>CM075823.1:17604932-18204932 GCA_037975025.1 Excoecaria agallocha | reverse complement strand
TGGTATCCTAAATTTGGGTTGCACAAGAGCCATAAATTTTCTGAATTTTCTATTGTCAACATAGCTTAAGGGTAATTCGGTTGTAATTATCAATTCAGCTAAACCCTTTCTTACAGCTTCTTGATCAAATTTCCAAGTATCAATACCCCCAACTTCATTATCAACCTTAAAACTCAATTGTGATTGTGTTTCTTGAGTTTCAGGACGTTTCTTACAAACACTAATGTGCTTTTTAAGTGATGTTGTACCATTTTTCTTAGGATCACAAAAAAATTCTTTAAAGTAATAATTGCACTTGCCTTTTATCTCGCCTTCTGCACTTGTAAACTTCACAAAGTGATCCCAGACCTCCGATCTTGGCCTTATAGCTTTCCTCTTCAAATTTTTTGATGTTGCCTCTGCACTTCTAGGTTGATTGGTACCGGACTGGGTTTGAAAAGGATCTTCATCTTGAGTAGTGGGAGTTTGAGTCTCATCTTGAACAGAGGCCTAAAGAAAAAATAAAATAGATTACAGATATAGAAAATTATTTACTTTTTGCTCAATCATCTTAATACCATAAGTTAATAAGCACAAGACATATTTTGTTGACAGCAAAAATACAAAATATTATAAGACAGCAAAAAAATTCTGCAATACCGGATAAAAAAACACAAGGAAAATAATAATCCGGCAATCTAACAGAAAAATTATATAAAAAAAGAGAAGCAATAACAACCACACAACTTTCAATAGCAAATAGCATTCAACAGAAAAAATTATATAAAAAAAGAGAAGCAATAACAACCACAAAACTTTCAATAGCAAGCAAATGCATTCAGCTTGGGTTGTTATGTTGTCTTTATTGTATTACCAATAAAACATTTATAAATTTAAAATGGAAATATAAAGAACATTGCAGTCAACGCCCTACTAATAAAGACAACATACTATAAATATAATCATTCGGTGGTTGTTTTGTAGACAAAGAATTAGACGACATAATTTAGCCTATATAAATTATGTGTGTAGGTTGGTGCATCTGCATATAGGCTATGGTTGGTACATCATAGACAGGATGAAATTTGTATTAATTACATGCAAATATCATATTTTAATTTGATCAATTTGTCATTTGTTAACAACCATGTTATAATAAATCTACGCAGTTGATAAATTATAATGTTAAACATACATTAATTAATATATAAATCTAAATCTCAATCATGAGTTGTATACATGTAGCATTATATACCCATTTATTTCTCAAAAAATAAAAAAAAAAAAACTTTTCTGATTTCACCTTAAAGCTACACTTCTTTATTATTTCTTTTTATTTAACTTTCCTTTTAATTGCTATTGGCAACCACCAACAACAAATTCTGATTGTGCTACTTGTTCTGCCAGTTTTGAGGGACCTCCCTCCTAAAGATATATATGCATACATAGTTAGGAGATCGCATCTAAAGTGAAGATTGGACCCCCCCCCCCAAAAAAAAAAGAAAAAAGAAATGTCTGTTTTACGAGACATATTAAAGTTCCACGATACCATGTGATGATCAACACAGTACAGTGCGTACATGTCTGTTTTATTTTCTGGTTCCTTTCCAACTTGGAAAGGTAGGCATTTGCTTGATATATGGCAAAATAATTAATTAATACTTTGGGTAATGGCAGTATCGTTTTTCGATAGCCAAAACCCTAAACAAAAAACTCCCAAACTAGAAGAAAACTTTTAATCCGACTCATTCTATAGCACATCCTATATATAAGAACTATAAAATAAGGAACAAATCCCTAAAGAACAGAGAGATGAAAAATGAAGAACAGGGACATCATATGAAACTAAAGAATGGCCAGATGAAAGCTTAAGAACAGAACAATGAAAATAAAGAACAGGGAGATCGAAACACTAACCATTGTTCTCGGCAGCAAGAATCACAGCGACGGATCGGAGGTCGTGGAGGAAGATCGAGCGAAGAGGCAGATTTAGGGATTTGTCAAAGAGAGATCGATGAAGAAAGAATTAGGGATTTCTGCGTGTAGGGGTGTATATATACACTACGCGAAACGGTGAGTTTTGATGTAAGTTTGGTCGATTCGGTTCCTTTGGTTTTTCAATTTTAAAAACCAAACCGAACTGATGAAATCGAAATTTTTTTCGGTTCTGAATCGAAAAAACCAAAAACCGAAAACTGAAAAAATCGAACCGAACATACCAAAATCAATTCGGTTCAGTTTTCGGTTCCGATTCGGTTCTGCACACCCCTAGGTGGAAGGGACAGGCAATTTTGAGAGAGAGGAGAGAATGGGTTTTATGTAGTTTAGATGTTAATCAACTTATTTGACTTATTTTTTTAATAAAATTAATATTTTTATATAATAACGTGATAAAGAAAATAATGCAATAAAAAAATTTTGATCTAAATATGTTGGATGGCTCAAATGGATCGGATGACCTAGATAGATTGCATATAATCCAGATGTGGATCAACTTATTTGACCTATTTTTTTAAAATGAAATTAATATTGTTATACAATAACGTAATACAAAAAATATTGTAATAAAAAAAACGTTGGTCCAAATATGTTGAATAGCCCAAATGGATCGGGGTAGCTTAGACGGGTTGTATTGTGATCCAGATGAATCGTATGTAGCCCAAATATGAATCAACTTATTTGATATTTTTTTAATAAATTAGCACTTTTGTACAATAACCTGATATAAAAAAATATTGCAATAAAAAAGTTGATACAAATGTGTTTGATAGCCCAAATGGATCAGGTTGGTTCAAATGGATTGTGTATAATACAAATATAAATCAATCAATTTGATCCATTTTTTAATGAAATTAACTCTCAATATAATGTAATATTAAAATTATTATAGAAAAAAATATGATAGTTCAAATGGATCATTTTTGGATTGATCTGATAGGTATCATAACCAGACCCATTGGATATTTTATAAGATGTCCATTGGACATCATGGCCAGATCCAAACGGATCATATATTTAGTGGGCCATTTTTGAGTTGGTTCAATGAACATTTTTTGGGGTTGGGTTAAATTCAGATTATTTTTTTGGATGAATTTGGGTTAATTTTGTCAAGTCTAGTCATTTCTTTTTTAATCTCTTTTTCGTGTGTTTCATTATTCCTTATATATCTCTACCTTAAACTATGTAAATATTTAAGTTTTTTTTTTTTGCACTTATTGATTTAATTTTTATTTTTTAGTTTCAGTTTTGAATTATATTAATGTTTGTTTTGTTGTTTTTTTCTTTTTTTGTTACTGTCGTTTTGTTGTTATTTATCTAAATTTCCACTATAAATCCACAATTATTACTAAAAACAGTTTTTTCTTTTAGTTTTTTTAATGAAATCTTTTAGCATTTTAATTATCTTCTTATATTTGATTTAACAAATAATAAGATTGGAACAAAAAGAAAAAATCGAAAAATAGTTTAAATTAAAATATAAGTCTGAACTATAATATGCTAACTTTGCTATAAATATCATATCTTTACAAATAAAGTAAACCAAAATAATACATTGATATGAGACAACAAATGTTGGAAAATATTATATTGCTATTATTTTGTTAAGTCTTATTTTAAATTCTTTTTTTTTTCGTGCAATTCTTGTTGTTACCATTTGGAATTTAAAAATAAAAAATAAATTATTTATGATTGATTTTCCATTTGATATTATTTTTCAATAGTAATTGACTTTTTTTTCTCTATATTTTTTGGATGTTTGCCGATGGTAAACTGCCAAATAACATTATTTCACCATTTAAAAAATTTGATAATCATTTCTATTTATTTTGTTAATTTATAAATAGATAGAATTTTAAGATTAATTGAATTTTAATGTTTATCCAAATTATAACACATAAATTATATATTACTATTCAAATTATTATACTTTTCGCAAATTTAAATGAAAAAGAAAGTATTCAAACTATTATATCTTTTTAAGTAAAATATTAATAAAATTCTTTGCAACCACACAACACAAGTGCAGCTAAACAACTAGTATATAATATATATGAGTTATAAAAACAAATTTATTTCATTGAAACTTAGCAAACAGTTTTGTTGGCATGAAAAAATATTAACTCAAATACTAAAATGGACCCACAATTGTGCATCTGCTGCTGTCATAGGAATGTTCATCAAATGGATTCAGGTCAACCCAATCCGAATCCGAACAACCTAATTTTTTTCATATATCCCAACTCTACCCTATCCTACTAAAAGTTTGGATCCTTACCTGAACAACCTGCAATTATTCGGATCTTATTTGAATAATCCAAAATTATTTTTAAATTAAAAAAATTAATTTCAATTTACATGATAAAAATTAAATTAAAATCCAAATAAATAATTAAATAAAAATATCATTATTCATGAATATAAAATAAAAATTACAATAAATAAAATATTTAAAAATTCTTCAAACACACATTATACTAACAATTTAAAAATTCTTCAAACACATATTATATAATAATTGAAAAATAATTATCCAAATGCAAAGATAAAATTTGTCATAAAGGAATGCCACAATTTTCAATCTTCAATTTTTTCATGTCCACCTAATACATAAAGGACTTGATGAGGCCTCCTAATTAGCTTTAAGTTAACTCTCATTAAATTTTTCCAACTCTATAATTTGGATAAATAATTATAAAATCAATAATCAATAAATAATAATATAATATATTAAATAAAAATAAATTAAAAATACATACCATCCTCAAGTTTTTTAATGACATCCAAATCTTCGTCAATTTTTATATGTTCATTAGATTCTCGGAGCCAATCTTGCATGCATATCAAAATTTCAATAATTTTAGAAGTCAATGAACTCCTAAATGAATCGAGCACTCTCCCACTAGTGTTAAATACTGACTCTGAAACTACTATAGAAACTGGGACTGTTAGAATATCTTTAGCCATGTGAAAAAGGATGGGAAATCGGTTTGAATTCAACTTCCACCACTTCAACAAGTCAAAATCCCCCTATCATTTTCATACACTGCTTCATTTAAATACATATTCAACTCACTTTTTCTATGCTCTGCAACACCACTTTCTACCGTTGCACGCTTGATTCTTTGTTTTAAAATTTCTCTTTCCCCAACAACAGATCTAGTTGAAATTGAGCTTGTTTGAATTTCAACTTCTTGATTACAATCAGGTTATAGTTTTTTCTTATATTCCTCAAATAACTCGTACATGGTAATTTTCACACCATCAAATAGGTACTTTCCCCTCTGATCACCATAAATCACAACAAAAACATCCTCCATGTACTCAAAATTTTTCCTAGGATCCAGGATAGAAGTCATGTAAATGATTTTACAGGTCGAGCAGGCATCTTGAATTGTGTTGCTGAAGCATTGTCTCCATGTGATTGAGATATCTACAAATTTAAGACATGAAAAAATTTAGAATTATTAATGGAGTATAGAAATATAAGAAACTATTTATGATTAATACATATCCTGCTCCCTATAACAAATTTTTTGTTTTACTATATTTTTTGTTTTTAGTAAAACAAAAATCTTGTTATACAAATAAAATCAAGTTACTATTGAATAAATTTTAAACTAGTTATAACTTGAAAATAAAAGAATTAAGCTAATATGTACTCTATGTACTCAATATTTCAAGTCAAGTCGATGACCCTACACTAAGTCCCACACAGCTTGCTTGCAACTTGCAAAATGAAAAAGATAGGAACAACAAGTAATATAATTGGAAACTCTTTTTAATTCAAAAAAGAAAATGGAAGCAATAGCAAGTAATAACTGGAAACTCAATTGGGATAAGCTCAAATCCTGCTTACAAGCCGAATTCTTTCATAGCTGTTACAACATTGCCGAGTAAAATAATAAGCACCACAATACGAAATGCAGAAAACAGATGCAGAATAAGAATATGAAATGCAAGATTTAGAACATATTTTATTCATGAAACACTTGCCATACATTCACAAAATCATGCATTCCAATAAATAAGTTAATCTTCAGCTTCCATAATCATAACGAATGATTAAATTAAATCCCTAGAAACTACTCAGGTCATCAAAATTCAGTTCCACTCCACAACTTGGAGGGATTTATAAAAAAATATACAGAACCAATAAAACTACTTAGAAATAAGACAGATTTGCCTCTTCTAGTGTGATAAATTTAGATTGCTACAACTAGGTGTCATCGTGTTGCAATTCTTATAGCTTACTTGTTGGTGGCTACCATAAACAGGGTTGTTTTGAAAAAATCGACAACCCAATCAACCAAAAATTGCAGAGACACAAGAACAAAGACGTAAGATCAAGCAAAAATAACAGAAACAACTCAACCCGTGTCTACAGAACTAAGAACTAATCTACTAAGAACTAAGAATAAATTAACTTACCATGGTTGAAGTACAGATGCCGGCGACGATGAAGGTTGAAGATCAGGTGTCGGCAACGACAAGAGGCAAGGGTGGCAACGAGGAGAGGATAAGCTAGAGGGAGAGAGGATAATTGATTTTAGGGATTTTCAGATTTAGGTAGTTGATCGTAGAGGGCATAAGTGGTATTTAGGGATTCATCAAAAAGCAGTGTTTTAAAAGGGAGATTGTTCGGTCAGGTCGGTTTACCGAACCCAAAAAATCTTAAAACCTCTAACCCTGTTCGATCTTAATAACCCTACCCGACTTCCTTGTTCGAGTCGGATTGTTTGGGTAGAATCCGATTTTGAACACCCCTAGCTGTCTACCTGAAAGCTTGAATTAAATACAACATTTCATTAGTTCATGCGAAGATATATGGGAGGCTAAAAGAGGCCTTAAAACCACATAATTGGTATGCCATAATTTTAAAAATTAACTCATCTCTCTTAATTCCTTTCTATCTTTAAACGTTTTAGCAAACCTCAATTTTTTCAAAAGTTAAAATTTGAACCAAAAATTTGCATGTAAATTTTAATTTATAGTTATTTCACCCCCTACATTTTAAATAATACTATTTTTTATTTTTTCATAATTTAATGTTTAATTGTAATAAAAATCCATAGTACTGTTATACATATAAGCTACTAAGGAAATTTCACAAGAAATAAATTATAAATTATGTTATAATTTAGTTAGCCAACAAGTTAAAGACTATTCAAGTAAGTTCATTGAACATTTTTCCCATAAAAAAAAAAAACATCTTATTTTTTCCTCCTCCAAGCAATCTTTTATGATTGGGCCACTAATTAAGTTGAGGTCAGAGTGATTTTTTTATTGATTGTTTGGGGAGGTTTATGTAATAATAATACATGTAGAGGAATATTCAAAGAAAAATTAATTGTAATTAAAACGGCTGTTTTTTTATGTAATCAAACAACTGGTTTATAATGCGTTGGAAAGAAAAAAAAATATTTGTAATTTGTTTTTATCTTTCATCAAATTCAATACAAAAATTGTTTTCTTAGAATGCGTTAGGAAAGATTTTTATTTTTTATTTTTTCTTAAAAATAAAATCCAAATACATTCGACAAATTTTTTTTTATTTTTGCAAAATTTTAAAAAAATTATTTTTACATTAAAATTAAAAATTTTCAAAATATAGTTTTTCAAATTTTATTTTTGTCAATAATTTAGTTACTTTATTTTTATTTTCACCATCACTACCGTTACCGCTACCACAACCACACCGCTATTGCTACCGGTATTGCCACCACCAGACTGTCGTCGCCATCGCTGTCGCCCCCACTACCATCACTGCCACCACCATCACCACACTGGCGCCACTGCCACCACCATACAGGCACTGTTGCCTTTGCTATCACCACCACCAACCATCACTACTGCCGCTGTCGCCACCACCAGACCGTCGTTGCTGCCGCCATCGCCACCATAAGACCATCACTACTGCCGCCACTGCCATCACTGCACCTCTACCACTGCTACCACCACTCCGTCACTGCCATCCCCACCATACTGCCACCAATCACCACTACTGTCGTTGCCACCACCATCATTGTCACTATTACCAGTACTACCAAACCACCGTCACCACTACCAAACAGCCACTACCATCTCTCCGCCGTCACCACCGCCACTACTGTTGCCATCACCACTGTTACCGCTACCACGACCCCACCACTTCCATTACTACTGCCAAAATCATTATCATAATATATATGAATAATTAAAAAATATACATAAATAATTAAAAAAGTATGATACAATTTTTAAATATATAAAATAATTTTTAAAAAATAGATAATAAAAACTAAAAATAGTTTTTGAATTTTAAAAGATAAAAAAAAACTAAAAATCTACATTTTTACTGAACACACCCTTAAGTTTTCACTATTTTAATTTAAATTCAATTGTTTATGATTCCATTCCATAAATTTAACTACTTTATAATAACCTTTTAATTTAAATTTTTCATTCGCAATATCCATGAAAAGCAGAATTAAGATATAACTCAAAAATTATTTTCAATATAACCTAGATATAACTTAAGTATCCTTCAAAAAAAAAAAAAAACTTAAGTATAACTAAGGTATAACTATAAAACTTGAAAAAATGTATTTTGATTTTCGGTATAACCATGGTATAACTAATTAGTATATTTATCCATTTTTAGTTTGAATTTATATTGTGAAATGTTAACTGAATAACAACTAAATAAAATATTGATTGGAACTGAACAACAATAACTTATTCTTATATATATATATATATATATATATATATATATATATATATATATATATATATATATATATATATATTGTGAAATATAAATCCATTCACAAAATATACCTATAAATAATAATTCCATAAATAGCAAGTTAGATGGAAATGAGATCATTCAAATTATTAGTCGGAATCAAAATTATAATAATTACAATAATAGTAATAAAAATAGTAATAGCAATAAAATTCTCAAAAAGCAAAATAGAAATAAAAGTTACGGTGTGGAAGATTCTCCAAATTCTCCCAATTTTAATACATGAAATAACATTACATCAATTGAAATATTAAAAATAAAATTATCAGTTTTGTCAAATATTATAAAATTGCACTTTTAATCTAATTCTTTTCCTTTTGAATGATGTTGGTATTAATAATTCTTCATATAATATATTTTTTATTTAAAAAATAATAAGGTTTAGTCCAGCCACATGTCTACTGAATAATTCGTCACGTAATTATATAATTATTTCAATGAGATGATTTTCAACCCATTCCAAAGATGCAATTTTTAAAAGTGATCACAAAAATACCATAAAAAAGTGAAGGTATTCACAAAATTATTATGTTTCCTTTTTTATTTTCTAAACCACAATCACGCTAACTTAAAAAATTTGGGAGGGAAATTTCAATAATTAACAAATTAAATTGGGTCTAATGTATACCATATAGTATACCTTATTATATATTGAATTGAAATTGAAAATTGCAATAATTCAGTTTGTAGTACAAGTAGGCACATATTGGTATATTAAGATACACCAAGATATATTCACAATTATACCAACTATCTAATATGCACTTAAATATACCAATATATGCCAATTGGTATATCAAATTACAGAATTGAAAATTCCTATCATATATATATATATATATATATATATATATATATATATATATATATATATATATATATATATATATATATATATATATATTGTTGCAATTCTTAATTTGAATTCAGTATATTAAGGTATACCATATGCTAATTGATTTATCTCTAGTTTCGCAGCAAACAAAAAGATAATTGAGGAAAAAAGAAAAAAGAGAATCAAATTGATATCAGGATTAAGAAATTAAATGAACTTTTAAAAATTTAGAAGTATCCAAATATCTTACCAATCTCAAAGGATTTCTGCCAGCTAGGGGTGAGCAAAAAAAACTAAAAGTTTTGTTAACCAAAAAATATATACGAAACTAAATCGAAGTTAACCAAATTGAAAATTTAGATTTACGATTTTTATTTTTAAAAATCAACAGTTAACTGTTGACTAATGGTTAACTGATATATATATATATATATATTTTAAATTTTACACTTAAATTTTTTAATATTTTTATAATTTATAAATAGGGTAAACTCATCTCCAGCCACTTAAACTTGTCCACAAAATTCATTTTGACACCTAAATTATGGGAATAACCAAACACACACTGAAACTCTCAAATTTTGAAATTTTTAAATACGAAATTCAAGTAAAATACAATATGTGTGGCTTGTGGAATTGACTCTCTTAAAATAACCAACACGTGCCAGTTTATTGACAAATTATCAACACGTGTCGGTTAAAATACTTTTTATTCCCCTCAGCTTTTTCTTCTTCTTCTACGCCGTTCTTCTTAGATTTGTAACTGCCCAACACTCTTCTTCTTAACTTTATTCTCTTCAATGGCTGCCAATTTCTTCTTTTTCTTCTTCTTCTTCTTCTTCTTCTTCTTCTTCTTCTTCTTCTTCTTCGTCAGATCTGTTCCCCCTGATGCTTCTCCCTTATTCTCTTACTCTTCTGAAAACTCTCCAGTTCTGTTGCCATAGTTGGTTGTGCATGTGCGATGCTTGGTGGCGATGGGATTGAAGGTGTTCATGTGAGGTCCCAAAGTATACCCTGATAGAATTAGCATGTAATTGAATAAGAGGTTGAAAGAGTTTCAGCATAAAAGAATTGTTAAGTATGCAACCAAGATGTGATTAGTATTAATGTAAAAGTGAAGGATAATTATGTAAATTATTGAAGAAGTGAGGACTAATGTATTAAAATGAGTTAATTGTGTATGTATGTATCTCTTTCTAGAAAAGTGCAATTTGCCCTAGGATGACAAGTGAGCCAATTGCTTACATGCATGTATCTCTTTCTAGAAAAGTAAAGAGAAAGCAAGAAAAGAAGGAAAAAATATGTCCGTTTTCTTATGATTTGGCCGGCCACTTTATAGCCAAAAGTCTCCAGCCATTTTCTTCTTCCTAATACTACTTCTTACTCATAGTTTTACCAAAGGAAGGACTTGTGTACATTGGGTGATTCCTTAGCACAACAAGATGAGTAACTGTATGGTTTTGGATATGAAGAGGGTTCTCATTTTCTTCATTCTTTATTTGATAAGTATTTTAGAGTGTGTACTGATAATTATAATTTTATGATATTTTTAGTATATTTTTAGGTTTTTAATTAAATTAATTTAGTGTTAATTTGGTTAATTTATAGTTTAATTGGTTAATTTTATATTTTTGGAGTTAATTATAAGTTTTGATATTTTTCAGGGTTAAAATTGAAGAAAAATGACTTAATTAAGAAAAATATAAAGTTTTGGGGCAATTGTGTAAATTTCAAAAATTGATGATCAAAAGTTGAACGTTTAGTCCCGAAGCTTTTGACATTGCCGGGTGAAATTCTCAAGCAACCGTGCAAATAGGTTTTGGATTAAAGAGTAGAAAATTGAAGTTGCTTGAATGAAGGCAAATTGTTCTTTGCCTGGCCGCATGAAGTAAGGAAGGAATTCCTACCCGACCATGTGAAGAGGAATGCCAATGCATAGCCTTGTAAAGTAAAAAAGGAAAGGATGCCCGGTCGCGTGAAGAGAAGAAGAAAAGAACTGCCTGGCCGTGCAACCCATTCACCAAAGAGCTTCAATCGGCCATGTAACTTAAGTGTAAATTTAATACTTGGCCGCATAAAAGGAAGTAAAAATTGACAAAACTTCCTATTAATCTAGAGTTATTTTTCCTATTCTATCATGGAAAACTGAAGATTTAGCCTATAAATATAGTCGAAAAGCACCGAAAAATGGGGAAAGCAACAAGGATCAAAGCACTAATTCTCTTTACTTTAATTTAGCTTAGTTTAAGTTAGTTTTTTTTTTCGTTAGTTTTTTGTTAGCTGTGAAGAATGATTTCAAGAGTAAGAGGCCAGTTTTTTTATCACAATTGTTAAGGGGGTTTCTTAACTCTATATTTTTGTTTCTTCTCTTTAATTTAACTTTTGTTTTCAATATGAATTGCAAGTAGTTCTTTTACTTTTGCTAAAGGCTACTTGAAACCTTGGTTTTTATTGTAATGACTTAATTGAGCTTTAAATTCAATATTAGTTTATTATTTCTTGGTTTTAAACATATTCTTGTCTTTGATTGTGTTGAGCTTAATTGTTGGTTTATTGATTAAATAACTAAAAATTGATTTAGGCACTATCATTGATTTACATGTTTTTAGATTAACTCTTTAATATTTATGCATGACTATTTTCTGAAAATAGAGGTAATTATGTGTTAATTTTATTGGTTAATATTAAGAGCGGAAGAACTAAGAATAAATTGAAATTGAATTTTCTTGTAAAAGAGTTTAATGAATGTTTAGAATTTTAATTGGATTTTTATGCTAAGTATTGAGTTGTTCTTAATAAGGGGATTTAATACTTAGAAATATAGTATTATTTCAAGGTATCAGGCTTTATATTATATGATTTTCCATAATCACTAATATTTCTATAGAAATTGAGTCATTGTAATATTAAGTCAAGGTGGATAGTCATTTAGTAAAAGTTGTTTTAATATTGATTTTTCTTAATCCTGTTTACTTGCTTTAATTTAAGATTTATTTGCTTACTCATCAGTATTTAATTGTTTTTCTTTAATTTATTCAGTCTTCATCATTATAAACTCTGGGATTTCTTTTCTTTCTTTTACACCTAATTTTCATTTAAAACTCAGAATTTTCATACAAACACAGGTTTTTTTTGGATTCGATATTAGAGGGTCATAATTATATTTTTCTATATTACTAGCCGATCTAGTACACTTACTAGACATTGATTATGTACCCATCACTTTTGAATTATAATTGAATGGTATTTCATGGTAGTTGTTGGAGAAGCTAGCCAAAATAAAGGAAAGGAAAATATGAAGTTCTAAAGGAGCTAGTTGGACCAATTTTGAGGTATGGGAGTTGTATTCACTTTGCTATATGCTTAAATTGATTCAAGTTGATAAATGCATTGTAGATGACCTGATATTGATGTTAAAGTTAAGGAATAATGTTGTATTGCATGGAAATAGTGATTGGTGTCTTAAAGAATGACTTAGCGAAAATCTATCATAGGTTCACTTGAAGCAATTTTAGTGTAGAGGCCATAAATTTTATTTATATGTCTAAATGAAGTGATTCTAGTTTGAGATGAAATATAAGACATAGATCTACAACTTTGTAGAAGAAATCGAAAGCTGATTTTGCCTTTAAGGTCCTTGAAATGTAGCTTGAAATTGAATGATCATTGCCCTATCATCTAGAGTAATCTTCATTATTTTGTGAATATCTTAAGATTTAGAAGATCAAATAGAGAAATTTTTAATTATTTGTAAACTAGAAATATAGAGGAACAAATGTCTAGCAGAAAGTTTTTCCAGAAAATAACATTTGCATGATCAAAATGGGCAAACAAGTTGAACCTAGAAATCTGCCTATATAATTCTTGGGGCAGAATGGTGCACATGATAGACACTATTTAATCTCCATCATGTGTACCCTTCTGTACCATTTAAGAGCATTGTACACGGCTGAGACTAATTAGTCTCCACCATGTGCCTTTTCTATTTCATCTCACACTTGATTTTTAGGTCCTGAATTGTCAGCGAAACTTACCACAACTTCCTCGAATACTTTTAAAGTATTTTAGACATAAAAATAAAGGTCTAATGTGACATGAAATGTATATGATACATGTTGAAATATTGAAATAAAGTTATGAAATGAACTTAACCATAAAGAGACATATGCACATGAGTTAATTATGCTATTGCTATGTACACACATCAAATGTATGTATGTATAACCATGTAAATAGACTTTAAGGGTACAATTAAGGGTATATGTGTAACGCCCCAAATTTGCATCTACCATATACATTATAAGGTAGAGCATAAATAATTATTCTAGAAGAAATTTTAGTGAAAACAGAGTTGAATAAGACAGAAAAATGGGTAGGAGTGTATAAGATAAATGTGCTCAGGCCAAAAAAATCCGAGGATGAAGGACTCGATGGGTAGGTTGGCCTAATAGTGATTTATGAAAGTATATATTAAATGAATTTCAGTGGTATAATCGGAGACAAAATCGAGTTTAGATTATCCCTTAAACGAGATAGAAAAGTTTACTCTGTACAGTAAAAAGAGTTGACCAAAAGTTTGATCGGACTTTGAAGTATTGTACTAACCTCTAAAAAAATTATTTGGAATACATAAATATGTTAGTAATAACCTATACGGCCTTTTAGAAGTGAAAAATAAGTGTTCTGATAGTTTTGAAATTTCGAATTTCGGCTGGCTGCACAGACAATCAAAGCCAGAAATATACTGAAATGATATCGAAATGAGCTAAAATTTTAACATGTGTTTTTGGATATCTCATGACATACGAGGTAAAATTTTAGGGCATTTTTACATGGAGAACAAAATTTCAGTATTCAGGATGTAAAATCGAGATCGGGTTGGTTAAAAGGTCAATTTTGGGAATTTAGTCAAATGGGGACTTATGAGTCATTATTATGAAGTAATAATTAGATGCAATCAATCTAAGAATAAAAAGATAGGTGAAAGTAGAGGATTGAGTGACACATGGCTTAATTTAAAGCCTTTAGATTCAATAATAAATGGATGAATCTTGGTCATTCATTTTACATATAAAAATGGCACTTATAAATAGGTGGAAATATCTGGAAAACTCACCAAAAATCCAGCAACACCACCTCATTCCTTAGCAAACCCAAACCCATCATCTTCTCCTCCTTTCCACCATTTTCATGCAATCAAGCCTTCATCTCTTTTAAATCTCCAGCCCAAATTTAACCCTCACACTTAGAATTTTATCCTCTTGATTCTAGAAAAGAGTTTGCATAAAAAGGAACAAGAATTTGAGATATAAGGTAAGGAAATTTATGTGAAATTTTGTGGGATTTAAGTAGAATTAGGGGGAGAATTTCTATAAGCATGTAGGGGATGATTAGAAGAGCATCATGATAGCTTTAATTTTCTTGAAATCATTATCTAAATTGATGAAATTTTCTCTCTTCATTTCGATAAAAAGGGGAAAAGCAAGAGGAAGGAAAAAGCAAGAAGGGAAAAAGAAAAAAAAAAGGAAGAATAGGAGTTCTTCAAGATAAAATGAGGTTACTGGATGCAAATTACATCTAATTTCACTAATTTTATTGAATTTACCCTAATTTTTATATTATGTAACTAGGCTTAATTACATAAAGTGATGAAATAATTTAAATTACTATGACAAAATGGTAATTTGGGTCATTAGAAACTAAAATGAATGAAATAATTAATTTAGAATTAAAATGGACTTGATGGCCGAATTGGTACCTTAGGGTTTCTTAAAAATATTTTGACATATAATTGTATATTTAATAATATTTAGACAAATTTATGTATGAAAAATATAATGGTGATAATTAGAAGAAAAAAAAACAAGAGTTGAACTTAATTATCTATTAATTAGATAATAGTAAAAGTTAATAGAACTAAGAATTTTTGTATAGAAATTAATATATTTTACCGTGATGATTTTAATGAATATGAAAATAGGTATGATGTGAAATTGAAGGAAGGGAATTTTTGGAAATGAGAATTACCTAAATGGCCAAATGATACATAAGTGAGAAATTGTATGGTTTAACCAAATTTTCTTGAAATTAAATACAAATGTGAAGAATTTTTGAATAATAATCCTAAGTGATTGCACTTGGTAGCATAATATGATTAATATCATTTAATGAGAATAAATAATAATATAAAAGTATAATGAATATATAATAGTTTATAATGCCTTTAGTGTTTAGTGGGTGATCTAGCTCTAGGATAGTATGGCTAGCCATAGGGATAGTTACCCCGCGATTTGTATAATTTGAATGAAAAGTGCGCAGTGAAAAGTGATTTGTATTGTTTAGTCGGCTCAAAATGTGAAATTACTGGAGATGATCTCATATCCTAGTTGTATGCTCACTCCAGTATATTAGTGTGCATCCGTTTATCCGGTTCGTGATTTCTCACTTGTGTCAACTAGGGACAAAATAGTAATTTTACACGTAAATCGAGATAAAAGAGTAATTATGATAAATTTAATATCATAAGTGTGAATAAATAATAAATAAAGTAAAAAAAATGAAATTAGTAAAAACATAAATAGTTAATTGGAATAAAAAAAAAGGGCAAAAACATAAATAAAGTAAAATTTAGGGATTAATATGTAATTTGCCACCTTAGAAAAGAATTTGAGGGACTAAAATGGAATTTGTGTATATGAATTATTTTTAAGGTAAAAAGGAATCAAATAGGTCAAAATTGAGAAAAAGTCAACTTTAGCGACTTAATTAAATTTTTTCACAAACTTTGGTAAATAAATGAAATTAAATGTAGAAAATGGCTAATAAGGTAATTAAGAGTAAATTATAGTATAAAAAGAATAAATTTTGAATTAATTTGCTAAATAAAATTTTGAATGGAAATTTGATATTTTTTTGCTTAAAATAGGAAATAAGGTACTTAGATGAAATTTTATTTACATGCATCTAACGCTAAGCAATTAGCTTGCTTTTGCACGTGGTTTGTTTCAATTGCGTACAGGGACAGGGATGGTACATTATTGGAAGAATTTTGAAATGAAGAATGTGGTATGGCATATATTTTGGGAGCTAAATTACAAATATTTTATATTACTTGTATTAGAGATTAGTTGTATAATTACAATGTTGGCATGTATATTAAATGACATTATAACTTAGTGGAATGAAAATTTTATATGAATGAATGTGATTGTGTGATTGAAATAGTATGTGCGATACACTACACAAAAATTTCATATACAATAATAATATTCTAAAAAATTACCATTTTACTATTAATTAATATTTACTATTATCTTTTATCCTCTAATTAAACCTTAAATCTCTTAAATTATTATTTAATCATTAATAACACCTACTTTTACCTTTTTTGCACTTATTTTTCAATTAATACGGTAAATTACAATTTGGTCCCTAAATTTCTATTTTAGTATATTTTAAGCTATTGTCACACAAATTCGCCCTTTTCACTTTCTTTTAGTATTTATTCATGTTTAAACCCAAAATTTACATTTTGGTCTTTATATTTTCTTATGTTGTGATAAATTATGATTTGATCCCTGAACTTTTTGATTTACATTTTTATCCCTTTTATTTATTTAACTCTTATAACCACATTTTTTATGTAAATTTATAGTTTTACCCCTAATTTCTCCTGTAATTATATTTTGCCCCTTATTAATCACTTAATTACATTTTTCACATCATTCAACATTTTATTGCATAACTAGCATCTTTTTATATCTAATTCCCATTTAGTCTTTATTTTTTGTGAAATTATAATTTTTTCCCTAGTAGTATCCAGTGGAAATCCTCGAACCGGATATAAGAGCCGAAAATTTTAATAGTCCTAAATAATATGGAGGGGCCCTATGGAGTGACCAATTCCTTCAGGATGTATTGAGGAAACACAAATAGTCATATTACACACAAGTAAATATCATTATGCACATTTACATTACATTATGTCTAAATTAAATATTGAGTTCCAAGCAATCATATTATGTTTATTCATCATTATAATACTCATTTCATGTTAGATATTCAATTAATCATCAAATTTTCACATGGTATTGCTTAGGTTACAATTCGGCCACATTATGTCCCACCTCTTTTCACAATTCTACCTAAGGTTCCATAGTTATATAATGTAAATTTAGGCAAAATTCAAAGAAAATACATGAAATTGAGTGTAGATTTGTAACCACTAACCTCAAAATGGCTTGAAATCATCTACTCTTCCTTTTTCTTATCTTTTTCACTTTTTGTTCTTCCTCTCATCTTAAATTTCTCCTTTAGGCCGAATTGAGGAAAGAAGAAATTGTGAGTTTTTGTCATCAATTTCAACATATAAATACTTATAAACAATTCTACTAATAGTTTTCTACAATTTTCTACTAAAACCCCTAATTAATTTCAATAAAAACTCATGAATTTACCTATTTAGGTTAATTTTATTTCACTAAAATTTCACACTTTTCAAGCTTCATTTTGCTTCAATCTTGTTGCTATGTTAAAGAGGATGGTTTTTAGTGTATCTAAGTGAAATTTGAGCTTAAGTTGTGATGGAAATTAAGAAAAGAAATGGTGAAAGGGAGGAAAAATGGTGGCTACGATTTTGGTGGAGAAGAAGGGGGAGAATTTTTGCATTTTGGAGAGATTTTTACATCTCTCTAATTTGTCTTTTAGTTCATCAAATAAAGGCAAGGACTCACTCATTTACTATTTGATCTAATGGCCTATTTTTAAGCCATTTGTCATGTTCACATTAATTCCTACAAATTCACAACTAATGGATGTAGGTGATCATGAATCATTTTTTTATGATATTTATGTCGTTAAACAAATCAAAAATGATATTTAACCTTAGTAACTAAATTAACCTCCATTTTCCATCGTTTTTCAGATTCCAATGTTCCCTTCATCATAATTCTCTAAAATTTTTCTTCGAGTCCAAAAATATATGTAGTAAGGTATATCTAAAATTTTAGATCATTCCAGCATCGTTTTGGTATATTTTCAGCTTCGGAGGAAAAATTCATTAGTCCAAAATTCAAAATTTTAAAACTGTCAGAAAAATTATTATTTTTTTACTTATAATAGCTAATTTAGATTATTCTAATAGATTTATGCAATCGAAATAATTTTCAGAAGTCTGTGAAGTATTTTGAATTCGGTCAAACTCATAGTCAACCCTAATAATAGTACCAGAAAAATTCTTCACTATCCATTTTGAGGACCTATTTGAGCTCAATTTTTTCTCTAATTATACCACTGAACTCCATTTAATTTGCACTATCTCATTTAATGGTTGAACACCAACTTTTCGATAGGTCACCCACCCTAGGATTTCTCTAGCCTATGCACGTTCAACTCTAAAGTGCTTAATATTAATAAAATCATACCAAATACTATTTCGATATTACTGCTCACAGTCAAGAAAATACTAATCAAGCCAGTCAAAATTTTGGAGTGTTATAGATTTTTGGTTAGTTAAAAGTTTTAAGGATCGTAATACACCCTTTAAGGATAAAGTTTTTGGTTCTTAATAACTTGATTGGCTGCCTAGCATATATTATTAAGGATGAAAAATCCGTTCCTTAATACTTTTTAGGGATCAGATTTCTAGTCAGTCATTAAAACTTTGAAGGATCGATTGGTACACTTGTCCTTTTTGGTTATTAGCGGCGGAGCCTATAACGACTAGATGGCGATTGAATTTTTCGATCCTTATTAACTATTAGGGACCGGATTGGTAGTTTTAGTGATCGACTTTTCTATCCTTATAGGCCTTTTTCTTATAGTATTTTACATTGAATATATTTAATTCTTATATTTAATTATAAAAATTTATTTTTCTTTTGATTTTTTAATAGATAATATATTTAATTTGTATTTTTTTTCATTTTAAAGGATTTTTAACTATTAAAAATAATATTACGAATTGAATAATTTATTAAATTTATATGTTAAATTTTTTAGTGGTTAACCAATAAACTAATTTAAAAAAATTGGTTGAAAATCGAAATCGATATAGCAGTTAACCAAAATTAATACACTAATTAATAAAATTGTAACCGATAGAACGGCCAATTTGCTTAGGATGCGTTTGGAGGCGATTTTTGTTTTTGGTTTTTTATTTTTTTTCTTAAAAATAAAATAAAAACATATTCGGCAAATTTATTTCCGTTTTCATTTCTACAAAAATTTAAGAAGTGATTTTGGCAATAAAAACAAAAATTAACAATCTTTAAAATATGGTTTTTATGGTTTGATTTTTATTAATAATTTAATTACTTTATCCTTATTATCACCATCGCTACCACCACCACACCATCGCCACTACCACATCACCACCAACTACTGCCGCCACCACCGTCACACCGTTGCCACCACTACCACCACCACACTACCGCAGCTATCGCCACCACACCATCGCCGCCATCGCCACATCGCCATGCTGCCACCGCCACCATCACCGTCTTCGCCGCCACTGCTGTTGCCACCACTACCACCACCATCGCCACCACTGCAGCTACCATCTTTGCCATCACTATCTGATGGAATATGACATGGTATGCACATAAAGATCACGCGGCGAAAAATAATAAAATTTGATCATACATGCCATACAATTCCATGACAAGAATCGAAACATGCAATTTTAAGGTTTTAAAACTTACAACTTTATATGCCTTTAAAACTTGATTTTGATGATGACCAGCAATCAAGAAGGATATCTTAGCCTTAGACCTTCACCACCAATGCCAAGGAACAGCCTTTTCTCCACTCCTCTCTATTCTCACACGCACACTTGCAAAGATAGCTTAAAAATTGAGATTGCTAGCTCTCAAAATAAGTATTGTGTAATGGCTATGGTTTGAAGCTACAAGACTTGATCTTGTAGTTCTTTTAGGTGCTATTAATACCCAAGAACACAAGAGAATGAGGAACAATCCTTTCTCCTTGTGAAAATTGGCCAAAAGAATTTTGTGTGAGAGAGAGAGAAGTTCACGCCAAAACCATAGAAGAACTAGGGTTTCACGCCACACACTTTTAACCCTAGGGTTTTATTTCTTTACTAATATATATCATTATCTTTTGGCAAGTATTTGATCTGAATTTTACTATCTCAAGATAATTAATTCAATCTCAATCACTTCCTAAAAATAAGTAATATATATTGATTTAAACTCCTTTAAATTTAAAATTCAAATTTGAAATAAAACACAAAACATTTAATTAAATAAAACCACTTAATATAAGTATTGTGCATGTGCCGAAATTCTTTGGTTTTTATCTTGGAATTTCGGCCACTTCACCTTATATTTAAATGATTTAATTTAATTTAAATTCTTTTAGGCTTTAATATTCAATTAACTTAATTAATACAAGATAATTAATTAATTGAAATTAAACCTTGTGGGCTGAATTTTTCTCTCTCATGGACCAAATTCCAATAGCATTTATAATGTCCATTATATACATTAATTTGACTTTAATTAAAAGCCCAAATTAATGTTCAATACTTTATTTAAATATTTTAAGCCCAATGCTTTGTGTGCGATCCTATAGGTCTATTTAATGTTGGCAATGAATTAATGAATTAATTCAAAGGCTATATATATTATCTAGCAAGATATTATAGCATTCCAAATTAAATGAAAATGCATATGGCATTTAGTGACCTAATGCAATTTTGCATAGTCCCTTATCCATAAATATCAGAATTAATATAAGGCATGGAACTAGTCACCCATATATATATTAATTCCTTTTTTGATATTTCAGTGACACTGAACTCTTAGATAAATAATGATTACTCATTATTTAATCTCGGTATGGCCATACACTTCTTAGTTCACTGATCAAGTGGCCGATGATATTTTCTCTCTTATAGAGAGGGGTAATCCCTTCACTTCTCTCATGCTCTCTAACATGAATCAATACATACCCAAGCATACCCGTACTTGTCACTCTGTTACGAGCACGTTAGGTGTATGTCAAAACACACAGTAATTCATAAAGAGTTTCATAGAGATTTTAGGTCTAAGAACTCCGATACAAAACTTGCATATGAGAAACACTTATGACTTGTACTATGTAGTGTTCTCATAAGTGGATCGAATCCAAATACCATGTTCTAAACATGTATTTATGATCTCTGATTGACACTCTTGTCCTTATGATCCGTAATACAGAACTCAACTTATCAGAGAGAGCATACTAGTCTTAATTCATTTGTTATTCCCATAATAATGACTGACTAGGAATATTTAGAATGAAGTCTCATTTATTTTAAGGTCTTACAACCATATTCTTCACACATGATAACTTAAACTGAAACAACATTCTTGGATAGTTCTATCAATTGATATGTACAGGAATACAATAGATAAAACAAATGCCTCATTTATTAACTAAAGTGTTTTATTACAATGTATTGGGGTTAGGGCTTATACTAACACTATCGCCACCACACTACTACTTTCACCACCGCCACCACACCATCACTATTATTGCCACCACTACCGCTATCACCATTATCGCTGCCATTTTTGCCACCACTACCACCACCACACTATTACTAGCACTACCACCACCACCACACTGCTACTAGCACTACTACCACTACCACACCGTCACCGCCACCACCATCATTGCTACCGCCACCGCCGCCACTGCTACTATCGTCGCCATCATCGCTACTACCACCACTGCACTGCCATCTCTACTACTATCATCACCACCGCCACCAGACTATCGTCGCTACTATCATCGTCGCTGCTACCACCATACTGCTACTGCCGTCGCCACTGTCGTCTCTATTGTTGCTACTACTACTACCATCATATTATGATTTTTTTAATGTAATATATTTTAAATTTTAAATTTTATTAAATATTTATTATTTAATATTAATAATTAAATTATATATATGTATAATATGTATTAATAGATATTAGAATATTTAAAAAAATAAATAGAAAAATAGTTTTTAAAAAATTTTTGAAAAATAAATAACAAAAATTAAAAATAATTTATGAATTTTAAAAAATAAAAAATGTTACAAAACACACCCTTAGTGTAGGGATCTTAAAAGACTAAACAAAGGATTTTGTGGGATTTGGAATTTTTGGGTTGTTGAAATTGCAAAAAATTTGAAGAGAGTAACAGGCGTTGAGATTTCGGGAACAACAATTTTGAGGGATAACAAATTTTGTGAGTTTTGATGAAAATTTGATTTGTGAAATTAGAATTTACTATTTTTTATTGATATTATTAAATAAGTTTGTCAAGTAACAAGTGAAATTCCATCAACTAAAAAAGTGATATTTTTAAAATTATAAAATTAAAAAAAATGTATTTTTAAAAAGTAAGGGAAAAATTAATATTATATATTTATATGCAATTTCTTCTTAAAAAAATAAAAAAAAATTAAAAATGGGTTATGATACGTTGTGGGCCAAGAAAAAAATAAATGGAATTGGGCATATGTACTCCAACCCAAAAGTGACTCACCATTATTTATTGTTATTTTGGTTTTCATTTTTATAAAATAATTGGATAATTCTACACCAAGAGGTTGTCAACAGTACTCTCGCAGCTACAGCTAGTAGAAGAAGCAGAAGCAAACCAAAATTGAAAATGGCAATATCTTCAATCACTACCACACTTATCCCTTCTCTTGCTGCTTCTCCTTCATTTCCCTCTAAACTCTCTACACCGTCTAAGCTCTTTTCTTCTTCTTTTTTACACTCCAATTCTTTTAATATTGCCTCTACCAACCTAAAACTCTCACCTATAACAAGTAGGGTTTATGCTGCTCCTGAGATTTTGGATGCTGAAGACACTCTAGACCCGCCTCCAGAAACACTTGATGCGCCTGAAGATGATAGTTTTACGGTACGTGACGGTTTCTTTTTCCATTTCTTTTATGTTTGGTTGCTGCTAAAATGGGGGAATTTGCGAGAATTATCCATTTTCTTTCCCATTCTACATCTCAGTTATGGATGAATTGTAATTATTTTTCTTCCCTTATCTGAAAATTGAGAAAGAGATTTGGCTTTGTAAGCAAAAAGAAAAAGGCTTTTCACTATTCTGTGCTAATGGTTCCTTGTGGATGCCTAGAAATTTGGGGAAAGAAAACTAGTTACTGTAATTTGGTTCTCATTTATTAATCTTGCGGGCTTCAGGTTGGAGATTCGGAGTTACCCAGTTCTTCATCGCTCAGCATAGGAGCAGATGCAGATAAGGTACTTTTGTTCTCACTTATGTAAAGAAATAAAAAACAGAAGATTATGAAATATGTATCTGCTACATATGCGAGTTATTATGGCTGAGATAGTATAGTTACCATGCTAATGAATAACGTTTGAATGTCATTAGTTATCCGTGTATTTATGCACTGTAGTTGATTGGTTGAAGAAACCAAGGTAGCAGGACACCCTAGACTTTAATTTACTATGCCCTTCCTTTCCTTTTATCTTTGTGGAAGTTTGGTTTCATAGTGATACTTAGAAGAAGCTATGTCTTAGTACAGTATGTTTAGGGCATTGAATTCTCTAAAGATGTGCATTTTAGTAAGAATTATTTTCACGCTTGAATTTGTTGGATGCATATGTTTTTCTAATCAGAGATTTATATGTTTGCTATAATGCTGCAGTTGTACTTGTCAGAACCATGTGCTTGGTTGCCATTCTGAGAAGAATTTTTCATCTTTATGCATGCCATTCCTCAGAATTTATTGTGAATTTGTTTCAGTTTCTATTTGTGATGGTAAATAAGTTGCCTTCTCAATTTTAAGCCATAATTGAGAGACATTTCCATCTTTTCTTCTTTTTCTTGTCAAGTTTTGATTTACTAGCCCGTTTTGCTCTAAAAACTGATTTTCAAATCTGACATTGTCGTTCTTATAGTTTAACGTAACTACAATTTGAATACTTCTTTGGTTATCTTTTTTCTCAAACAGACTTCGTTGGCTTCGGAAACTAGAGCTTTTCAGTTAGTAATAAAACTGATAGAAGTTGTGATTTTCATTCATATGAATTCTTCATTAACTATGTGGCTCGTTACGAGATTTCATTATGCTTTTTTCATGAAACATAGTTTGTGGTTACTGAATTAGCAATCCAGGTAATCTTTAACCAACTGCAGATCTCACAAGTCATAATACATAAACCATTACACTTAAAGTGCCAGTTTGTTCTTACTAATTGTGTCGTCTCAATTTCATCTTGACTATCTCTTTGTGATTCTGATCCATGTATTTAAGCAGAATTTTTATTTACTCTTGATGTTGTTTCTGGTCCTAGATGGCACCAAAGCAGAAAATTAGAATCAAGCTAAGGTCTTACTGGGTACCCCTAATTGAGGATTCCTGCAAGCAGATAATGGATGCTGCAAGGGCTACTAATGCAAAGACCATGGGTCCTGTCCCATTGCCAACAAAGAAGCGCATCTACTGTGTTCTAAAATCCCCCCATGTGCACAAAGATGCAAGATTCCATTTTGAGATAAGAACCCATCAACGGCTAATAGATATTCTCTACCCAACTGCACAGACAATAGATTCACTAATGCAACTTGACCTTCCTGCGGGGGTTGATGTTGAGGTCAAGCTCTGAAGAACACTAATGTAAGACTCCATGAAGTTTTAAGTTTGTTCTATGCATACCTTTCTTTTTGTTCCTCTTTAAAGTTTATATGATGAAGGATACTGATATTCACATATGAACCATTTAGTTAGACAAATAGACATAGTGCAAAAAATTTTGCACCTCCTTCCATCCTGGTAGTCATTCCTGAATGAATCCCAAGTATGCTATTGGTGCAGCTTTTCCTTGGATCTTTTAGTTTTTGGTTTTTTCTTTTTTTTTTTTAAAAAAAAAAATCACATCCCCAGGTAAATTATTGTCTTTCTATTGTGTTGCTCCATGAGCTTTATGCAGTGCGTTAATTTTTGCTTGCGGTTCTGCCCTTTGCTTAAATTTTCCCTCAAGGCTTGTGCATTGGAAATTGTTATATTAGGTTCTGTATTTTCAAGGGAAGCGAGCCTTGAAAAACTTTCTTCTCTATCCAAGCTTTGGGAAAGGTTTTACATGAACAAGATTAGCAAGATTGTTTTACCACTCCAAAAGTTTCTCCAGTCCCTAGTTTCTTGCCATTTTTTGGATACATTGTAAGCAATGATTAAATTCACTAATGCTAATCGGATATTAGAAGGTGAAAGGATATAGACCTTCCATGAGGATGTCTTTTATGTTCAAATTACTGTATTTTGTGATGTAGACTCGTGAGCAATGAAATTAATAATTTTCATGACATACTCTCTATAAATCATGAATGCATGCTATCAGCCTTCCCATTTATATTTCTTACACATGAAACTCCTTAAATGTTTTTACATTAAATTTGAGGGTTTAGCTGCAAAATTATGTCAACTTTACAGGTGGGTGCAGCATGCGAGGAGAACCCGTTCAACACGTCATTTTTGTTGGGTGGAAATTCTGTGAAATAAAGCACGCTGTTTTTAAAGATAATTTGCTTCACAGTGGTAGTAGAGAGACAGAAATTCTACTGTTTTGTAGTTACTCTCGTTAAAATCCAACAGCTCAAAAAGATATCTTTAAATCTGGTAGTACCAAGTATTTTTAGGAATATAACAAATGCCTACATAGAGTTTAGTGGAGTAGAAAGATGATATTGAAATGTTAATGCTAATGCTAATGCTGCTCTTTATTTTGGACAAATGAAGGTGAAGCATTTGTCTTTTTACGGCAGTGAAACTTATGAAATACGATGCCATCTTTAATTTGGATTGATTCAAACAGAATAAAACATGTTAGCACCTTGTATTTTCAGAAGGATCTTTTTACAAGATCTCCACCACTGCCCTCTTCCATCGTCGACAAGCTTGAATTTCCTGATGGTCACCAATGTTAAACCTTCTGCCATCACCAACAACAATCAGTTCTTCCTTTCTAGTCTTACAACCCATGAAAGAGCAAATATCCATATGTCGATGAATTCATTTCTAAACTGTAATTAGTTAATCTCTGTACAAGAAACCGAACAAAGAATTGAATCTACTGGTGATGGCGGCGGTGGTGATTGCTGGATGGAATTGATTGTGGGGTGGGCTTGATTGTCTTCGGAAACAGAGAAATGGGTCTGTTCGAATGGCATTGGATGACGAAAAAAGAAAAAGGAACTGAACTGGATGAATAGAAGAAATGTGAAAACCGCCTTTTGAAGAGTTACAATTTTTTTGGTCGGTAAAGAAAAACATTTTGATTTACTATGATGAAAACAAAATATAGTATCTATGACTATTAATTTGATGCACTGTGTAGCGGTGTGTAACACATCGTGTACTGTCCCATGAACGAAAGATGGATATGCATACTGTACGGCACATCAAATTATCATCCATTTCTAATTATAGATTTTTATTTTTTAAGAAAAAAAATTAAAATTCAAAAATTGTAACAAGTGGGTTTGCCAAGCTCCTAGGTATTTTTGAAGATATTAGATTTTTTAGGAATATTTTGATAGTCAAGTTAGTAGGAAAAAAAAATCAGATTCTAAAGAGTGTCTCTAGATGATCTTAACTATCATTTATAGTTAGGCAATAAATACTCAGTAATAATCGTGACAAATAAATATTAATTAAATGTAATATTTGTAACAACTCTTCGTAAATGCATGTACTCATTGTATAATTCGATTATTAAAATTTAGAGGGTACAAAGTGAGTAGTTGGATTATGAATATATTTCTCTTCATCACATCAAAATCAATTAAATATTTAAATTGATTGAGAAAAGGATAGAAATTTGAATAAGATTTGGTTCGTTGATGTTAAGGAATTTGTTCGGTCCATGAGGAACAGGCAAAGGCTAGTTGGCAACCTTTTGTTCCTTGTGAAATAAGGAATTGCGACAAAAATGGCTGCAAAGTCAAAGTAAGCTTACTCTTTTTCTATTTTTCATAAGCAGTTTTTGGTTGGTCACTGTAAATTTATTCTAAAATATAATACTTTTGTCTCATTTTACACTCAAAAACTTTTCTTTTATTATTTTTAAATAATTTTTTCTATCATAAATTTATATTGCACTTGTATAATCAATGCTGCAATAACAAAAAATAGAAAAGTTTAAATGAAACAAAATGATTGAACTGAATTTTTCTTTCATAATTTTACTTATTGATTTTTTTTTTTTTTTTGAGGAAATAACTTTACTTTTTGATAATATCCGATATTTCGTAACCAATGACCTGTGTTAAGGACTTGTGACCCATCTTTAAAGGCCCAGTGCTTCACAAGTCTGACCCAGAAGGCTTGAAAGCCCATAATACTCAAAAGTTGTATTGCAATTGGTAGGGTGTGCAAAACCAAACCGAAATTGAGAACTGAATCGAATAAATTTTGGTCTATTTAATTTGGTTATTTTAATTTTTAATTCTAGGTTGAAATAGAAAATTAATTTAATCGGTTCGATTCTTAAAATTAAAAAATCAAACAAATCAAAATTTTTATACATATATAATTTTTAGTATTAAAATTTTAGAATGCATAGTTGGGTGAGTGGTGTGAAACTTGATAAAACCTACAAGATCCCAAGTTCAAATCCGAGAAGGGACATATTTTGCAGCTTTCTCATTTTTTACTTTAATTTTTTTTGTTTTCTAATTTTTTTTACTTTAAAAGTTAAATTAAATTACTCAAATGATGTCATTGACCGTAAATAGACACAATTACAAAATAATTCATAAATAATATGAAAAATTTATTGTATATACTCTAAAATCTAATTTTAAAACTACATGTAGTTTACAAAATAATCCATAAGTAATATAAAAAATTTATTGTATATACTCCAAAATCTAATTTTAAAGGTACAATTATAAAATAATCCATAAATAATTTGAAAATTTTATTATATATACTCTAAAATCTAATTTTAAAGCTATAATTATAAAATAATCCATAAATAATATGAAAATTTTTTATATTTTTTTATTTATTATGGAAATAAATGAAAATTTTAATTTATTTTTCTTTTAATTATTTTAAATGATTTTATTTTGTTAAATATAAGTTAATTTAATTTATAAATCCATATAGGTTAAAAGTTTAATAAAAAAAATTATATTAATTCAAAACCGATTTAATCAAACTACATCAACTGAAATTATTTTAATTTATTTAATTTTCGATTTTATAAACTTTAATTTTCGATTTAATTTTTATGTTTTTCAAATTTCAATTTTAATTTTTTCGATTTAGTTAAAAATGTAATCAAACTGACCCTAGCAATTGGTGATCTATCCTGACTCACCAACTCTATACACAATGACAGTATGCCCATACCGTTGACCAAGGGGTCCTACCAATAAATATTGGGGTTCACTTTCGGTGGCAATTAAAATTAAGAGCGTGCATGACCAATTAATCCATCTATTCAGCATTTTATTAATATTAATTTTTAAAACTTATTAACTATTAATTTAATTATTCACATCGATTAATCGATCAAATGATTTTAATTTTTGTAGTTCAATTAATTATAATTTTCATTTTTGACCAATTAAACTTTTTGGCATGTAAACATTAATAAAATTCTACAGATCTCATTTTAATTATGTCAAGTACAGTCAAAATACAAAATAAAGTGTACAAATTAACTAAACCATAAATAATTAGTCAAATCAGAATACAAAATTATAATTTTTAATAAATAATTAAATATTAATATATTAAATTTATATATTTCATATATAAATATTATTTAAATATTTTTTTGTAGGTTAACATAAAATAAAATAAAATATACTTAATATGAAAAGAGAGAAAAATATATACAAAATTTATCTAAAAAATAAAACATATGTATAAAATAAAATATAAATATAAATATATATATATATATATATATATATATATATATATATATATATATATATGTGTGTGTGTGTGTGTGTGTGTGTGTGTGTGTGTGTGTGTGTGTGTTCATATTCTAAATGGATAACTCTGAAAGTAGTGAAGTAAAACGCAAATGAAGGCTGACAAGTGACGGATGCCTACAAACACGAGAAAAAAAAAGGTTATTAGGAGATTAGCATATTGAAATTTAAATTGAAGAGAAAATAATAGAAAAAAAGGCTTAAATGTTGGGATCGCTAAATATTCTTTCAATTTTATATTAGTATAATATTATTTATTTTGAGTCACATATGTACAAATTTATTTTTGAATTCTTCCCAAAATAACTCTCAGCAATAAAATTAGGTGAACACACTTATATTTAATGTGTTTTTTTCTTAATTTTTCAATGTGAAATGTGGGACTTGAATTACCCCAACAATCCTCTCAAATCAAAGACTACACAACACGTGACCTCTCCTCCAGCGATAACTCACTAATTCGTCAAATCATCTTGTACCACCGTCATCAACCAACGAAATACGCTGTTTGGCCATCACAATATACCAAAAAGACTTTCGATACAAGATACCAAACACGAATCTCCAATCATGATGACGTACCGAGAGCCTCCTATGGCTTATGTTCTCTCCTCGAGCGATAATTCATTTGATCCATCAAATCATCTTGCACCGCCGTTATCAACCAACGAGACACGCCGCTTGGCCACCACAATACCAAGAAGACTTTCGACACAATGCACCGAATACGAATCTTCAATCGCGAGGTCGTACCGAGGGCTTCCCACATAACGCAGTCCACCTTTGGCTCCATCTCCGAACTAGACTCTGATACCACTTGTTGGGACCGCCAAACATCCCTCAACACCACATTAGTATGATATTGTCTGTTTTGGACTAAATTTGCACGAATTTATTTTTGGGTTCCTTCCAAAATGTCTCATACTAATAGAATTAGGTGAATATACTTATATTCAAGGTGTTTCTCCCTTAATTTTTTAATATGGAATGTGAAATTTTGGTTGTACCCCAACATTAAAATATTTTCAAAAGTCCTTTATTGGTGACGTTTTTTTTTTCAAGTTTATTGGTGAGGTTAAAAGAGTATTTACAATGTTCTTAATTTCGTGTTGGAATAGTAGGATAAGATTTTCAATTGAAATGACTATTGATTTAAAATTTAATACGACTTCGGCGTAAAAATACAGGGGTTTTTACAAAAATATATAGAAAAAAAATAAAAATAACAAAAAATGCAATGCATCTATAATTTTTTCACTAATATAATTTTTTAAATTTTCAATAACAAAAATACAATTTATATTTTCAAAAAATACAAATTTTCAATTCTTATTACATTTCTTTGGCCTCTGTCTTTGCCGCTTTCTTCCACCTCCTCACTTGAGTTTCTCATGTACTGCAAATTCGAAATTGAAAAAATTGACATCTGGTTTTGTCAAATTTGTCGGTTCCATCAAATCCTTAACTTGGATTTCTTATTTCTCTTCTTTTAAGTTCGCCTATTTCCAAATTACGTGTATCGCCCTTTTTATCGTCCTTGCTTCTACCTGTAATTTTCAGTTCAACTGTCGCCTGGACCGGTCCGATCCCGATCGAATCACCGTCATGAATCCTGAATAGTAAGCTCCCTAGATCTTACTCTCTATTATCCTTTTCAATTTCGTTATCGAGATCTAATTCGATTTCTATCGTAATGGCAGAATGTTTCGATTAGTTTTTTTCTCCCGTTGTTTGTTTTTGTTGGATCTGCTATTTTCTAGTGGTTATTGCCGTCAATTTTATGATTTGTCGTTCCTTTAATTTTTAGAATTTGGTAAACCTTTAATTTCACCTCACACCTGGACTTTGAGTGTTTAGGTTAATATATTCTCTAGATCTCAAGTAGGAATTCCCTAGCTTGGAGCGAAATTTCACTACACATAAATTCCTCGCAATATTTTCTGTTTTTATCCTTTTTTTAATTCTATTATTTTCTTTGATAGTGACTATTTGTTCAAGCTTTTGTTGATTGGGGATTCTGGAGTTGGCAAATCATGTCTTCTTTTGAGGTTTGTGGTATGCTAAATTATTTCGTCCTTTTAATTCTATGTTCATTTAGGATAACTTGTCTTTGGCGGGGTGAGTTGATTATATATCTATTCCTGTCTGTTGTGCCATGCGAGTGTTTAGGCTTGTTGAATAGCTGTAAGTGTCGTAGCTTATTGATAGCATTAATCTACTGATGGTTAATCAATCCCTTCTGATTGCATTTTGAAAAATTGGTGCTATGTTGTATACACAATGTGTATTAGTTGTATACACAATGTGTACAACATGTATACACAGTGTGTACATATAGCATGAACATACTATGTACTAGCTGTACACACAGTGTGTACATCTAGTACACATAGTGTGTACACACTGTGCATAGTGTGTATATCTAGTACACAGTGTGTACATGTTGTACATAGTGTATACATGTTGTACACAATGTCTACATCTAGTACGCACCGTACATACCGTGTGTACATGCTATACACAGTATGTACATCTAGTACACATAATATGTACATGCTATACACAGTGTGTATATCATATATCGATATATACACCGTGTGTATATGCTATACACAGCGTGTACATCTAGTACACACCGTGTGTACATGCTGTACACAGTGTGTGTATTTAGTACACAAAATATATACATGTTATACACAGTATGTATATCATGTACACACCATGTGTATGTGCTATACACAGCGTGTACATCTAGTACACAGTGTGTACTTGGTGTATACAGTATGCCATCAAAATATCTTTAAGGAACTGAGAAATGAATTTATTAGTTTGTAGATTTTATTAGTAAGAGCAAACATCTGAATCCCCTAATTCAAGTTTCATATAGCTTCTGTGCTTTCATGTAGATTCTGTCAGAAAATGCAACAAATAAATTTATACATTTGTTACATTATTGACTAGGTATTTTTTACTCACCCCAAAGTTGTTGCCCGATCTGGAATATAGTGAGGCATGCAGCATATTGAATATAATGAATGAACCTTGGATTGAGAAACTTGCTAAAGGTGAAATGCTATTTGCACGCTATAATTGAAAAACTATCCATACAACATATTCTTATAAGCTAACTTAACAAGTTGTATTTTGGTTTTGACCATTGTGGAGCAGTGGTGAATGTTGGAGAGCCGTTGCAGGGCTGGTTGGAGTAAGTTAATTCCAAGGAGGAGAATTTCCATTAAAATGCCGTGATACCATACTTCTGTTAGAAACAGGGACGCTGCCATGGTGAGAAATCGAGAAGGCTGTCATCAAAGCTTTTGCAACTCGTGGTTAATAATACATTCTTTAAACTAAGTTGCACTTCTACAGAAGCAGCAATGGTTGTTAATTGTGTAAACAGGGAATTCTAGGTTAACTAAGTTCATTTATAAACGAAATGAATTCTTGACCAAGCTTAGTAGCTCTCAGATATACCAAATTCTGCATTTTAACTTATTTGTAAATGAAATGCCTTTGTTCTCTGCTTAGTATTATGAGTGAAAGCCTTTGTTCTCTACTTATTATTATAAGTAAAAATCTCAAGCTCCTTCAACTTGCTATAACATGGTCTCAAAAATTAAAAAAAAAATTAAATGAGGTGAAATTGTTCCAAACCCAAAATTTAACCCAAATTCGCCAAAAAAAAATAATCCAAACTTAACCCAATCCAAACAAATACCTATTGAGTTAATCCAAATCTGATATATTTTATTTTTCAACCCAAACCACAATCTATAACTAATCAATTTCATTTTTCAACCCATTTGATCTGTATCCAATGAATTTTTCCAAAATTACCTTTTCTACATCCTTTTTCTCTATATCCAAAATCCTAACCTTTCTTCCTCTTCTTTGTCTCTCTTCTCCTCGTATACATACAACTATTGAATTTTGATTTTTGATTTTAGATAAGGTGTATCTTCTCAAAACTTTACTCGAGCCAAACATCAAACATCATCAAGGCAATCTAATAATGACAGCTCTGCTAATTTGCAAAGTATTTTTCTTTAATCTTGAAATTGTGACTGCTCTGCTAATTTGCATTTTTTTCTTTTGTTTAGCTATATAGTTCTCAGTCTCTATTACTTTTTTGGACACGTATGAATCCACTACATTTTAATTTATTGCGCCTTAATTTCAATGAACTGATGTTATTTTGGATTTCTAAACATCGTAGGAATGAAGTTAATTATTATTGTTTTTTTATCCGATACACTTAATTATTATTATTGTTTTTTTATTTGTATTATATTTTCAATAGAATATTATTATTATTATCGGATCCATTAATTAAGTAATAAAAAATTTTATAATAATTTACATTAAATTCATTGGTCAACCCAAATTCATCCAACATATTTGGATATTAACCCATTTATGATTCATATTTTTTTATCCATTTATAATCCGATCAATTAGTGATCCATCTATTAATTATCCAACCCAAATCCATCCAATCCGCTCATTTGTCACCTCTAAAAAAAATCATTTTAAAATATGTTTGAATATTTTGCAGAAACGTATTTATATTCTATTGCATTAATTTGAATATAGTGTACAACATTATTTTAAAAAAATAATATAATAATTTAAGATATATTATGTTTATATTTAAGATTTAAATTCAATTTTTAATTTTAATTTATTTTCAATATAATTTATTAGGTTGGATAAATTAATTTTTTTTTCAAAAATAAAAGTATTTTAATTTCATTGAAAAATGATTTAAGAATGAAATTTTATAATTTATTTTTAATTTAATTTTGTTGACTTTTGAAGCTATACGTATAGTTTATGTTTATCATATATTTAGATAGAAAGTAACAAATTTGAAAAAAAAAATCCTATTGTTAACTATATTAAATATAAAAAATCTAAAAATTTTAATTTTTAATAAAAATTTAGTACTTCCATTATTTTTAGCGAAATTATTATTATTAAAGGAATAAATTAAAATGTCTATAAAAGGTTAAAAATATAATTATTTTTTAAAACTAAATTAAATAATTCAAGGTTAGCAATCTTTTTTTTTTTATGAGATGTAGGTATTATACTTGAAAATAAAGACGGTAAAATTGATCTAAATTCAAAATTCAACCTAAATCCGTTAAAAAGAAAAGACCTAAATCTAACCCAATACAAACAACTACCTATTGGGTTAACCCAAAATTAACTCTTTTTATTTTTTAACTTAATCCAACCCAATCCAATACCCATTGGATCAACAAAAAACTGATCCATTTTATTTTTTAACCCATTAGGTCTGTACCCAATGAATTTTTTTAAAATTACTCTTTCTTCCTCCTTTTTTTCTCTTTCCAAAACCCTAACATTTCTTCCTCTTATTTGCCTTTCTTCTCATATACATACAGCTCTTGTATTTGGTTGAATCGCGTGTTTAAAAAGAGCAAATATAGTGAAATAGTTTCGCCATTGGCATATACTACGAGTGCAAATGTGTCCACTTACTTTTATTTTGACCAATTACACAAACAGACGAACTAAAAATTTTACCAACTGCATACGCTATCTGAAAATAGAAGTTACAGGTTAGTGATAACGACGAGCCACAAAAGATTAAGTAATAAATTATTAGCTTACTACATATAAGGAAATTTGATTGTAAAAAATGAAATATGAGTAAAAGTAGCGTAAAATAAATTGTCAAAATCCATACAATAATTTTACTTGGTTTAAAAAAATAAAAAAGAAAATGATGGCTCTATATATTGATTTAACGTGCACTAGTTTATTTTTTTTTGTGAGCTTTATTTATAGATCTGGCAAAATTGATCCAAACTTATGGATCGATCCAAATTCATTCAAAAAATTTGATTCAAACCCAATTCAATCAAAATGAATACCCATTGGATCAATCCAAAACTGATCCATTTTATTTTTCAACCCAACCCAACCCAATATCAATTGAATCAATCCAAAATTGACCCATTACATTTTTCAACCCATTGAATTATTACCTAATGGGTTTATCTAAAATCATTTTTCAACGATAAAAGAATCTCTTTATGTGAAAACCTCCAAAACACTCGACACCAGTATAATCAAATTCCCATCACCAAATCAAATTAACCATAACTTAATTATATATATAAAAAGATCTTATAATAATGTGTTTGAAGTGCTTCTTACTTTTTATGTATAAATATAATATGTTTTGGTCAACCATTTTATTTATTTTATTGAACAAAATAATATTCAGTTTAAAATTACTCTGAAGGAAATTAAGAAAAGAAATAACCTGCAGCAGTAGCAGCAGTAACAACATCTTCCATGGAGTCTCTGGGTTGAAGAGACAACCTCGTACTATAAAGAGGGTGAGTTCGATAGAAGTCTAAGATGGCCATTTCAATGCAACTAAACATCAGCTTCCCCACAGTTTCCTCCATGTCTGCAACAATTCCAACATTCACTGAGATTGTTGTGTTTTTCGCCATTACTACTAATATTATTGTGCACCATGGACAACCAAACAAAATCAAACAGAAACACGACCATTACTACTAATTTTTACTATGCACCCTTCAAAGGCGGCGATACAAAATAAAACACTAGGGTTTTAAAAGGGATTAGAAATCTATGGCCACGATTTTCCCCTCCATATCATGGCATACACTAGTAATATAAGACCTTAACCATAGTAAAAAAAATACAAAGAAATTTAACATTTTCACAAAAAATAATTTCAAATAATGTGTTACCCAAAATTAATTAATAAAAAATTTTATATTAATTTATATTAAATTCATGAATCGATCCAAATCAATCAAATCCATTTGGATATTAATCCTTTTATGACCTATATCTTTTGATCTATTTATAATCCAACCCATTAATAATCTATCAATTAATGATGAAACCAAAATCCGTACAATCCGTCCATTTGACATCTCTATTTGTTCACTTTTTTGAAAAAAAATTAATCACAATAAATTGGATTTGTGTATTATTGAAGCTGAGGGCAGCAACTTCCCTGATGTGCATATGTGAATCATATTTATATTTCTTTTTTCATTTATTTTGCTGAAATTTATTTTATTTTTCTTTATATTTTAATTTATTATTTATATTATATTTTCAATAGAATATTATTATTATTGGATCCATTAATTAAGTAATAAAAAATTTTATAATAATTTACATTAAATATATGGATTAATTTAAATTCATCCAACCTATTTGGATATTAATTCATTTATGATTTATATTTTTTTATTCATTTATTATCCAATCTATTAATAACCCATCCATCAATACCTCAACCCAAATCCATCAAAATCGTTCATTTGACACATTTAATTGAAATATATGTAGCAAAAATATGAAATTTTTTTAGAAATGGGGTGTTTTAAAAAGTTATTTGGACAAATGGTGTGTATGTGAAACATATTGGAAAAATGGGGTGCATGGACTTAATCCTGCAACGCAGTACTACGAGAATAGGACTAGCACGTTGAATGAAAATTATGGTAAACGAAATGGTATAAAATTTCGCTTTATGGGATTCACTTTTTAATCCCGCAATCTGTCATTGCGGGAATAAGAGGAGTGAGAATATTAAGATTATTATATAAAATGATGGCTTTGTCCCTGCATAAAGTCTGTATGTATGCACGGATAGTAAAGTAATATGCTCAATTTTCTTTTAAAATAATTATGTTTATACATGTTAAATTTATCAAATTAGTAGCTATGATGGAAATTAGATATACTAAATTTATGTGAATATGATTATGCTTTTTAAAAGAGAAAAATGATTGCATAGGCATTTATTGGTTGAGGTTAATCGGACTTAAACTGTATTTGTTATAATTTGAGACTTTTAAGTACTAGTAATTAGATTTAAGAGAACAATAACTGTGTTTAATTTATCCAACCATCATATTTTTGTCTAATTTCATTCATTTGTTATCGATATCATATTTTTTAATTTCTAATATACGTACTCTTAACACTAAATAAGATATTACATAAGCGATATTGAATAAAAATAGAATTAATTTTTGAATAAAAAATTTAGACCTATATATTTATTTTTCCATAATTCAATCTTATTTTAAAATTTGTGAAAAGTATTATTCATAAATGATAGATTTTTAACAGTATTTTTCATAATTTTATAATGCATAAATATTCCTGAAAATTTATAAGTTTTTATAGTTGTACAAATAAAATGCACTAAGTTACAAAAACAAAGAGAAGATATATTGTTAAAATGATAAATTTACGTATTTTTTTAAAATAGTTAAAATATATAAATAACCATAATTTTTGCGTTTATTTATTTGTTGCAATAATCTTATTGTAGCCGTGACCTATTTCTTTCTTGTTGACTATTGTAAAAAAATTTAAAATAATTAATATTGCTTTTTTTTTTTTGTTGCAGAGTTCTTATTAAATTGGATTCTTTAGTTATTAAAACAACTTAAAATATTTTATGATAAGGAATTTATAATCATTATTATGGATCTATAACTCAACTCCTTTTAGAATTAGTAAAATCGTTAATGTTTTAATAGTGTATAATCTTTTTTTATTTTGAACATTACGAATATAAAATGTGTCATTTTTATTTTAGATCAACTCAGAACATACATTTCAATGTAAAATCCAGCCCCATACATACAGACTTTATGCAGGTAACAAGCCGTCATTTATATCATAATCTTAATATTTTCATTCCTCTTATTTTCACAATAATAAACTGCAGGATTAAAAAATAGATCCTCCAAAATAAAATTTTATGCTATTTTATTTACCATAAATTTTATCTAACGTGTCAATTCTATTTTTGCAATACTGTATTACGAGATCAGGCCAATGCATCCCATTATTTCAATATATTTCACATGTATACCATTTATCCAAATAATTTTTTAAAACACCCCCATTTCTGAAAAAAGTCCCCAGAAGTATCATGTGCGTTTTCGACAGTTGCGACTTTCCTCAGCTGTTCAACACGTAATCCATTGCGTTTACATAAACTCCCCACAACCATCATTTTCCTTTTTTTAAATCCTTACACATCTCTATCCGAAGCTGCCTTTATAGCAATGGTGACCAATCCCCGATCAGAGTCAACCCCTCGTAATTAATCATATTCAACATTTGCCTGTTTATGCGACGCGTCATCACTAACGTCACTGGACCGTTACTTGTCAAACTTGACCGTAAATGGGACCAAGAAAACGTTTCTGAATTCTTAACGCCGTTTTGGCATAGTTGTAAATACCACATGAACAAGCAAGGAACTTGTTTTCCAGCTAGTACAAAAATTTAATTGAAAATTCCCCATTTTTTTTGAAATATTTATATATATATATATATATATTTATTTATTTATTTTAGTTTGTAATATATATTATCGATTGGCTTTTTCTATGCCAATAAATTAGTGTGGAGGCGGTTTTTGCTAGCCCGTGAAGTAACTTGCATGTGAATGAACAAAATCCATTCAAAATATAAAAGGAATATATATTTATATATATATATTAATGACTATTTCACTTATTTTTCAAATAATTTTATATAAATTATATATATTAACAGTGCGTAATACATAGCATAATGCATAATATAATGCTGACATTTTTCAATAGTATTTATGATAAAATTGTTTGTAATACCTAAACAATATCATGAATGCAAATTATGGTCCATGCAAGAGAATTGTATACCCAAGAAACTTACACAACTAACACTTTCAAATAATTAAAAAGTGAAGTGTAGTATACGCCTATAAAACCCGCAGTAACGTTCTATGTATCGGAAGCCAAAATGTGACAAAGTCGGGTTAGTAAAATAAAACATATATGGTCCACATGCAATATTTTATTATTTATAGTGTTCCTACATTGTACAAAATATTTGCTTATGTCGAATATATACCCACTTAGCAATATTTTATCACCAAATGGAGATATTTTCAGGATAATTTAAAGTATCTTAATAAAATATTTTTTTAGATATAATCTTAATATAATATTTAATTCTTATAAAGTTAATCAACTTCAATCAATCATTTTAATATTCACTCTGCAAATTTTTTAAAATTATAAAGTGCTTAATATACTATTTATTAATTTATTTTAGTTTTAGAAAATTTTAAATTTTTAAAATTTGACATCACTTATTCATAAATATTTGTATAAATGAAAATTTTCGATTTAGAATTTTTTTTTATAGATCAATTTAATTACGAAGTCCGAATCTATATTTAAATTAATTTTATAAAAACTTTATAAATCGAATTTAAATTTTTTTCCCCGGGTACGCGTCTCTTGAATTATTGCAAGTATGTGGATTTTTCATTTTCTTTGTTTTTTTCAAGTCCCTCTCTCTTTATTTATTCTTTTATTATTATTATTATTATTATTATTATTATTATTATTATTATTATTATTTTTGAGAACAGAAATTTAAATGAGTGATTGGATGCACGTGAGCAGACGGGGCAGCTTGGGAGTCTTTAAATTTATGTGTTTGCCTGATGACAATCAGTGCATCCAAACAGGGCAGATCAACTCGATTACGTGATTCCATCAATTTCCTTCTTCCTCTTTATTTTTTTTTCCATTAAATCTTTTCCCATGAAGCTTCTGGTCCTATCTCCTTCTCTATTTAAACACACTTCTTCTCCTTTTTCTATCCACACACCAATCTCTTCTTCGATTTTTTTCATAACCAAACATCACAAATTTCACAATTACATGGCTGCTTGTGTTGAAACTTCTAGAACAGATACCTCCCAACTTTCTCGCGATCCAAACATGTCTAACTCCGACGATAGTTGTTACAACTATGTGAAATTTTTCCGACCCAGTTTTCCCGATCGTGTTTCCTGCATAGCCTTATCAAGAAATCAAATGAAATCGCTTCATACTCTTTCAATTCGTGAAGATTCAGATCAAGAAAGCGACTTTAAGAAAGAAGATCCGTGGCTGAAAATGCAGCAAGAAGCTAAGCTCGATGTTGCCCAGGAACCGATTCTATCAAGCTATTATTACACCTCCATTCTCTCTCAGAAATCTCTTCAAAACGCATTGGCGAATCATCTGGCGATAAAGCTAAGTAATTCCAGCCTTCCTAGTAGTACTTTGTTTGATATTTTCATAGCAGTTCTTGGTGAAAATGAAGATATAATTGATTCTGTAAAGGAAGATTTAAGGGCAGTTAAAGAAAGAGACCCAGCTTGCATAAGTTATGTGCACTGTTTCTTGAATTTCAAAGGTTTTCTTTCCTGCCAAGCCCATAGAATAGCGCATAAATTATGGACACAAGGGAGAAAAGTTTTAGCTATTTTGATACAAAACAGAGTATCAGAGGCTTTTGCAGTTGATATTCACCCTGGAGCCAAAATTGGGCAAGGAATTTTGCTGGATCATGCTACAGGAGTAATTGTAGGAGAAACAGCTGTGATTGGAAACAATGTGTCAATTTTGCATAATGTTACATTAGGAGGTACAGGCAAGACTTGTGGTGATAGGCATCCAAAGATTGGAGATGGGGTTTTGATTGGGGCTGGTACATGTATTTTGGGTAACATTAAAATTGGTGATGGGGCCAAAATTGGAGCTGGTTCAGTTGTGTTAAAAGATGTCCCAGCTAGAACTACTGCTGTGGGAAATCCAGCAAAGTTGGTCGGCGGTAAAGAAAATCCAATTAAGCTTGATAAAATTCCTAGCTTCACCATGGATCATACTTCCCATATTGCTGAATGGTCTGATTATGTTATTTAGAGGTTTTTATTGGTTACAATTATTGGACAGATATTTGTTTGAGAATTTTCTATTTGTTGCCATTAAACAGAATAGGCTCTTTATTATGTACTCTGTTGCCATTGAGAACTGAAGTTCTCTTACCATTGTAATAGATTGCCATTAAACAGAGCCTATAGATTGCCATCAAACAGAATAGGCTCTTTGTTATGTATTCTGTTGCCATTGAGAACTGAAGTTCTCTTTCTATTTTAAAAGAGGAGCAGCCTCTGTTGTAGTCTTAGCTGAGCTAGTATGTGTACTTTCTTGGGAATTTTATTACCAAACCCTTAATGATGTAACTATGTAAGTACTAAGGCAATTAAATTACGATTTTTCTACTTGATGTTGTCCTAATCTTTAGCGGTTTGGTAGTTTTCTTTGACATCAACTTTAAAAATCAGAAACAAAAGTTGTTTTTATATTTCAATATAAACTTATGCATTGAATACTTTTACACAGATTTATGTCAATTACTGAATGGTCTTTTCAATAGTTTAGAACTTTGAATCCATCCACAAAGTTAGATTGTTTTTACCCGTTTGTACATTTTTATGTGATTGCATCGAATGTAAAACAGTTTCCAATTAACGGCCTTGTTAAGTAACTATAGTTTTAAACGTTAGGAGGACTTGGTGCACCGAATATGTGAAGAATTTACTGTATTTTACTATTTTTCACTCTTTTCCTGTCAAATTTATCGACAGTAACATTTAAAACACAATTTTAAATACCATCAAAAACAAAAAGTATCATAAGAAAAAAAATTATTCAGTGAGATGGGACAGAATTAGGGGCTGAGGTGCTTCTACACCACAAACTAACTCCATCTAATTTTTGTATGTGGCATGAGTTTGGTCATATGTATGGAAGATAGAAACAAATGCAGGAGAACTGTATGATTATATATGACTTGAGTGCACATGATGAGTTGCTTATTGCTGTACTCGTTCATCTTCGGACTTTAGATTGGGTATGGATTGAACCTAACTGGACTTTTAATTGGAAGAGGTTTGAAAAAGATTTAACTAATTAACAAAGGTTAAGAAGGGAATTGTCAATTGATGTTGGTAGAAAGAATAAAGAATCATGGGGCCCGAGACTCGAAGAGAAAGAACAGAGGAAAGAATTCTTCTTTCTTATTAATTTACTGGGCTGATGGCTTCATGGATTTATTGGCTGGAATTGTTTAGATGGGCTTGTGTTAGACTTTGTGTTTATTGGATTATTGGAAGAATTTTCTTCAATAATGGCACCATTCTTTTTGGGATTTTTTTTTTCATTTCTACTTACTTTTTCTCTTTCATTTTTTTAAAATATCACTTTTACTAAAAACAAAAGAGTTTGTATATGACAAACTTTCTTTTTGATACAAATATTTCTTTTATTTTTATCATTGTTATCTTCTAAGACCATTTTTTATAGTAATTAATGTGCTAATTTTTGCTATTAATTTTTTTTCTTCACATTTTTAGTAATGATGCTTGTTTAAAATTTTCTAGATTGTTTTCTTAGGATTAATATTCATTTTCATTACTATATAATGTTATTATTTGATCATTCATTTCTTCTATTATTTCATTGATATTTTCTATAGAAGATAAATTAACAAACTTAAATATTCGCCGAATTTTTTTGTTGTACTTGTCATATTATTATTTGTTTATTAATGTTTGTAAATCTTTTTAGAAAATTTTAAGTCATCTAATAATAATTTTATTATATTTTGATTTGTATATACTTTCTTTAAATAATTAATTCTCTTAGTTATAGATACTATATATTTTTCTTTCTCTATAATTTTTTGTTTATAATTCATTTATACTTCCTCCAATTTTATAATAGCCATATTTATTTCTTCTTTTATTTTTTCTAATTCAGCATCTAATTCAATTTTTACTATAATTAATTATTCTCTTATTTCTTATAGTCTTCTTCCCTAGTATTATTTATTTCCATATATAAACATTCAGTTTTTAATTTTCTTACTTTCTCTTTATAATATCTTATTTTTTCTGAGATTTCATAAAATATTTTTAATATTTTATCTATATTTTCTTTTATAGTTAAACTTATTAAACTCTTCATTTTATCTTTTAACTTTTTCTTTAAAATTTTAAAATTAAGCCTAAAGGCTCTGATACTAGTAAATGTCGAAATTTGTTGATCTTTTATCTTTTAAAAATTTTGTATTTATTTATTTTCTTTACTATTTAATTATTTTCTTATTTAATTGAAGGTACGAGATAATTATCAATCACAATAACAAAGTTATCCTTTGGATCAGTAGCCCACAAATCAAATTCTTTCAACCGATATACCTTACAATAGATATATTTTAATTTTTTCTTATTCTTTCTCTATTATTATTATTATTATTATTATTATTAATGTCATTTATTTCTTGATAAGTTTCTATGATTTCTGTAATTATGGTAACTTTTACATAATTGTCTTTATAAAAATTATCTATGATTTGATTCTTTAAATTATTATCAAAATTGAAAGTTCCTGATATGTCTAAATTTTGTTGAAAATTATGATTTATACTATTTTTTACTATGTTCATATCATTTATTACCTGATTTATTTCTCTTTCTTCACTTAAATCTTTCGAATTAAAATAATTGATTATATTATTTATATTCATCCTAAATGTGTTTTGTTTATTATATTTTTTTAACATTCGTATTCTTGATTTATTAACCTTAATCATATATTCTAGATTTTCTATTCTTTCAACTATATTATAAGAATGGTTTAACTCAAAAGTTTCTATAAATCTTTTTGTTCGTTTTTCTCTTTTTAACTGTTCTAGTGAATGATGAGTATAATGAATTATATTATCTATATTTGTTTGTATCTCACCTACTTATTGTCTTAATCTTTCCATTATAGTTTAAGAAATTCAAACAATTTCATCTTAAAAAGTATTATTTCTTTTCATCTCTTTGTTAACATGCAAAATTCCAGAATAAGAAATAGAGTTGAAAATTATAACCATTAATTAACAGAGATCAGGGTTTCGATATACCTTTTAAATCTCCTTTAGAGATCCACTATACTTCCTTTAATGTTGCTAGACTCCTGTTATCAATGATTTTTTATAACAGTTCACCCGTAGACTGTAGACATTCTGGGTTAAGCTGAGTCTTCTCCAAACCTATTCCTTCCTGCCTTAACTTCACTTAATCCTGAGCTTGGAACCATTAGGAGATACTACTGAAAGATATTTGACTAGCAACAAAGATGTTAACATGTGAATTTTTTGATGAGAATTTATGGTATTCGAGTGATCTGACTCTTTAAGTTTATCGAAAATAATTTTCTATATTTCTTACTGGATTGCAACTGCTAAATACTAAGGTTACTCGAAAAGAATGATTTATGAATTTAAAGTTTCATTTTTGAAAATTTTTTACAAAGAGATAAGCAGGCTAAAAGTTTTGAGAGAATACTCAGAATGAAGCTTGGGCTTTCAGTCATGCCTCTTACATTTGCATAAAGGGGTTTTCATAGAGGTTGAACCCTGCATCTATTGCATTATTGATTTATATTATTACAATCTATTATTGCTCTAGTGCGTCATTTCTTACTTTGGTATTTCTATCTTTTTTCTTTATTTATTCTTGATTTTCTTCATAGGGGGTCCAATTCCATTAGACCTTGTCCGTTGCTTTTTTTTCAGTGGTTGAAGATTCCTTTTTTTATCAAATTTTTAAAAAGTTCTTTTATCCTTTCTATCATTGAGAGACTGCCTTCAATAATGGTATCTAAATATTCTTCAAAGAGATATCGTTGATGCCATTCTGTAGCAGGATTAGTGACAAGGATATTATCTTGATAAATGGTATAATATTTTTTATTGTCTGATAAAATTTCTTTTGATGCTCTGATGTTGGTTTCAATATTCTTCAATCTCATTTTTGGGATATTCTTAAGAATCAATAGATGTAAATTGAAGGTCTTCTAGAATGATTTCTTATTTGATAGAACCCATTTTAATGAAAATTTCTGTGAAAATTTTCATATTTTTAATATCATTCCATTCAGGAATAATGCTGAAAATACGGATATAAATTTTATTCAATTTAGTAATTCCATTAAAAATCTCAACTTGAGACTTAATGGTTGCTGGTAGATGTTGAATTTCTTCCAAATTATCTTCATAATAGATGGTATGAATAAGTCCAAAACAATAGAGTTTTTGGATCGTTCTTGATTCTGCTCCTTTTTTGATAATTGCTTTATTGTAGGTCCTATTAATTGAAATAGTTCTAATTTCGACCGTATTAGTGATCTTTGCTAGATATTGTAGAGTTTTAAAAAAATCTCATTCCCATTGCTTTCGAATTTTTGTACTATTTAGATGAGATCTCTCATTATCATTCTATTACTGAGATGATAATGAAATATCTCTGGGAGTTATTAATTGAGAATTAATATTTTCAATTGAAGCAGATCCCAAATTTCCCAAAGTTACTTCCTGAGATGATTCTGGACTGTCCAAAAATTGAACATAACGTCTAATCATCATATTTCTCGATATTTTTTGCTCTAATTTTTTCTTAGCTGTAGTGCCAAAAATAGTCATTTTTTATGAACTAGTGCTTTCTTCCTTAAATTCCTTTTGACGCAAAAGTGCCTGTATATAATTCATTGACATTTGACTAATCTCATTATCCATCTTTAGAATATGAGACATAACATTTTTTTTTTATAGATTTCATTACTTTTTTTTCTCTACAGTGAGTTTAGAAACTCTTTTTGCATTTCTCTCTATTACATTCATGCAATAAAATAGTTAATTTTTTTCTTTAGATATTGGTCTACTTAATAAATCTGCCAATTATTATTCTTTCTTGGAATATACTCAATATTAAAATTGAAGTTAGTAAAATATTCTTGCCATTCAATTTTTCTTCTTTGAGCTAATTTACTATTATAATTTTTTTATAATAAAAAATTTTACTTGGGTATTATCTGTTTTAACTGTAAATCTTTTTGGTAAGAAAACTAATTCAAATTTTTCTATAGCATATTTTACAACCAATAGTTTTTTTCATTGCTATGATAATTTTTTTCTAAATTTTTAAATGTTCCTAAAGTATATCCATATATATATATATTTTCAATCTTTACTTTCTAAGATTGCTTCATAGCAGTTATATGAGGCGTCTGTTTCTAATAATAATTTTTCATTTTCTTCTGGTAAGACTAGCTTTGGTAATTGTTTATAATATTTTTTATTTCTTTCACTGCTTTAGTATCCGCGTCTGTCCATATTCAAGGTTTATCTCATTTTAATTTATCTTGTAATACTTTTCTATTTTTAGCGCACTCTTGTATAAATTTGTTTGCATATATGACGTCTTCTAAAAATTGTTGGACCATCTTTCTACTTTCTAATTGATCTGAAAAATTTAATAAAGATTTCGCTATATGTGGTTGTAATTCAATTTTGCCTTTTGATATAATAAATTCTAAAAATTCTTTTTTTCATTTTGCAATATCTAACTTTTCTTTTGATAACATAAGTCCATGTTTGATGTATCTTAATAAAAATTGTTTTATATGTTTATAGTGTTCTTCTAATTTTTCACTAAAAGTAATTATATCATTAATATAGACTAAACAAAAATATCTTAAATCTTTAAACATATCGGCTATTTTTTTTGAAATAAGTAAGGGGAATTATAGAGTTCAAATGGCATTACCAGCCATTCGTAATATCCTCTTGGTGTGCTAAAAGCTATATATTTTTTACTTTTTGGATGCAGTTTTATTTGCCAAAATTTTGATTTACAATCAAACTTTAAATACCATATTTTTTCTTTTATACTATTTATCAAAATTTCTTTATTGGATATTAAATAACCATTAAATTCTATTGCTGCATTAAGTTTCTTATAATTTATCACCATTCTAGGCTTTTTTTTTATTTATGCATGATTTCTTACCATAAAGGCTGAATTACTATATGAACTTTTACTTGGTTTAATCAATTATTTTTCTAATAATTCTTTTATCTATATATCAAATTCCTCTTCATCTTCTTTAATATAAATCATCCTTTTACTTCTTATTGGTATATTATATTTTAATTTTATTAAAGCATATCTATCATTTTTCTATAGGGTTTGTTCTTATACATTTTTCTGACAAAAAGATAATTTCCTTTGAAGTTGTAGAATTTTTTATAATTTGATTATTGGTATCACATTTTTTGATGGGTTCTTTTTCTATATTCTTACCACGATTTGCTGTGCGGGGGATGAGAGGTGAAGATTTTCACTTAAAAGCTGAAAGTCTTGGACAAATAATTCTATGCTTACAAGGAGTAGTTAATCGAATATATTGAGATCTAATACTCAAAGGATAATAGTTTGTTAACCAATCATTTTTCTAATAAAATATCACATCCATGATTTTTAGATTGAAAGACATTAGGTATTTGAAGTATATGAGATTGTACTTGGATTACTACCTTTTCAATTACTAAGTCATATTTAGTAGTGTTGCTAGTTATATCAATTCCTATTTTATAATTGTTGGTTTTCTTCCATAAGAACACATATGGTTGTGCTAACGTTATTGCAGATCTTGTATCTATGAAAGCATGATAGGAAGTTGTATGATAATCTTTGTAAATTATTTCTATGTTTATATAAATACTATATGGGCTAATTTCTAGTCCTTGCAACTTTGTATTGGTCTTCATTATATGTAAAGGTGATATTTTTCATTTGTAATATTATATGGGGTTATATTTTCCAAAAAATCTAATCCTAATAAAATTGGTATTTGAGTGGATAATATTGTATCCATATTTATCTCCATTGGTATAATTACTATTTTTTCTCATATATCTGTTAAAGCTAAACTTATTTTTACATATTTGTTGATTGAATTTTTTGTCCTGAATAATCTAAAAATTCAAAATTTTTATTTAAACTATATTTTGTAAATGTAAAGACTAAACTTTCATTTATACGGCTCTTTGCTGCTCCAGTATCTATTAATATATTTAATAGTTTCCATTCTCTTTCAATATTTAATTTAGATTTTATATAATATTATTTTGCTTTTAAAGATGATCTTAAATCAATGCTTCTTCTAGATCGGGTATGTATTTTTCCTTGTTCATCATTTAATGGTGATTTATTTTCTTTATGTATATTTTTTTTAAACTTTCTCTTGAAGATATTAATAATCTTTCTCTTATATGTTGTATTCTGGGTGTAATTCTTGTATTCTTATTTCTTTATCTTAAGTCCATTGTTAATTCATATAAAATTATCATACTAGATGGAGTTAATTATCTTAGTGGTATATATTCAACTAAATCAGAGAATGTATTATCTATGTGAATTTGTAATCGTATATTATTCTTTTATAATTTCTTATGATGATTGGTAGTAAATGTATATATTGTTCTATAAGTTTCTAAAAATACTTTTGATTCACTTGTCATTTCAATTCTATATAATTTATGGTGTAAATTGAGGGCTTGATCTATGTTTTTATCTTGTGAACTTATTGAAAAATTTGGTATTATTGTAAATTTTAATTTTTTATATACTATATTTCATGATACTGCTCTAATAGGGCATCTATTAGATCTTTTAATATTCTATCGTCAATTTCTTGTATTCTATCGTACTTCAATTTCTTGTATTAATTTTCTATTTGTCATATTTATATTGTCCATGTTTTCTAATTGTTTAAGTGAATCTATATCTTTTTTATTTAATTCCTTTAATATAGATTTATTAATTAATTAATTATTTCGGGGTCTTTATGTAATTCTAGATACTATTATGTATGTTTTATGTTATTTATGATGTAGGAGTGTGCAGAATCGAACAGAATGAATTTTGATCTTTTTGGTTCGATTATTTCAATTTTCGGTTCATTCGATTTTAAACAGAAATAAAAAATCAATTTAATTGGTTCGGTTCAATTTTTAAAATTGAAAAATAAAAAAAACCGAACCGACCAAAATTTATATATATATATATATATATATATATATATATATATATATATATATATATATATATATATATATATATTTATTTATAATATTAATATTTCAAAGTTGATAACTTGGATTGATGGTACAGAAAGAAACAAAATCCTCCAAGGTCCCATGTTCAAATCTCACAAATGGCATATATATGCTGTTTTTTTTTTTATTTTTTTACTTTAAAAGTTTTGTTTTATTTTTTTTACTTTACAAAAATCTAATTCACTATTTTTTTTACTTTTTATTTTTTTACTTTAATCTTCTTTTTTTTGTTTTTTATTTTTTCATTTTTTTACTTTAAACGTTTCATTTTAATATTTTTTTTACTTTACAAAAATTTAATTCACTAATTTTTTTACTTTTATTTTTTTATGTTAATCTTTTTAGGTTTCTCAAATTTTTTATTTAATTTTTTTTACTTAACTAAGTTGAGGAAAATTTTTTTACTTAACCGCAAGTCAATCTAATTATTATTAAAATTAAAACTACAAACTCTTTCTTTAATTTTTCGTCCGGTTGGTGTATCTAGTAAATACTATCTAGTATCTACTCAATTTCTTTGGCAATGAAGGTTGGCATTATGTTTTTTTAATGTTTTTAATTATTGTTCACATCTTTCCCTAACATCAAATTTATTACTCATAGCATAAATGCATTTGGATAAATAGAGCAAGAACAATGTTAACCTCCGAATAGGTTTCACTCGTGATATAGTTAAAACTTTCAAAAGTTTACCAAACATATCATATTTGGAAATATTAAGTAGACAGTTTTTGTATTTTATTTTCATGCAAATAAAGAAATGTGTTGGTTTCCAATAGTATGCAATTGCAATTAAATATAAATATAATATAAAACCTTATTTTATATTAATAATGGTCAGATTTCGAATTCCAATATAAATCGAATTCTTTGCAATAAAGAAAATTACAGTAAAATAACTTATCAAATATTGTAAAGGTATCTATAAAAAAATTATTGTAAATGTAATAAATGTTTAATCAAATTAAATTTTGATTTTAATTTTAATTAGCAACATTCATTAATTTAAAGTATTTTTTGATTAAATAAATAATATAATATATTTTGATTATTTATATTTGAAGTACCTATAACCAATAAAACTATAACTGCCGATTGCTCCTCAAGATAAGAAAAGCCAAAATTAATAAACTTTAACATGAAATTTAAAATATTATTGTGATTTAGCAAACAAAAGTTGACCAAAAATACATTATTTTTACAAATTGCTTTCTAACCCTTTGAATTCATTTTTGTTACATTAGTGCAGTTTTCTTAGTTTTAAAATACCCTTTGAAGTGTGTCCATATAAATTTAATTTATGGATCCATATAGGTTAAAAGTTCATTAAAAAATAAGCCTATATTGACCTAGAACGATTGAACTGAACCGAACCGAATCAACTGAAATTAATTTAGTTTATTCGGTTCTAAAAGATCGGTTTTCGATTCTGTTCTTTTAATTTAAGAAGTTCGATTTTCGATCTATTTGGTTCGATCCAAAATCGAATCAAACCGACCATTTGCACAGCCCTATTATGAAGTTTGACTAAAAAGAAGGGGGTATTTTTGAAAATTGACCTAGAAAAGGGGTATTTGACACAATTATCTTTTCTTTTTAGGCACTTTATATTGCTTAGAGATGATCATGGGATGGGACAGGGCAAGGGCGGGAAATACATCTCCATCCACTACCCTGCCAGGGGTGAGAATTCCCCATCCCCGATTGAATAATGAGGAGAAAATTTTTCCCGCACCGTGGAGATCCTCACCCTCAGCAGGGACCCCTGCTCCCTTTGAAAAATAATATTTTTTAATTCTAAAATACAATATTTCACAACAAAGTCATCTGATATAAAAATTAATTTTCATTTAAGGGCAATTTCAGCATAAAAAATTGTTGTTCATGAGATTTTCATATACTAAATACAAACTGTTCAAATGCTTCAAACCATAGAGAAAACAAACTATAATCCACTATAAAAAAGGATAAGAACTCTCAAAAGCAATAACAAGAAATAAACACTAATTGTCAGCAGTTTTCAATAGCAAACCTTACCATAAAAGTACAAGAACTGGTTGCAGATTAACATAGACACAAACTAGTATAAGATAAATTTGTATTTAAGTATTGATGATTTATTTGAAATTTTCACAAAGAAAGTGATTGCTGAAAAAGATGTTTAACCATAAAACAAAATCAAAATCCTCATTCTTTCAGTCTTTATTAAATATCAAATGAATACTGTTATTTCAATCTTCATTAAAAATCATCTAATTTTTTCAGTCTTCATGCCTCATTTTCTTAAAAAAAAAATTGATTTCAAAAACCTAAAAGTCTACCCAATTCAAGACATACTATTATCAACCTATGAAAAACAATAAAAATATACTACAATGCCATCATTGAGATAGCAACCTAAGCCCGGCTTCCAAATCCACCAAGGTAATGGTGCGCAGTTCAAAAAATTCAAAAGTCTATTTTAAAGCAATTGCAGCAAGAACATAGCTTAAAAGCAACCTACAAGTAATCAAATGAATGAATTAATAAAATTAATAACTTGAAACTCATGGTGTTTTATGGCATATTTGTCAAACCGGGGATTCTCGGGGACAATTTTAAAAATAGTATTTTTTATTTGGAAATTTAGGGTATTTTTTCATTTTCGTTGGGAATGTCAGCGAAAATGACAGGGGTGGACCTACAATATGAATTTTGGTGTCTCTCATTTCAGCTGACATTCTCAGCGAAAATGGCAGGGGTGGGGCACACGGCAGATTTAATTAAATTAATCATCTTAAAAAAAATAAAAAAATAAAATATATCTCAATTTTTATGATCTGATCTTAATCTTTTCCCGTCTAGAAAAAATAATACGTAAAATTGGAATACAAACGACAGATTCCGAGTTTGCCTAATTTAATTTTCGTTCATATTTCTAATCAAATAAAATCTAACAAAATTAATATCACTAAAATTTAAAAAATAACAGTGAATTAGATTAATTAATTTGATTAATTAATTACTTTTTTTTCAATTTATCAATTTTTATTTAAGTAAATAAAATATTTTTATTGATATAAAATTAAATTAAAAGTTTAAAAGTGACAGATAAATAAAATTTATCAATTTGAGGTTGTAATTGATGAATTTTTTTTGTCTATTAATACAATTAGAACTTGATTTAAAAAAATAGTCAACCTATATCTTGAATCAATGAAATAATTATCCTAATTTTATGAGATTACTGGCTAAAAAAAATAAGAGATTAAAAGAAAAAATAAATATATGAAGCAAGCTTGACTATTGAAATATATATAAAATATCAATAAAAATATTTTTTTACTTAAATAAAAAATTGATAAATTAAAAAAAGTAATTGATTAATCAGAATAATTTAATTCACTTTTATTTTTTAAATTTTAGTGATATTAATTTTGTTAGATTTTATTTGATTAGAAATATATATAAAGATTAAATTGGACAAACATTAATCAATTACTTTTTTCAATAAAAATATTTTATTTACTTAAATAAAAAATTGATAAATTGAAAAAAAGTAATTGATTAATCAGATTAATTAATCTAATTCACTGTTATTTTTTAAATTTTAGTGATATTAATTTTGTTAGATTTTATTTAATTAGAAATATAGATGAAGATTAAGTTGGACAAACTCATCATATGTGGTTTGTGTTCTATTTTATGTATTATTTTTTCTAGACGGGAAAAGATTAAGACTAGATCATAAAAATGAGATATATTTTATTTTTTTTTATTTTTGAGATAATTAATTTAATTAAATCTGTCGTGGGCCCCACCACTGCTATTTTCATTGGGAATGTCAGCAAAAATGAGAGATACCAAAATTCATGCCGTGGGCTCATCCCTGTCATTTCCGCTGATATTCCCAGTGAAAATGAAAAAATACTCCAAATTCCCAAATAATTTGAAAAATACACCAAAAACCCAAATAATTTCCCAAAAAACACCATTTTTAAAATTGTCCCGGATTCTCACAGATGGATACCCTATTCCCTACCTCCATCTCGAAATACATATCCATCCCTATCCCCGTGGAGAAAAATATTAAAAATTTTCAATCTCGTTCAGATTTGGATCCCTTCAGATATCGGATTTTTTTTGCCCCATAATCATCATTGGTCTTGCTATAAAATCAGCTTAACCAAAGCACAATAGCCGTCTGTATAGTGAAGTCAACTAAAATGTTTAAGTCAATTATATAGGTTGGAAATCTTGTAATCAATACATTTTTTTTTTATTTTAGACGTCAGCTAAAACAAAATCATTGAAGAATTCAGATTAGAAAAAAATATATATTTTGATTCTAAGTCTTTAAACAGTATTACGTAATTAAACTTACTTGTCAAGCAAAAATTTGGTTTACGTTTTATACTAACCTAAACTTTTAGTAACATTTTTTTTGGTTAACTTATTTTTTTAATTTTAATGCTCGTGTCGACATTAATGTCAAGTTTAGTAACTGATAAAAAAAACAAAAACCACGTGTAACTTTTGAAAAATGATATTTGCAGTCCACAGTAACTTTTTTTGGGGATAAAATGATTTTTTGAAATTAATTAACGATTAAATAAAAAAATTCCAAATATATTTTAATTTTTAAAATATTATCATTAAAATCACTTTGGATGGCAATTTATGAATTCAGTACTACAGTGCTAATATGGTAAGTCACATGAATTTCACAAAAAACTTTTCAAAAAATGACACATGGATATTTAAAACTTATGTGACTTGGTATGTTAATAATCTGGTATCATATTTATAATTTTTCTATTAAATTGATTTTGATAGCAATATTTCAAAAATTGAAATATTTTTATGAAATAATTTTTGTTTTAACCGAGTCGATTCAAGTGTAGTAATTATGAATGAACTTATCTAAACTTTTCTCATAATTAACATGAAAGGGTTGGTTAAAACTGATAATCCACTGTAAACTAGACTTAGAAATTTTGTTTTATAATTTCTCAAGTATAGAATAAGGAATCAGCAATCCAAGTACGTATTCTTCAGCTCCCTTGGTTTAATCTGTGGAATCAAATTCATTATCTGAATTTATTGGGAAAGTTCAAGATGGACGGCTTGTTTCTTAATTATTATTTACAGGCCATAATTGCTTATAACTCTCATTCAGAAAAAGATAATCATATTCGGTTCCAGGTTGACTGTAAACCTTGACTGTGATGTTGCGTGCGAAGAAAATCAAGGTAGCCCAGGGAGTGATTTATGCACTCAAATTGACCGCAATGAAGCTGTTTGTTGATGTTGAATGTTAAATGATGTACTTCACTAATTAACAATATATTTTTTTTTATCTCTATAAAAATATATATATATATATTTTTTCATAATTTAATAGCACCATGTGTTAACATACAATTAGAAAATTGTGGCGTCTATGGGAAAATATTTTTCTATAATATATATATAATAATTTAATAGCACCATGTGTTAACGTACAATTAGAAAATTGTGGCGTCTATGGGAAATTATTTCTCTCTCTCTATATATATATCTTTTATACTTTTTTTCACCAAGTTGTAACTTTTATACAAATCATTAATATTTAGATAATTATTAATTTTTATGTAAACTATAAACTAAAATGTCCTCTCTTAATTTAGTTTATCGCAATAAAGTGTATAAAAATATTAAATATTTTAATATTATATGAGGATAAAATTAAAAATAATTAATTAAATATTATTTTTAATTTAACAAAATGACAATTTGGAGAGAGAATTTTTTTTTTTTAAATTGAAAACTTAGAAAAAGGGAGAAATATATATATATATATATATATTTTTACAGGTGAAGGTATACAGTGTAAATATAAATATGGAAAGAATGAGTTGAACTTCAAACCTTTCAAAATTCCAACATTTAAAACTATTTTTACTGGAGCCACGAATATCAAACAGGCTGCCCATTCTTCTAACTTTGCTACCTGATTTCCAGCCATAGAATTTATATTGTTTCTACTGATAATTCCACGAAGCCAAAGTCAAGAAAGGCTACCGAATAAGTCTTATCTCCAAGCTCCATATATAAATGAGGATGTGAATCATTTTACCAATGGAATCATAACCCCTGTTATCAAATTTCAGTCATGGAAAACCAATTCCTATCCTTTCCTGCATTATTCACCTCCCTTTTCTTCATCCTTATGCTGCTCAGGATATTGAAAAGATCAAAAACCGATCAGTCTAGTTCTCCAATTCTTCCTCCGGGACCAAACAAGCTGCCTATTATAGGACATATACATCAGCTTGTTGGCTCTCCTCCCCATCACCGCCTTGGTGGCTTGGCTAACAAATATGGAAGCATTATGCATCTTCAGCTTGGTGAAGTTTCAAATGTAGTCATTTCATCCCCTGAAGCAGCCAAAGAAGTGATGAAAACTCATGATATAATCTTTGCTCAGAGGCCTTTCCTCTTAGCCGCTAGCATAATAACTTATAATTTCACAGATATCGCATTTTCACCATATGCAGACTATTGGAGGCAGCTAAGAAAAATTTGCATCCTGGAATTGCTAAGCGTGAAGCGCGTTCAATCTTTCAGATCTATTAGGGAAGAAGAGGTGTCAAATCTTATTAATACAATATCTTCTTGTTCAGGGAAGCCTTTCAATTTTAGCAGGAAGTTGTTTTCTTTAACCTATGGAATTGCTGGGCGGGCTACTTTTGGTAATAAATGTAAGGATCAGGAGGAATTTATACCACTTGTTGAGGAAATTACTGAAGTTGCAGGAGGATTTAGTCTCGCGGATTTATTTCCTTCTATTAAATTACTTCATGTGGTTAGTGGAATGAGGTCGAAACTTACGAGATTGCAGAAGGAAGCAGACAGGATTTTAGAAAACATCATTGATGATCACAGAGCTCCAAAGGAAACATCGAAAGAAGAGAATCTTCTTGATGTTCTTTTAAGGCTTCAAAAGAATGAAAATCTTGAATTTCCATTGACAAATGAAAACATCAAAGCAGTTATCCTGGTTAGTCATTGCCCTGTTCTCATATTAACATAGAAACCTTTTTCTGTTTTTTAATATGTTTAGTGTCAACTCTATTTCAGGACATTTTCATTGCTGGGAGTGAGACATCATCCACAACGGTAGAATGGGCGATGTCTGAAATGCTGAGGAATCCGAGAGTGATGCAGAAGGCACAAGAAGAGGTAAGAAGAGTGTTTGGTGATAAAGGAAATGTGGACGAATCAAAAATTAATGAATTGAAGTACTTGCAATTAGTAATTAAAGAAACTCTAAGGATGCACCCTCCTGCTCCTTTGCTACTTCCAAGAGAAAGCAGAGAGAGATGTGAGATTAACGGGTATGAAATAGCAGCCAAAACCAAAGTCATTGTGAATGTATGGGCAATAGGAAGAGACCCAAATCATTGGGAAGAAGCTGAGAAATTCTACCCAGAGAGATTCATTGATAGTCCAATTGATTTCAAAGGAGCAAATTTTGAGTATATGCCATTTGGAGCTGGAAGAAGGATGTGTCCTGGCATGGCATTTGGCATAGCTAATGTGGAGCTTCCACTGGCTCAATTTCTTTACCATTTTGATTGGAAACTTCCTGGTGAGATGGACCCAGCAAAGCTCGACATGATGGAACACTTTGGCGCCACAGTGAGAAGGAAAAATGATCTACATTTGATTCCCCTTCCACATTCTGCTTAAGCCAAAACCATAAAATTAAGACACTACTTATAGTTGTAGTAAAATATAAATCTCAATTCTGATTATCTATTTGTATTTTCATCCCAGATGAATAAATCAACATGTTTCTGTTGAAGATTGTTTAAGTGCTGTGCATTTGACTTGTGATATTTTGCTTAACTAGATTATGTTTTATTGCTACCACTTGTAGAGTCGGTGAGATTGTGTGGTAGAGATCAATGATGTTTTACTCGCCACTCTATAGCCGTAAAAACTTCTAACAGTTGGAAATTCTTTTCTGTGATTGAATTAAGATTGCAATTTTGATTTGAATGGAAGTGTTAAAACCAGAAAAGAATTCCAGCAAATGGAAACATCAACTTGAAGATCAAAATGCTAGATTTGAAGAGACCGATTAAAACAAAAGAAACTATAAAACATTCAAACACAATAATTACCCTGTAAAAACAGAAATATCAATAATAAACATAGCATAAATGCATTAACTTTTTCTTTTTCTTCTTCTTCATCTTGCATAAATATTTGATATAACCCTTTGTTTGGATCGATATAAATTGAATTTACTTTAATGAAGGAAATGAAAATCCAATTTACTCTGCTTTCTCTCCAAATTGGAGAGAAATATTTTGAAGGATACAGAGTAAATTGGGAAATCTAATTTCCCTTCACTTTGATTTATTTGGAACACCAAATAGTGAAAAGTAGGGTAAATTCTAATTACTTTCCCTTCAATTACTCTCAATTCCATCGATCCAAACAAAATGTAAATCTAAACGCAAACCTTACATAGCATAACAATACAAGAAACCACTTCTGCCCATGCTTGCCCATGCCTGCGATGTAGCAACTCTACTTAATCCGACACTCGTCTCTTATGATATCTTAAGCCACATAAGCAAAATTTCAGCAGTTCCAACAAGACAATACATATAGTATACGATTTAGCTTGACTTAAACTTCGAAATTGCGTATGAGGATAAAATAAAGGTAGGTCGCCATGGACTAAATTTAACAATATAATGGAACCATGTTAGTTTTATTAGAGTGTGTGGAGTATGTAAGGGAAAAAACTCTAACTATGTCGCTGTAATATTTTAGTACACTCACCATTATCAAACACTTCCACACACCTGACCCACTTTTCACTTGCATATTCTCACTCGCTAGCACACACCTTTCTATACTTATTCTCTCACACTTAGAGCTTGTTTGGTGGTGATTATTTCACTGTACATTATTGTATTTAAAAAAAACGCATGATCGGATCTTTGTACTTATATATTATGTTATTGAATTTTTAAAATTTTATTTGGTTAAATTAAGTTACTAAAACTTTTATTTTGATATAAAGGGGGTTAAAGTAAAAATTGAATAAAATAAAAATTACTCACACCGCCAAGTCCTTTTATACTAGTTGAAGCCGGTTTGTTTACCGACTTTACTTCACCTATTATTTCTTTTTCTTTTCTTTTTTTTCTTAAACTATTCTAAAATTGTACAAGGACAACGAGAGGAGACTAACTGTTCTAGAGTAGATTTCTTAGTTATCTATTTTATTTTATGCTCTATAGAATTCTAAAAAGGCGGCTAAAGCGCGTAGTGTTTCTCAATAAATCAAAGCAATTGTAATACTAATGAAAATAGATTATGTGATCTAACTATTTTGTTTTTTTCAAAGGAAAAATGCATTATCGGATCTGTTTTTCTATCAAATTTTTAAATTTTTATTGGTCACATCAAGTTATTAAAAAAGTTTAAAAAATTATAATTCCAGCCACCCGAAGAAGAAAAATGGGATCACAGATGCTTCCTACCTACTACATTGAATATCGATGGTCTTCTTTACTGTGGACAAGAACAAAAATCAGAGCCTGCAAAGGTCCATTGATAAGGATGCGAAGCATTGCACAAACGGCATCTCATGCCCAACCGCTCTCTATTCAATTTCCCTCCCTAATCTTCATCATGGAAAGCCAATTTCTGTCACTTCCTGCACTGTTCACCTCCATTTTCTTCATTCTTATGCTTCTCAAGATCTTCAAAACTTCAAAAACCAATCAATCTACTTCTCCAATTACTCCTCCAGGACCGAACAAGCTGCCTATCATAGGAAATATACATCAGCTACTTGGCTCTCCTCCCCATCACCGCCTTAGAGACTTGGCCATCAAATATGGAAGCATTATGCATCTTCAGCTCGGTGAAGTTTCCAATGTAGTCATTTCATCCCTGAAGCTGCGAAAGAGGCTTTGAAAACTCATGATATCGTCCTTGCTCAGAGGCCTGTTCTCGTAGTTGCTAGTATTATATTCTATAACTTCACAGATATAGCAGCTGCACCTTATGGAGATTATTGGAGACAGTTGAAAAAGATTTGCACCTTGGAATTGCTAACCGTGAAGCGTGTTCAATCTTTCAGATTGATTAGGGAAGAAGAGGTCTCAAATCTTATCAATACAATATCTTCTTGTGTAGGGAAGCCATTCAATTTTAGCAGGAAGTTGTTTTCTTTAACCTATGGAATTGCTGGGCGGGCTACTTTTGGTAACAAATGTAAGGATCAGGAGGAATTTATACCGGTTTTTGAGGAAATTACTGAAGCTGCAGCAGGATTTAGCCTTGCAGATTTATTTCCTTCCATTAAATTGCTTCATGTGATTAGTGGGATGAGATCGAAACTTGTGAGGCTACACAAGAAAGCAGACCGGATATTAGAAAACATCATTGATGAACGCAGATCTCGTAAGGAAACATCGAAAGAAGAAGAGAATCTTCTTGATGTTCTTTTAAGAATTCAGACCGATGGAAGTCTTGACATCCCATTTACAACTGATAACATCAAAGCGGTTATCCTGGTTAGTTCTTCTCACGTTTTTCCGAAAATAGATAGAGACTAGTCAATTTCTAATTATATCAACTATTGATAATTATGTATTTCAGGACATTTTCATCGCTGGCAGTGAAACATCATCAACAACAGTAGAATGGGCGATGTCTGAAATGATGAGGAATCCGAGAGCAATGCAAAAGGCACAAGAAGAGGTGAGAAGAGTGTTTGGTGATAAAAGAAATGTTGATGAGTCAAAAATTAATGAATTGAAGTACTTACAATTAGTAATTAAAGAAACTTTAAGGCTGCACCCTCCCCTTCCTCTGCTACTTCCAAGAGAAAGCAGAGAGAGATGTGAGATTAATGGGTATGAAATACCAGCTAAAACCAAAGTCATTGTGAATGCATGGGCAATAGGAAGAGACCCAAATCATTGGGAAGACGCTGAGAAATTCTACCCTGAGAGATTCATTGATAGTCCAATTGATTTCAAAGGGGTCAATTTTGAGTATATCCCATTTGGTGCTGGAGGAAGGATGTGTCCTGGCATTACATTTGGCATAGCTAATGTGGAGCTTCCACTTGCTCAATTTCTTTACCATTTTGATTGGAAACTTCCCGATGGGTTGAAGCCAGAAAACCTTGATATGATCGAACACTTTGGCGCATTGGTGAGAAGGAAAAATGATCTGCATTTGCTTCCTGTTTTACCTACTCTTAAGAGTTAAGACAATACCATAATAAACTGCTTGTAATTATTCTAATTTTAATTATGATGAACTTACAGTTTTACTTTAAAAGTCGGATGCGTTTGAAATCCTTTTCTATATTCAAGAATGCTATAAAACTTCAAGCCCAAAGCCATAATTTCTTTACTTCCTCAATCCCTAATCTCTACATTGTTCCAGCATCCTTAACGGCTGAAAAGAAAAAAAAAACATTAAAAAATAAAGGTTGAAGAAGAGTACTACAACTTGAATAATGAAGAAAAAATAATGGAGTGTACATTATTAAAATGATAAAGTATTCATATAGATGGTTTTTATTGGATAACAAATTGTCAATTTATAATTACTGAAGACATTTATGCCATTTACTGTAAAACTGTTTAATATACATGATTAAAATAAATAAAAATATGTTATAAAATCAAATAAAACTGTACGGACATAATTAATTAAAAAAATCATATAACACTATTCTATACGACAGAACAATGTAATTAATGGACGATGGTGAATCACCATCCAAACATGCTCTTAATTTTTGCACACACTGCTCATACATCACTCTGTGAGCTTTAGCTCTTTTTATACTAGGTCAAGTAGGTTTGCTAACTTTGTGAGTCTCGAATATACTCTAGAGGTGGGTGAATAGGGTATTAAATAATTTTTAAGTGCAGATGGAACACAATAAATAATTCAAATATTTGTTAAGTTCAAATAAAATTTATACTATAAAGATTACCCAATATATTTTACTTAATCTTTTTAACAACAAATAAGAGTCTATGGATGAAATATAATGTAATTAAACGAGTAGTTAAAACAAAATTAATATTATGCCAGTATTCAGAAAGATTCTCAAGATAAGGAACAATATAAGGATTTTGGTCTGCAATGGATAGAGCATGAAAACATGCACACAAGATGAAATAGAGCACGGATATAAAGAGAGATAGAGATAGAGATATGGACACAATTCGGTCCTTGCCTACTTGATTTCCTTAAAACAACTCATATTAAGAGTTTCTCTCTTCTAATGTGATTTTATTTACGGACAAGAGTTAAAGGCCTTTACATGATAGCTATCCAAGTTTTCTCCCAAGTAAAAAACTCGAAAACCTTTAATCTTTTTTTTCAAGTAAAAGGATCCAAACGTTTAGTTCTTTTTCCTAGGTAAAATAACCCAAACACTTGCTAACTTTTTTTCACAAGTCTTAGCAATCTAACCACAAATTATCTCACATGATTTGATAAACCTCACTACACATGATATAATCATAAACTATAAGTATTTGAGGATATGTGAATGATGCTCATGATGAAATAAAATTTACAGCAATATGAAGCTTAAAATAAAAAGTGTTTTACTCATATTTTACACTTGAAAAATAACATTTTATATAGAAAAAATAATATAACATTTTATATAGAAAAAATAATATAGCTGTTGGGTATAAACAAATAATTGAAATACGTTTCCAATTTAATTTTGAAAGACTGATTTTAAGCTTGCCTTAAATCAAAGTAATGACTGGGAATAATTACCCAGAAAAAATATTTCCTTAAATCATTTTTTGATAGCTGAAAAATATTAATACAATTATTTTCCTTTTTCAAAGAGATATTTAAGAAAAGAATAATTCATTTTAGGAAAGAAACAAATTGAATGTGGTATGTTTTTGAAAAATTAATTTTATGCAGATAATGAGTGTGGGTGTGTGAATTCTCAGAAAAGATTTTATAAATATTTTCTAAAAAGTCATGATCTTCATAAAGAGTTGAGTAATCAAGTCTAATGATGACAGAGTATATTCTTGTCCTGCTTTACTTTTCATAAATCTCGTGACAATAGATTACTTCATAGACCTGCACAAACTTCTTTAAAAAAAACCCAAGCACATTAGTTTGTTTTGTTAATCATAAAATCCATTGTAGGCCTTGAGCCAATATTCTCGTCCTTTTTTTTATGATAACAAAACAACTTACACAAGAAGCATTTTGCTGGAGTATGAAACTCCTAAACATAATTCTCCCCCTGAATATGTGTACAAAAAAAAAAAAACCCTACAATGAAGATCATTGATAATTGTGAATTAAATGATTTTTTAATATATTTTTAGGTGTTTAATTGAGTTAATTTAGTGTTAATTTAGTTGAATTTTAGTTTAATTAGTTGAATTTGTATTTTAAGGGTTAATTGTAAGTTTTGATGTTTTTCAGGACCAAAATGAAGAAAAAGGGCTTAATTAAAAGAAATGAAAAGTTCTGAGCCAAATCTATAATTTTGAGAAATTGAAGCTAGAAATTTAACGTTTAGTCCAGAGGCAATTAAGTCGGCCATGCATAAAATTTTAAATGGCCGCGTATGAAAAAAATTAGAAAAAACGAGTAAAAGTTGAAGAATTGCATAAAGAGCAACAAAGCCATGGTTGGTCGTGCATCACAAGGGCAATTTTCACACTTGGCCGTGCATGGCTATTTAAGCCTATGCATAGCCGTGCATCTCAAAGGGTAAATTTTCACTTGGTCGTGCATGGTTGTTCTTCCTTTCATAAATGGTAGTGCATGATTTTCTTCTTCAACTTACTTAGCCGTGCAACAAAGAATTATAGTTTGATGAAAATTTCTAATTAGCAGGGTTCTTTTCCTATTCTGAATTGGGAAGCTATAGAAGCTAGAATTCTTTATATTTTCCTATGAATACTCGATAAAAACACCATAACGAAAAAAAGAGGAGTCAAGCAAAGACTTAATTACAAATTAGTTTTGGTTTAGTTTACATTAATTTTTTCTTAGTTTGTAAATAACAAAGGCTTGGAGCAGGAAGTCTTCTCTGGTTTTCTATACACAGTTGATTAAGGGAGCTTCTTAACTTTATATTTTTGTTTCTTTTCTCTATTTTGCTTTAGTTTTCAATATGTTTAATAAGTAGTTTTTTTTGCTTTTGCTAATGGATACTTGAATCTTGTATTTTTATTGTGATGACTTGATTAAGCTTTAATTTCAATATCAGTTGATTTATTTTTTGATTTTAAACATATTCTTATCTTTGATTATGTTAAGATTAATTGTTGGTTTATTAATTTAATAACTGAAAATTGATTTATGCACTATCACTAATTTGCATGTTCTTGGGTTAACTCTTTACTGTTTATACATGATTATTTTCTGATTTAAATGTAATTATGTGTTGATAATATTGGTTAAGACTGAGAGAGGAAGAACTAAGAATAAATTGGAGTTGAATTTACTTGGAAGAGAGTTCAATGAATGTTTAGGACTTTAAATTGGATTTTTATGGTGAGTGTTAATTTAATTATTCCTAAAAAGAGAATTTGATGCTTAAGAAAGATATTCTTGATTCAAGGTATCGAGCTTTATTTCATCTAGTTTTCCATAATTATTGGTGTTCCTATTGAAATTAAGTCATTACAATGAAAGTTAAGGTGGATAGTTCCTTTAGAAAGAGAATTTTAGTTATTGTTTTATTTTTAATTCATATTAGTTTAATTTTAATTTTTGTTTTGTTTAATTGTTTATTTAGTTTAATTTTTGCCTTTAAATTGAAAATATTTGGAAAAAATCTTAGATTAATTTAATTCATACATATATATTCTTTTTAGTAATTCATATTCTATTTGATATGATATTTGGAATTTTAATCTATATTTTTTTATATTACTAGCCGATCTAGTATACTTGCTAGAAGCCGCTCAATCATCACATACAAATAAAACAATCCACAATTGCATATTGCATAATCACATTCATCCATCTCTTCTCCCCCTTCTTGTCATCAACAAAAAGTGAAGGTAAATAAGGCTGCACATCAAAACCATAATCACAACTAAATGATCAAATTAAGATAAATCATAGGTCAGCCGAAAAACACTATTGTCAACCACAAACAAAATATCCAACAATGACAAAAAAGAGTAGATGAAAGTGTAAATCAGTTTGGAATTCAGTTAAAAGAAAGAGAATCATATTAAAATCATTTTGAAATCACTCAATGTCTTCGAGATGAGAACTGCTGCCAATTTCTTCAGGTTTGGGGGTAAATTTAAACTTGTAATTAGCAATCAATCTTATGGAACAATGAATAGCAACAGGGTTAGGCTTTGATGTAAGAGCAGGTGAGGGTGAAGGGTTAGGAATGGTTTCAGCTAAAGATACAATGTGGGTTCCACATTCAGCATTTGCAAACATCTCTTCAATCCACTTTGTGAGATCTCCCAATGTTGAATGCAAATCCCCTAAGATTTTCCACAGTTTAAGCCAAGGCAATTTCTTCGAGTTTGCAATCTATGCTTTGACTAGGTGTTGTTTGATCTTTTGCCTCTGTCCTTGCTTCCTCTCCATCCTTTTTTGACTCAGCCTCCACATTTATGTTTATATTATCACCAGTTTCAATGGTTTACCCTTTCTCTTCTTTAGTTTCTTCCTTTCTTCTTATTCTGTACCTGCGGTGCTAGACTTATTCTGAAGATTTTTCATTACTCACTTGACTCTTCATTAACTAACTTTATGTTCTCATATGCTACTAATGGTGCAGCAACATTTTTGCTTAAACTCTGAATTAATTTCTTGGTCGTTGAGTCCAATTTCACTTTCTTTCTTATAAGTTGCTGATCTATACTTGTGGATAAAGGCTTTTTTCCAGATTTTTGAAGGTTAAGTTCAGACATCTTAAAAAAATATCTGCCAATTCTTAATTTCTCATTAAACCTTTCACGGTCAGCATCCTCAAGAGGTATATTCCAATGTTTAAAAATAGCAGAGAGAATCAAGACAAAGGGCAATCTTTGATTTTCTTTAGCATTTTCCATTTGATGAAATATAAGAAAAGGAAGATCAATTTGGTATCCTCTAAACACGTGCCATATAATAATCAAGTCTGTATCAGTAATATGGTTAGCACTACCAGCCATAAGAACCAAAATATCTACCAAGAATTTGTGCAAAATGCAAAATTCTAGTTTCATATTGGTAGAGGGTGGTGTTTTATCCTTCCTTTTGTATTCTTCCATATTTGTTGTTTCTCTCAAGAAATCAATTTTATTTAATCCTCTGCTTTCATCGATTTTAGTACTCATTGTCATCATAAATCCTTAATTTTTCATGTTAAAAATAATGGCCAAAGTTTCAAGTGTAAGAATCTTGTAACTATCTCCAATGTTAACAGCAAAATATTCTTCATCAAGAAATTTTCTAGACTCAAAGAATTCTTTAACAGTAGAAGGGTAAATATTATATTTAAAAGTCAAAATATCTTGCCATTTGAATCTTTCCAACCACACCGCTACTTGGGTTTCTATCGCTTTCAATTCCTCCCAATCTACCAATTTCGAAATGAGAAACTCACGAATCTACTTCACTTTTAGCATAGATGATTCTTTTGGTTTTTGAGTGGAAGAAGTTTTTTTTTTTATTATTATTTTTGGTTTAGGGAATGGTTTCTTGTGAGTAGGGGTTTATTTTCTCACCATTTTCGTAATTTTGGGTTGAGGGAGAATAGAGAGACAATGAGAGTTTTGATAGAAAAACTTTTTGATGCAAATTATATAGAAAAGCCAAAGAAAAAAGATATGCATTAAATGAGTAGGTGAAAAGGTGCCTTTTTGAAATTAAACAAAAACAAGAAAACCCATTTACTTCAGGAATAAAAAGTGGGAACACTTTATTATCTAAAAACGGAAGTTATTCTCAAAAAGACAAAATTCTTTTTTTTAATCCAAAAAAGTGTGCTGAATTTTAAAAAAGAAAAAAATTACAACGTGATATAAACTTCCACTTTTAAATACCTGGACTTAAAAACACGACATATTATTAGAACACAAAATTAAAACTTAGAACATGGCAAATATAGAACACACGAATAACTGTTCACACTAAAGGACAAAATAAATCTAGAGAAAATAGGATTACCTTTTAAGATGATTTTTCTAATATACTCGTACCTAATTCTCTTCTTATCTTACAAAATTGTTCTTTTTTCAATGGTTTAGTGAAGATGTCTGCAAGTTGTTGTTCAGTAGGGACAAAGCTTAAGATAATGTTTTCTCTTTGCACATGATCCCTTATGAAATGATGTCTTATTTCAATATGGTTTATTCTTGAATGCACCATTGGATTTTTTTTGTAAGATTTATTATGCTAGTATTGTCATAATAAATTAGTATTTCCTTGGAGTTGAATCTATAATCAATCAGTTGTTGCTTGATCCACAATATTTGAGCTGTAAAATTTCCAATAGCCTTATACTCTATCTCAGCTATTGATAAAGAGCTTAATGTTGTTTTCTGCTAGACCAAGTGATAAGTGCTTGGCCTAATAATTGACACGTTCCAGATGTGCCCTTTCTTTCATTTCTAAAACCTACATATTCAGCATCTAAAAAACCAACAAGATCAAACTTTGAGTTTTTAAAATACCACAAACCTATTTCTTAGGTTCCTAATAAATATCTTAGGATACGTTTGACTGCTGCTAGATGATATTATTTAGGATTTGATTGAAATAGAGCATATAGACAAACACTAAAGTGTATGTCTAGTCTATTTGTTGTCAAGTAAAGCAGTGAACCGATTATCCCTCTATAAAGCTTTTGATCCACACTTCTACCTTTCTCATCAAGATCAAGTTTAACTGATGGACTCATGGGTGTGCTCACTGGTTTTGCTTCCATCATTTTGAACTTCTTCAACGGCTCATTCGTATACTTGATTAATAAAAATTTCATCCTTATTTTGATTTAATTGTAACCCCAAAAAGAAGGTTAATTCTCCCATCATACTCATATGAAATTTCTCTTTCATTAAATTTTCAAATTCCTTGCACATTGAGATGTTAATAGCTCGAAAAACAATATCATCCATATAAATTTGCACAAGTATGATATGGTTTTCTTTATTTTTATAAATAAAGTATTATCAACTTTACCTCATGAAAAACTTTGTTCAATTAAAAACCTTGAAAGTAGTTCATACCAAGCTTTAGGAGCTTGCTTTAAACTATATAAAGCTTTTGTTAATTTGAAAATATGATTAGGAAAATCTGAATTTTCAAAACCAAGTGGTTGTGCAACATAAATTTCTTCATTTAAATATCCATTTAAAAATGCACTTTTAACATCCATTTGATAAAAGCTTGATTTTCTTAAAATATGTAAATGCACACAAAATACAAATAACTTCCAAACGTGCAACAAGTGTAAATATTTTATCAAAATCAATACCTTCTTCTTGATTGTACCCTTGAGCCACAAGCCTTATTTTATTTCTTATCCCATTCTCTTGTTCATCCAGCTTGTTTTTAAAAACCAATTTTGTACCAATAATTGAATGATCTTTAGGCTTAGGAACAAAAAACTAGACCTTATTTTTTTTAATTGATTCAGTTCTTCTTACATAGCAAGTATCCAATTGTTGTCACTTTGAGCTTCCTTAACATTCTTTGGTTCAATTTGAGAGACGAAAGAGAAATTTCCATAGTATTCTCTTAGTTTCCTTCTGTCATCATTCCTGTTGATGGACTACTTCATAAATATTCTTTTGAATAATTTTTATAAATGTTCCATTCTTTTGGTAGATCATTATTATGTTCTGCTTCTGCTTGTTCTATTGTATTTTGCAATTTTGTATCAGTTGTTTTGTTTTTATCATATTCTTGTTCCATTTGATTTTTCTTTTGTGGTTCTTCTCCGTTATTTCCTGCATCATCATCAGAAAAATATCTTTCTCCAATATAGACATAAGTTTCATCAAATTTAATATTAATTGACTCTTTAACCATATTTGTTCTTTTGTTATATACTTTATATGCTTTACTTTTGAGTGAATATCCTAGGAAAATTTTTACATTAGACTTAGTATCAAAATTTTCAAAATTACTTTTATCATTCAAAATAAAATATTTACAGCCAAATGTATAAATGCAATTGATGTATGGCTTTTTTTTCTTTTCACAGCTCGTATGGAGTTTTATTTTGAATAGTTTTAATGAAAACTCTATTAATTAACAATGTAGCATGTTGTATTTACAGCTTCAACTCAGAAGTATTTAGAAAGACCGTTTTCATTCAATATGGTTCTTGCCATCTTTTCTAATGTCCTATTTTTTCATTCCACTACTCCATTTTGTTGTGGAGTTTTTGATGCTAAAAAATTGTGTTCAGTTCCCTTCTTTGAGCAAAAATTTTCAAATTCCTTATTCACAAATTCTCTACCATTATCACTTCGAATTTTAACAAATGATATCCCTTCTCATTTTGAACTTTCTTTGTAAGCTTTTTGAACAAATCAAATGTCTCATGTTTATGTGAAAGAAAAAATGTCCAAATAAAACATAAGTAATCATCAACAATCACAAAAACATAGCACTTACCTCTCAAACATAATGGTAGATAGGTTTAAATAAATCCATATGCAACATTTCCAAGCATTTTTTAGTTGAAATTTCTTTCTTAGATTTAACTGAACTTCTAATTTGCTTACTAAGTTAACATGCTTTACATACATAATCCATATTAAATTTGGTTTTAGGTAAACCAATAACTTGGTACTTTTTAGATAATTTTTCAATTTCATTTAAACTTTCATGGCCCAATCTTTTATGCCATAGCTAATTTTGATCATTATTTGAAATTAAACAAGTTGATTTATCACAATAATTATCATTCAAACTTATTTGATAAACATTTTCAGCTCTATAACCAGTTAAAATAATGTTACCTGTAACTGCATCTTTAACTTTGCAACTCTCTATTTCAAAAATAACTTTTCGATTTTTATCACATAACTGGCTTACACTTAGTAGATTGTATTTCAGCCCTTTCACTTGTGAAATGTCTTCAATATATGGGTTGGTTCCAACAATTCCAACACCAATTATTTTACCTTTATTCTTGTCACCAAAACTGACAGTCCTTCCATCTATCATAGAGAGGTCAACAAACTTCTTCTTATCCCATGTCATATGTCTTGAGCAACCACTATTAAGATACCATTTGTTATTCTCGTTGCTTTTAAGAAAAACCTGCAAGATAATAATTTTTTCGTAGGTATCCAATTCATTTTGGGTCCTTTTGTAACATCCTTACTTTTACAGTCCTACGAATTTAAGCGATTAGCCAAATTTTTTTTTCTTTTCTTATCTTAACAATCATACACTTAACCAAATAATTCAATAATTGTCAATTCTTATCCATTATTCATGTTAACAAATCCAACTTGTCACTGACTTATAATTGTCCAATTTTACTATTTATTTTACAAAAATTCGGTATAATGGCTATAAACTTGACTAGTCCATTGAAAAACAAACCATCCCATAGCCCCTCAGGGACACAATAGTTTATAAACAACTTAAATTCAGATACATCACCACACTTTCTCATTTCCATTCACACCATTCAAATCACTTTCTATCAAAATACATATTTACACATACATATACAATACTGTTAATATACATATCACTTCTTGCTTCAAATCTGGATAAATAAATATATACATGTCAGACTACAAAATATTCCTATTGTCTCTTTTTCTTCTCCACACTTTCATCAGTACCTACACACAGTAAATCTTACATGATGAGCATTAAAAATGTCCGGTGGTGACTAAAAATTATGGTATTTTTCAGACAAGTATAATTGCATTAATTATGTAAAATCATCAATTTTTCTTATCAAAAATACAATTTCTATTATCTTTAATAGTCAATTCAATTTAATGCCAATAATTTGATAAAATTTTTAATTTAGTCTTTAATTTTTCTTTTTATTTCAAAATTGCCCTTTCTTACATTTTAATTACAAAATTGCCATTAATTTTCTGTTTTCACTCCTCATTTAATTTTTGGTATACAAATTTACCAATTGATCTTTAATTTAACTTTTTATACAAAATTATATTTTAGTCCTTTCATTACTTAAATGTTCATTTTCGGATTGTTTGTTTACTAAATTACCATTTTACCCTTTTTATTCATTTCTTTATTACTTTTATTCATTACATATAATATTTGAAAAAATTACTATTTTATCCCTAAACTTTTCATTTCTTTTCAATTAGGTCCTTTCTCATTATAAACTTTATTTTAGCTTTTTTTTTGCACTTTTAACTTATTCTTATCATTATACCCCTAGTACAATCCTGACAGAAATTCTCAGATCGGATATACGAGATGTAAATCTTACAGGATCATAAAACAGACTGAGAAATGACCCCAAGAGACCATTTCTCATAGAACAGAGTACAAAATAGAGCAGATACTACGAAAAATCATTATGATCTTATCATACCAAAATAAGCCACCATGTCTTATGTGATGGTATAGGTATCTCTATGGTTAGCCAATTATATTCTGAGCTAGATTTTGACTGACTGACTATTACTAAGGGCAATAATTCACTTAATTTAAATATTTATTTTGGATTTTTGACAGTTTCAGTAACTTTTTTATTACAATAAATCTGTCAGTTAACTTTTTCATTACTTTTACACAGTTTGTGAATTATTTCATAATAATTCACCATTTTTTATTTATTTAATAAATTATTTCATAATAATTCAACAAATACACTTTGTACATAATCAAATTCTCTTCTAAAAAATACTTAAATAATTTTCATAAATTTCATAAAAATTTATGGACATATTAATTCATTTTTAAGTTCATTTTATGGCTTAATTTATCAAAAATACACTAAGTATACTTTAGTTCTCTTTAGGTAACCATTCAACCATCAAAGGAAGTGTACCTTAAACATTTATTTAAATCATATTAAGCTTTCCCATAGGCATATTCAAGGTCCTAATTCATTATTCTAAGGTCAATTTCAATTATACATGCTTTTTCCTAAAATTTCTCTAAGTTATATAAAGGAAAATCATGCCAATTCAAGGGAAATAGAAGAATTTAGTAGCCACTAACCTTTCTCACAAGCTTTAGGCCCTCTAAGGTTACTTCTCCTTGCCTTTGGCTTTGGATGGTTATCCCTCACTTGGAGAACCTACCATGGCCGAATATTCCATCATAAGAAACACTACTTTTTTGTTCTCAAATGCTTAAATTAATCACATAAATGAACTCTAGACACCTAAAAACATTTGTAGGTACCTTAAAACAAAATTAAAATCATGATTTTCTCTTACCTCACTTTGACACCCTAAGCTTTTCCAGTTGATTTCTCCCATTTATCTTCCTCTAATCAAAGAATAGAGGTTTAAGAAATCATCTAAAAAGGTATAACTTCACTTAATATGCTTGGATTAAGAGAGAAAAATAGAGAAAACTTGAAGAAATTTGAACGAAAAAGTGACTATAGTGGTTCAGCCACAAGGGAGGAAGATGATGGCTGAAGGGATAAGAATGGCTGGTCAAAATATCATCTCTCAACAAAATTTTATATTGGCTAAATGGGTTGGGCTTTGGTTTAATCCAAGTCCACTAATTTAGGTCCAAAAGCCCAAAATCAAGCTTATTATGCCATTTTTCTGTAATTCTCTTACTTTTCAAATTTAAATCAATTCAATTTCAATTCCATCATTCTTATCATGCTTAAATTAGGCTGTATACAAAATTTCATCCCAATCAAAGTTAGTTACCGATTCAATTCAATCAGATCGATCCGATTCAATAATTATTGGTGTCACCGAAAAATTAACTTTTTACAGCCAAAAGATTATAGTCATCATGTTAGCCATATATGCAATTTTGAAAAATTTTATAGCTCATTTACTATTTTTAAATGTACGATCAAACCTAGGTCAACCCACTTACTATTTAAATCGAATCGCCTTATTTTTTGTATTTTTGAATTTTAGAGGTCTATTCGATCTCAATTTTAATCCAAATTTCAATCCTGGACTAATCGTGATCAATATTTTTCGATGGTCAAATAAAATATTTTTCACCTGCGGGTGTACTTGTCAGTCCGAAAGTATTATTCACTATTGAAAAATACTATTTACTGTTGATCCAGTGTTAAAGCCATTACAATTCTCCCCTACTAAAAAAATTTTATCCTTAAAATTTATTTGTATCGAAGAGCAAAGGATATTGTTGCCTTATAGTAATTTCTGGCTCCCACGTAGCTTCTTCCACATTGTGATGGTGCCATAATACCTTCACTAGTGGAATCTCTTTATTCCTTAGCTGTCTGACATCTCTAGCTAGGATCTTCACTGGTTTTTTTATAGGTCATATCGACCTGCACTTGGATTTCTTCTGGTGTGATCACATGGCTAGGATCAGATCTATACCTCAGAAGCATACAACGTGGAACACATCATGCATTTTTTCTAACTCTGATGGTAGCTTCAATCGGTAAGCTACTGGACCCACTTTGCCGAAGTATCTCATAAGGGCCAATGAATCTTGGACTTAACTTACCATTTTTCCTAAATCTCAAAACCTTTTTCACGGGGATACCTTTAGGAAAACTTTATCTCCGACCTGAACTCTATATCTTTTTTTTCAGGTATGCATAGGATTTCTGGCAATCCATGGATTCTTTCAATCGACCTTTGATGATTTAAACTTTTTTTCTGAGTCACGAATCAAGTAAGACCCTATCAACTTCTTTTCACTCAGGTCTGTCTAACCAAAGGGAGTTATGCATTTCCTTCCATACAAAGCTTCAAAATGAGCCATCTTTATACTGGATTGGTAGCTGTTGTTGTAGGCAAACTCTGTTAAAGATAAGTACTTTTTCGAATTGCTACCAAACTCTAGCACACAACATCGCAACATATCTTCCAATATCTGAAACACTTGCTCTGACTGACCATCCGTTTGAGGGTAAAATGCTATGCTAATGTGGAGCCTTATACCCAGTGCTTCTTGCAGACTTTTCCAAATATGGGAAGTAAACCTAGGATCTCTGTCAGCAATAATGGATGATGGCACTTTATACAATCTCACTATCTCAATGATGTAACTTGTGTTGTATCCTTGCTTCAGGGAGCAGCCTATGACTGGTGGAAGTTGGTATTGACACAACCTTAACTGCTTGATTCCCTTACTTATGAGTTCTTTGAGGTGGAATTTTAAAAGAGATATGTGATGAAAGCCTATAAAAAGGAAAGATTAAAGCAAATTTTGAATCTAAAGCAGAGGGGCATATTAGTAACTGAATATGAAGTGAAATTTAATCGCTTGAGCAAATATGCAACGAAACCAATGCTGATAGGAGCTTTCAAATGTTCATAGTTTGAAGATGGTTTAAATAATTATATCAGGAAGCATTTGATAGGACCTATTTCTCTTCACCCGATGGACTATTATCAACTGGTACCAGTAGTCATTCGGGTTGAAAAGGAGGAAAATGTAAAAATAAAAAGATAGCAAAGAAGAAAAAGCTTCTTTCGGGGTGGTTCATCAACAATAAAAAGACTTGAAATTGCATAAGGAGATCAGCCAGCAAAGTTTGGCAATTGCCCTGCACCCAGAGGTAGGCAATAGGGAGCCTTTATTCTAGCTGGAGCAGAAAGGAAGACTGCAACAGGATAGGGTAGAGGCCAAGCTTCAGAATGTACTTATTGTTACATGAAGCATATGAGTACTTGCAGAATGCTTGCAGGTGCTTGTTTTAGATGTGGTAGCTTAGAGCATCTTATGGCAAATTGTGCCATGAAATAAAAGCAGGGTTCTAGTCAATAAAGTAATAGAGGAGCTTCGAATGCACCTCCTTCAGGTAGGGGATAAGGTAGAAGTAGAGGTGGATCTAACCAATATAGAGCGCAGTCTTTGAATGCTTCTGAAATAGTTGATCAACTTTTTACTCCTATAACTCCTGCCTGAGCCTATGCCATGAAAGCTTGAGAAGATGCTGATGCTTCTGAGGTCATAGCTGGTACTTTTTCTCTCTTTGATACTGATGTACATATGCTTATAAACCTAGGTTCCACTCATTCATATATGTGCAATGGGGATTTGGGTAAAAGTGTCTCTGCTGTTGATCACCTGAATTATGATATTTGTGTGATTAGTTCTTTAGGCCATAGTGTGTGTGTAAATAAAGTATAGAAATTGCCTTATTGTCATCAAGGGAGAGAATTTCTAATTGATTTAATTGTATTACCTTTTCACAAGTTTGATGTGATCTTAGGTATAGATTGGTTAACTAGATACCAAGCCATAGTGAATTGTAAAGACAAAACTGTAGTAGTTGAGGATGCCAAGGGAAAGGAGATAATGGTTCAGGGTATTAAATCTAAACCCTTAGCCAATATTATATTGGCTATAAAGACAAGATAGTTTCTTAGGAAGGGATGTGAAGCATTCTTGACTTTGGTACTTGACTCTAAATGAGAAATAGTTAATCTTCAAGATATACCAGTAGTCAATGAATTCTCCAACTTATTTCCTAAAGAACTACCTGGTTTGCCTTCTAAAAGAAAAATTGTATTGTCCATAAAAACTCTACCAGGAACTGCTTCTATCTCTAAGGTACCATACAGAATGGCACCATTAGAATTGAACGAGTTAAATGTTTAGTTACAAGAATTGTTAGATAAAGGCTTTATCAAGCCTAGTATGCCACCTTGGAGTGTACTAGTGTTGTTTTTCAAGAAAAAAGATGGTACTTTGAGGATGTGCACTGATTATAGATAGCTCAATAAGGTTACAGTGAAGAATACGTATCCACTACCTCGGATTGAAGATTTATTTGACCAGTTAAAGGGTGCCAATATGGTTTTTAAGATTGATATCTAATTGGGATATTACTAACTACGGGTCAAAGATGTGGATATTCCAAAGACTATTTTAAAACTCGATACGACCATTTTGAATTCTTAGTAATGCCTTTCGAATTGATTAATGTGCCAGCAGCCTTTATGGATTTGATAAATAGGATGTTTAGACCCTATATAGACCAGTTTATAGTGGTATTTATTGATGATATACTGGTTTACTCTCGGAATGAAACTGAGCATACAAAACATTTGAGAATCATGTTGCAAATTTACGAGAAAAGCAAATATATGCTATGTTAAGTAAATGTGCTTTTTGGCTTAAGAAAGTCTCATTTCTTGGGCATGTTGTGTCATCAAAAGGCATTAGGGTGGATCCTAAAAAGGTTGAGGCTATTGTTAACTGGAAATCGCCTTGAAACATATTGAAAGTAAGAAGTTTCTTGGGCTTGGCAGGTTATTACAGAAGAATTGTAAAAGGGTTTTCAATTATTTTCTCACCACTCACTAAATTGCTTTAGAAGGGTGTTAAATTTGAGTGGAAAAATCGATTTCAAGAAAGTTTTGAGCAGCTAAAGAAGATGCTAACAAAAGCCCCATTCTTTAAGTAGCCAACAATAAGTAAAGAACATTTCATGTACAACGATAATTCTAAATATGGATTGGGTTGTGTGTTAATGTAGGAGGTTAAAGTAGTGAAATATACATCAATGTAGCTAAAGCCTCACGAACAAAATTATTCCACTCATGATTTGGAGTTTGTAGTAGTTGTCTTTATACTGAAAAGATGGCAACATTACCTATATGGTGAGAAATGCAGAATATGTATAGATCATAAAAGCCTTAAATATCTGCTCGCACAAAGAGATCTCAATTTAATGCAATGCTGATGGCTAGGATTGTTTAAAGACTACGACTGTATAGTTGATTATCATCCGGATAAAGCAAATGTGGTGGCTGATGCATTAAGTCGAAAGATGATGGCAACCTTGTAGATACAGCAATGTAGATGGAGATTTGCATCAATGGAACTTTGATAGCTCAATTAAAAGCTTGATCTAACATAAGGCAAACAATTATTGATGCATAGGTAGGTGATGAAAAGCTACAGTAGATAGTCCAATCAATATATGAAGGGGGCCCAATAGAGTATTCAATCGACAACGACTGTGGTATATATTATCGAAACAAATTATGTGTACCAGATGCTAAAGATTTAAAAAGAGCCCTATTACAAGAAACATATGACATGGTTTTCACCATGCATCGAGGTGGAAACAACATTTATCAAGACTTAAATCAGTTTTATTGGTGGCCAGGGATAAAAAAAGATGTGATTGAATATGTTTCCAAATGTCTAACATGTCAATAGGTAAAGGCGGAGCACCAACTTCCTTCAGGACTATTGAATTCCATTCCAATTCCACAATGGAAGTGGGATAATTTTACAATAGAATTTTTCACTGGTTTACCTACTACTTAAAAGAAATATGATGTTGTGTGGGTAATTGTGGATAAATTGACCAAGGTGGCCCACTTTATACCGATTCGATCTAATTACCCGATGGATAAATTGGCTAAATTATACATGGATCAAATTATTCGACTATATGGAATACCAATATCAGTAATTTCAGATCAAGATTCAAGATTCACTTCTAGATTTTGGAAAAGTCTACAATAGGCCTTAGGCATAAAGCTTCATTTTAGTACTGCTTTCCACCTACAAACAGATGGTCAGTCTAAAAGAATCATACAGGTATTAGAGGACATGCTGACAGGCTGTGTTTTAAACTTTCTAGGAAGTTGGGATAAGTATTTGACCCTAATGGAATTTGCATACAACAATGGCTATCAAAATAGCATTGGTATGCCACCTTATGAAGCACTATATGGTTGGAAGTGTAAAACTCCTGTTTGTTGGATATAATTGGATGAGAGCAAGATGAATGGTCCTGATATTATCAAAGATACTAAGGAAAAGATCCAAATTGTCAAGCAAAGGTTGAAAGAAGCAAGCGATCGATAAAAGTCAAATGCGGATTTAAAAAGGAAAGACATCGAGTATCAGGTTGGAGATGAAGTATTCTTAAAGATATCACCATGGAGAAAAGTGTTCCGATTTGGAAAGAAAGGGAAACTTAGTCCACGATTTATAGGCCCTTATAAGATTATGGAGCGAATTAGGCCTGTAGTTTATAGATCGGATCTCTCATTAGAATTATTAAAGCTACATAATGTTTTTCATATCTTGATGCTTTGGAGTTATTGATCGGATAAGTCACATATTGTGCCAATACAGGATATAAGAGTCGAGTCAGATTATACTTATGATGAAAACCTGAGGCAATCTTAGGCACGAAAGTCATACAATTAAGGAACAAACAAATTTATCTAGTCAAAGTATTGTGGTAGCATCATGGTGTACAAGAGGCTACATGGGAACCCGAATCAGTCATGTGGGCTCAGTACCTACAATTATTCAAAATAGGTATGAATTTCAAGGATAAAATTCTTTAAGGGGGAGAGTGTTATGAGGCCCCTAATTGTACCCTAGGAGGAATACTAACTAATGAATAATGTATTTATATGGTAATATGATTCGATTGTGCATGATAATTGATGTTATTGTGAGTTGGGACCTAAAAGGAATTATTTTTAAAGAGAAGGGTAAAATCGTCATTTCACATTAGACCTTGTGTGCTTAAAATTGAAAGAAAAAATATAGTTGAAAGCTTAGTTTAAAGATGAAAGTGTAAGCTATGGAGCAAAAGTGGAAATAAGAGAGAGCTAGGGAGTTAAGAGCAATTCACCAAAATCTCCCCAAGTGGTCCAATTGCATCTTGGCACCGAGTCCCTTTAGAGAAGTCATGAGAGTTAAAGAGAGACGGGGGTATTTAAGTGGTGGTCAGCTCCCTCAAGGCTATTTTTTCAGCCATTTTTAACCCCAAAAACTCCTAATCTCTCTATCAAGCTCTCTCACTTGGTTCTTTAAAATAGAAAGGAAGGAGCTAGTTAGTAATTAACTTTAAGGTAAACATGCATGCTTCCTATTATTTTCTTAGTGCATGTAGTGATTTAATTGAAGGAAGATATATGTATAATTGTGGTGATACTCTTCTCTATATAGAAGGAGAAGGAAGTAAGAGGAAAGGGAAGGAAGTACAACAAGGGTGAAGAAAGCTTGGCTTGATATTAAGGTAAGGAAACTTTCATAGTTGTACATGTGTGTGTGTGCTTACATTGTGGTCCTGATATACATGTTTATTGATGTTATTATATGTTGTATTTATGGAAATTAAACTTGAGATGGCTTGGAAACCGAATTATGCAATTAGCTTTTGAAATCATAAAAATATGCCTAGAGTTCATTTGACCAATCTGGACTATTTTGATTGTATCTTGAGATATAGTGACTAAAATTGAGAAATTTTAGTTAGAGTAGAAACCATACTCATATATCTTTATTTCATATGAAGAACACGAAAATCGAATCTTATTTCATGATAGTGAAATTTGAGCTTGAATTCTATTGTGGCTGCTGCCCTATCATTAGGAGTAGTTTGTGGTTTTTTCTGATTATATAGAGATTTACAGGTCAGATTAGGGTGATCTTTCCTTTTGTGAAAACTAGAAACATAGAGAAATAACTTTTTAGAAGGCCAATTAGGTTAAAAATGTCATTTTATAGGTATAAAAGCATGTACAAGCTGAGACTGGGAATCTTCCTTTAGGCAGAATGGACCTCACAGTTAACAGGTTTGAGCTAGTGATCGTGAGGTGGTCCACTTTTTAGTCCAGAATCTTAAAGACACCTATGTCATGGTCAGAAGGAATTTGGTACTAATTGTGATCCTTTCCCATGATCTTAGGTCATGGTTAACACCCTTCGGTAATGACCGTGAGGTGTTTCGGGCTCAGTCCAGAACCAAAGTGACACCTATCTCATGGTCAACAGTTATTACCTAATGACAACGACCCTCCTTTGCCCAAGTTAAACGAGATTTTTAGGACTAATAGATACCCAAGTTTACATAATCCTTTCTAAGTACTTTGGATCTTTCTTAAACATAACATTGATGGTGATGTATGGCATTAAACATGTGAAATGCATAGTGAAATACAAGAATAAATTCATAACATTTGGTACATGATTATGTTTTCCTAAATAGATATTTCATTATGATAATTTTACACTTGTAAATATGGTTATACCATGATAAATAAAGAACCTTGCTATAGTATTTGATTAATTATACTATATAATGAGTTGAATATTATAAACCAAATGATATATGAAATATGAACAATTGCCTGCACATAGAAATTGGATGTGGATAGATAGGCATGCATATAGGATTACAATCATAGTTGCTATAGTTTTTATCCCATTCAGGTCCACAGTATGTCCCCATTGGGATTACAGTTTTGACCCTATTTGAATCTATAGATTTAATACTTTCGGATATTTATATGTTCGATACCTACGGGTATCCACATCACCCGTTATCCACACCGATAGAACTTTGGTAGGCATTTGACAAAGAAAAATGAACAGCATACGTTTGATGATAAAGAATTGATTAACTCACTATGATTTATCATTATACATAAATGCTACAAGATTAAATATGATATATGGATTGATGTTGTAACTGCTTATCAGTATTATAATCATTGTACGTTGTTTAATACGATAATTATATCTTGATATTGGTATGGCTTGTTGTGTGCTTAGGAATGACCACTGTGAATGGTTGTCCACATATTTATCATTCCCCACTAAGCTGTATAGCTTAGCATGGGTGTTTATCCGTGTAGGTAAACAAGATAGGCCGTTACTGCAAGGACAAGGTCAACAGCCATAAAGCCAACACTAGATAGGAAAATTTTTTGAATGTATGAAGTTGTGTAAACTCCATCTTTTTGGTTATGAATAGTATTGTATATTTCTTTTTGAAAGTGATGTAATGAACATATACTGTAAAGAATAACTTAGATTATAGTTATGATATATTAAAACTTAGACTTATGATGCCTATATTGATGTATGAACATAATAACGAATTATAGCAAATTTCATAACATATACACGAATGGATTATTATATGTATTTTTGTAAGGCATTAAAATAAGTAACAGGAATCTGGATAGCTTAGTATGATCCTTACAGGGTATGTCTCCTAACTGAGTTCCACCAGATAAAAGCTGGCCCCTGAAGCAATGCCACTATACCTTCAAATTTCTCTTCCAGTGGGTTATTTCTGATTTCAAACAAACTTTTTATCTTGAAAAGCCATTGTTTTGCCTGGGCAGGTGTTAGTGGATCATGCTTATGAAAATCTTCAGCTCTTAACCTTTTTAATTGCTCCAGAACAGGTTATATTCTGGGTGAAGCTGGTTGAACCTATATTGTTGCCTAAGAAGGTTGTGCTTGACCTGCATATAGCCTTTGCTAAATGTAATCTGCCATCAGATTAAGAAAATCTAGCTGTGGGGATGGAGGTGGCACTACTGGTGAAGAAGCCTTTTGCTATGGGGCTTTCTATTGTCCAATTCTTATGGAAGCCTCACTCTCACCATCCCTTACTTGTCTATCTCTATTGGAGGATATCTTTTCACTATAAAATAAAAAAGATCAAGTACACATTAGATTCCATAACACCTTTTTACTGACAATTGGCATGTATATACAGACAAATCAATCACTTAATCCTACTTTGATCTTAGAATCATCTAAACCATTGCTCTGATACCATAAAATGTAACACCCTTACTATTATAGTTCTACGGATTTAAGCAATTAGCCGAATTTTTTTTCTTTTTTCTTTTCTTATCTTAAAAATCATACACTTAACCAAATAATTCATTATTTGTCATTTCTTGTCCATTATTCATGTTAACAAATCCAACTTATCGCTGACCTATAACTGCCCAATTTTATTATTTATTTTATAAAAATCCGGCAATATAACGGTTATAAACTTGACTAGCTCCCAGAAAAACAAATAATTCCACAACCCCTCAGGGACATAAGAGTTTATAAACAACTTAAATTCAAATATATCACCACACATTCTCCTTTTCATTAACACCATTCAAATCACTTTCTGTTAAAATACATATTTACACATACATATACAATACTGTTCATATACAAATCACTTATTGCTTCAAATCCAGTTAAACAAATATATACATGCTAGATTATAAAATATTCCTATTGTCTCTTTTTCTTCAAAATTGTTCCTGTTGTGTACTATTGCTCCACACTTTCATTGGTACCTGCATGTAGTAAATCCTACGTGCCAATCATTAAATATGCCTAGTGGTGACTAAAAATCATGATATTTTTCAAACAAGCATAATTGCATTAATTATACAAAATCGTTAATTTTTCTTATCAAAAACACAATTTCCATTGTTTTTAACAGTTAATTCAATTCAATGCCAATACTTTGATAAACTTTTTAATTTAGCCTTTAATTTTTTATTTTATTTCAAAATTGCCCTTTTTTACACTTTAATTACAAAATTGCCATTAATTTTCTTTTTTTCACTCCCCATTTAATTTTTGGCATACAAATTTACCAATTCATCCTTAATTTAACTTTTTATGCAAAATTATATTTTAGTCCCTTCATTACTGAAATGTTCATTTTCAGACTGTTTGTCCACTAAATTACCATTTTACCCTTTTTATTCATTTCTTTATCACTTTTACTCTGTGCATACAATATTTGGGAAAATTAACATTATGCTCCTAAACTTTTCATTTCTTTTCAATTAGGTCCTTTCTCATTATAAAATTTATTTTTAGCTTTTTTTTTTCACTTTCAACTTATTTTTATCATTATGCCTTTAGTACAATTCTGACAGAAATTATCAATGATATACGGGATATGGATCCCACAAGGACACAATATAAACAGAGAAATGACCCCAAAGAACTATTTTTATAGAACAGAGCAGATACTATCGAAGATCAGTCTGATCTTACCGTAACAAAGTAAGTCGTCATGACTTACATCGCGGTAAGTGTCCTTATGACTAGCCAATTATATCCTGAGCTAGATTTTGACGGCTGACTATTACTAAGGGCAATAATTCACTTAATTTCAATATTCATTTTAGATTTTTGACAGTTTCAGTAATTTTTTCATTATAGTAAATCTGTCAGTTAATTTTTTCATTACTTTTGCATAGTTTGTGAATTATTTCATAATAATTCACCATTTTTACTTATTTAATGAATTATTTCATAATAATTCAATAAATACACTTTGTACATAATCAAATTCTTTTCTCAAAAATACTTAAATAATTTACATAAAAATTATGGACACATTAATTCATTTTTAAGTTCATTTTATGGCTTAATTTATCAAAAATATACAAAGTATACTTTAGTTCTCTTTAGGTAACCATTCGGCCATCAAAGGAAGTTCACCTTACATATTCATTTAAATTAAATTAAGCTTTCTAATAGGCATATTCAAGGTCCTAATTCATTATTCTAAGGTTAATTTCAATTATACATGCTTTTCCCTAAAATTTCTCTAAGTTTTATGAAGGAAAATCATACAAATTCAAGGAAAATAGAAGGATTTAGTAGCCACTAACCTTTCTCACAAGCTTTAGGCCCTCTAAGGTTCCTTCTCCTTGCCTTTGGCCTTGGATAGTTGTCCCTCACTTGGAGAACCTACCATGGCCGAATATTCCATCATAAGAAACACTACTTTTTTTTTCTCAAATACTTAATTAACCATATAAATGAAGTCTAGGCACTTAAAAACACTTGTAGATACCTTAAAAAAAATTAAAATCATGATTTTATCTTACCTCACTTTGACACCCTAAGCTTTTTCACTTGATTTCTTCCATTTATCTTCCTCTAATCAAAGAATAGAGGCTTGAAAAATCATTTAGAGAGGTAAAAATTCACTTAATATGCTTGGATTAAGAGAGAGAGAGAAAAAGGTTGAAGAAATTTGAGAGAGAAAGTGACTATGGTGGTTCGACCATAAGGGAGGAAAATGATGGCTGAAAGGATAAGGATGTCTAGCAAAAATATCATCTCCCAACAGACTTTTATTGTAATGGCTTCAACGTCGGGTTAGCTGTGAAAAATATTTTTCGACAATGAATAGTATTTTTCGGGTAGGAGAGTACACCCGGAAGTCAAAAATATTTTATTGTACCATCGAAAAGTGTTGGTCATAGTGAGTCCAAGGTTGAAATTTGAAGTGAAACCAAGGTCAAATGGGCCTCAAAAAGTCAAAAATACGAAAAAAGGTAGCGAGTCAATTTTCATGGTAAGGAAGATGACTTAATTTTGCATAAATTTTTAAATATAAAAAATAAACTCCGAATATTGCCAAATTTTGCATACCTACTTTAAATTTCGTATAGAACATTTTGGTAATGAGAATTGAATTTTTTGATGACACTAACAGTTGTCGAATCGGACTGATAAGTTTGAATTGGATCGATAACGGACTCCAATTGAGCCGAAAATTTGTGTCCCACCTATTTTGATGTGATAATAATTATGGAATCGATTTTAATTGAATTAGAGCTTTGAAAGTGAGAGAAAAATTTATGGGCACAAACTGGTAAACTTATGAATAATTTAGTAGGAATATATATATATATATATATGAAAGAAAAAGGCCCTAGAAATTCAGGATACAGATGTTGGCCATAAAAAAAGTAAAGTAAAGTAAAAGGAGAGAAGGAATAAAGAAAGAAAAAAAAGAAACGAAGCAAATGCAAACAGGGGAATGGATTGATGCCAAGCATGACCAATGGCTACGCCTCACGCCGGCCACCACCGTAATGGCGGTAATGTGCGCTTCGCCACCGCTGCACGTCGGTCATCGGTGTCCAGCACCTGGAAGCGGCGAGCGTGCCTCCCTCTTGGTGAGCGTTTCTTCCTGTCTCTCTCTACCAACCAGTTTTTTTTGAACCACGATAGCCAATGGCGACACCATCTACACCGATGAGTTCCCAAAGCCGAGATACTCACCCCAGTACCCTCCGTTCAATGTTAATTGCCGGCGGTGAGCAGATAAAAAAAAATGGCAATCGACGGTTCAAGGGGATTTTCCAACCAAACCAGCCAGCGGTTTGGCACGTGATCACTGAAAATGAAGTCAAGATATCTCAATTTACGAGGTGGCAATGTCGGATCATCACCGGCGGAGCTCCAACGAGTCTTTTGCGACGCTCCGATGACCGGTTCGACGAGCATTTTAACAAGCAAATTAAAAAAAATATGACCCTTAAGGTATGTGACTATGAAATCTTTTAATTTTTCCTTAAATTTGTTGAATTTTCTTTTAAATTTATTAAGGCAAAAATAGTAAATTATTGAGAAAAATTGTAATTGATGTTATAATTGTGTAATTACACTTTAATTAAACTTAGTATAATGTCTAATTTGAATTAAGAAAATTTGTAAGGAAATTCCCTATGATGGATGAAAATTTCCTTTAAAAGAAATAAATTATATGTTATGTAATTTAATAAAATTAAGCCTTAATTTGATAGAGAATAAATAATAATATATCCATAAATTATTATGGAATTTATAGAAATTATTTTTGTAGAAATTATATGAACTAATAGAATATTTTTGAGATTAAACATTGACTATGCTTAATTAAAAATATTGAATTATGGAGAAATAATTCAATAAATAAGTACAAGATAGTAAATTATGTGAACTAAATTACTTGCGTATAAAAATAAATAAAAAAGTCAATTAATACATTTTCGAAAAATAAAATAATGAATTATATTGATATAATTCATAATTGTTCAAAATTTGTAAAATAAATGATTGGCTAATTTATCAAAATAAATTAGTCCATAAAAAGTATCAAAGGAGTGAATTATTATAAAATAATTCACCAACCGAATAAAAGTTAGCTTATCCGATCAACTAAATTTTCGGACTGAAAAAGTAAGAAAGATTGTTAAAAAGCTAATTATTGAATTATTAAGAAATAATTCATAAAGAGCTAAAGAAAAAGAAGAAATGATGAATTATAACAATATAATTCACCAAGTGTATAAAAGTATGAAAAGAATAATTGGCTAAAAAGAAAGTAATTGTAAAAGTTATAAGTCTGAAAATTATTAAATGTATGGAGTGAATTATTGTAGAATAATTCACAAAAAAATGATCGAAAAGACAAAGTGATTGAAAAGATAAAGTAAAAGAAAAGAAAAAGTTACTGTATAGTCAATAACACTATAAAGAGTGCAAGTGACAAAAATGTACTATTTTAAGAAAAAAAAAAGAAGTTAAAATTATTGAAAGTTTGAAAATCATTCCGAAAATAATTGATTGTTTTTACCCTTAGCAATAGCCAGGTAGTGATATTCTTATACATGATATAATTGGTTGGCCATGGGGATATCCTATACCACGGTGCAAGTCATGGCAACTTGCTTTGCTATAGGTAGGATCTCTGATCTCCATAACTTCAGTGTGAAAGTGAAAGTGCAAGTGTATCTATATCTGTTATGTGAGATTTGATCTCTCGGGATCATTTCTCAATCTGATCTATCTGGGACTTTTCGGGGTCCACATCACGTATATCCTTTTTGAGAGTCATGTTATATTGCACTAGGGGCATATCGATAAAAGTAAATCGGAATTGTAAAAGTTATAAATGAAAAATGAATTGATTGAAAGAAAATGAAAACTTTGGGATAAAACCGAAATTGTTCCCAAAGGTTGTAATTAATAAGCAAAAATAAAAAGAAAATATTTTATAAAAATAAAATAATAAGTAGCATTTGTACAGTGTAAAAGAAAATCTATGTAAAGAAAAGGAATTAAAATGAAATGTTCATAGAAGGACCCATGAGAATTAATTGGGATTTTGTGTACCGGTTATTATTTGAAAAAGAAAAAATAATTGTCCAGTTAATAATGAAAAAGGTAATAATTTTGAAATAAGTGCGTAAAAAGGCCCATATGTACAAAGAAAAGAAAATAAAGATCTGTATGCAAAGTGTTCCAAATAACTATATCACTTTGCATTAAAAGTTAAAAGCCTTGGTAATTGCAATGTGTTAATTAGTCAAAAAGTCAAGGTGAAATAAAAGAATAAATAGCGAGAAATAGAACATTAATTGGTCAAAGTGCTATTAAAGACACCAATACCAATATAACTCGTTAAATAAAATGACAATTGCATCAAGTGATTTAAAAGTATAGGACAAAAGTTAAGTAAAAGTAAAAGTAAGATAAGTAATAATAAAAGTCAATCTGAAATCGAATCACAAACGAAAGTAGTGTAAAGTAAATTGAAAAGTATAAAATTAAAGCAAAAAGATTAACCAAAATGTTGGTAATTAATGAAAATAGTGTTAAAGAAATTAAAAGCAAAATTATGATAAATAAGAATAAAAGTTTGCATAATGTATGTAATTATGCTTTCATTGGAAAATTCTAGGATTAGTAGTTACCACTGACCATATCTAATATTCAACACGTAGTGTTTACTGCATGCAGGTTCTAAAGTGTTGCGGAAGCTTGGTACATAGAGAAGCAGAATTTGAAGAAGAATAAAAGACAGTTATATAATTATTTTAGTATTTTTGGCATGTATAAACTTAGATGATAAGAATAAAGAACTGATATGTATTTGAGTTACTGTTTATGAAATGGTAACTATTGTTATGTCTGAGATTGTATGTATGCTAGTAAAAAATTTTTAAATAGTTACTTCAGTTATGTGAATGAATGTGTAGATTATGAATATGTATTCTGTTGTGCCTCTAAGAGGCTATGGATTGTTTAATTTTTTTTTCAGGAAGCTAGTAAGTTTTAGCCGTTGTGCTACTGAAATTTTGTAAAATGAATAGAAATTTAGATTGTTATAATCCAACGAATTGAAGATATTAAATTGTATTGAAATTGTTTGACAGTAAATAACTTTTGGAATAGGAAAAGAAATTTTTTTTATCATTTACCGTTTAATTTCGTTTCGAAAGGAACTATTCCGTTAAGGGTGTTACATTTATAGTGACTGAATGGGTTAGGCTTTGGTTCAACCCAAGTCCACTAATTTAGGCCCAAAACCCCAAAATCAAATCCATTATGCTACTTTCCTATAATTCTCTCACTTTTCAAATTCAAATCAATTCAATTTTGATTCTATCATTCTCATCATGTTCAAAATAGGCTGTATACAAAATTTCAGCCCAATCAGAGTCAGTAACCATTTTGATTCAATCAGATCGGTTCGATTTAACAAATACTGATACCACCGAAAAATTAAGTTTTTGCATCCAAAAGATTCTACACATCATTTTAGGTATATATGCAATTTTTGGTAATTTTTAGAGTTTATTTGTAATTTTTAAAGGTTTGATCAAATTTAGGTCAACCTAATTAATATTTAAATCAATTCGCTTCATTTTTCATGTTTTTTTTTTAAATTTTTATAGGCATATTTGACCTCAATTTCACTTTAAATTTCAACCTTGGACTAACCATGATCAATATTTTTCGATAGTTAAATAAAATATTTTTCACCTGTGGATGTACTTTTTAGCCCGGAAGTATTATTTACTATCGAAAAATACTATTTACGGCTGACCTGACATTCAGGCCATTATTAGCCTCTTTGATATTTTCTTCTTTATTGTTCTCTTAAACAACTTATGTATTAGCTTTTTCTTTCTTCAAATTTTCAATGACATTATTAAGTTTATTAATTTTCAATTCAAGCTCCACACATTCACATGTCTTGATACTAAGCTCATTTTCCAGATCATTAATATCATCAAGCTATTCAATATAGCTTTTTCATTCTCCATGAGAATAAAACAACAGGCTTTTAACATTCTTTTTCATATTTTCATGTGATTCTTGTAAGCTTAAATGATTTTGTTCAAGCCCATGATAAATGTCTAAAATGTCTTTTTTTTAATTTTTCATACTTCAAGCATAATTTATCAAAAATCTTTTTCAGCTCCTTGAGGTTATTAAGATGACAATCCCTTACTTCATGTTTGTCTTCATTATTTTTAATTTTATCGATATTAATTAACTCAAAATTTTCTTTAGCTTCATCATCCAAAACTGCCATCAGTCTAGTTTCATCTAAAGCTTTGTTCCGATTTAGAATTTTTGCTTGAATTATCACTATTGCTCCAGGTTGCTAACCTTACTTTCTTTTTAAATTTCTTGTCCTTCTTTTTCAAGAGTGGACATTTGGACTTGATATGTTCGGATTTATTGCAATGATAACATGTAATATCACCAAAATTTAATTGAGAATTTTCAGCTTTGGGATTGTGTAGCTTTCTTGGAAATTTTCATGTTTCATTTCTCTTTTATAAAACTTACGAAATTAGTAATACTCTTAAATACCCATTCAGTCATATTTCTTTATTTTTTTAATCTTAACTATCCATTTTCACTCATCTTTTATATTTCTTTTCATTCCCATCAAAATTACATTATTTTATTTTTACCTCTAGTAATTTACAGTAGAAACGAAACCCTCGAATTGAGTATGTGAGACGTGGACCCCTTAGGTCCAAGTCTACATATGTCTTATTTTTAATTCTCTTTTCTCGTCTTACTCAATCTTTTCTCATTCTCACAGTGTGGGACCGCCTTTGGCCCACTATTGCAAGTCACCATGACTCGCTACCATGGTAAATGTCTCTATGGCTAGCCAATTATACTCTATACTTCTAGCTTCGCTTCTAAGCATTAAAGGCAAAACTATTTAAAATATTTACTCAAAGTAAGCAATAAATTCACATAATTTCACATTTCCACATCACATAATAATTATATTTCATATAATGTACATCATTGTCATATAGTTATCATTTAAATTCATTTTCATTCATAAAACTATTGTAATCACATAAATTCATTATTTTACACCATTTGGCCATAATTAGTTACAAACCTTCCATGTTTTTTCTATGTCATTTTTAATTCCCATCAAGGTCTAAATTACACGTATCTAACTTTGTTTCACCATTCCCATCATTTATACTTTTAAATTACCAAGGCATACCATTCGGCCTTCATTTGTTCACATGCATACATATTCAATTAATTTACAAAACTCATGCTAATTATGTTATTCATGCATAATATACATTGTATTAACATTTAATCAATTTATATCCTTATGTAACCTTAATTTCATATACTTACAATATATAATTCTTAACTAATGTACTATTTCTAACCAAGATTTCATGCTTTCAACATTAACTATCTCATTAACCATCATTTAATTACATTAACTTTCTATAAGTAATATAATAGGTGTTTAATTTAATTTCATATTTTTATCCATTCTTTCCTATAATTTTCATGCTAAATCAATTATTTATCTTTTAATTTTATTATTCTAGCTTTAATTAAAATTAAAAAATAATATACACCAAAATCCTAATTTGACATAACATAGGTTTTTAGATGAAATTGGCTAGTTTAGGTATCCACATACCTTAATTTGCTTGATTTTCTTCACTTTTCCTTTTCTTTCCCTTTCTTCTATTTTCTTTCTTTTTTCTTCATCTTCCTTTTGTTCTTCACTTAAACCAAAATGGACATAATGTAATTATAAGAGATTTTCTTCAATTCTCTACCCAAAATGATAAGACAACACTAATCTACTAAATTGTCCATCTAATTCTAACAAAAATACATAAATTCACTTGTTTAATTTCTCTCACTAAAATTCTTTACTTTTTCAAGCTTGAATTTGCTCCCAACTTTTTTTTATCAGAATGAAAGGATGATATATTTGAAAACTAAATGAAAATTGAGGTATCAAATGGTGGAATTAGAGAGCTTGAAGAAAAGTATGGTGGAGAAATGATGGGGAAGAAATTTTAGTTTCTTAAGGGAAATGGGGAGGACAGGTGAAATTTTGGGAGAGATGTGGAGATTTCTCCAACTCTCTATTTTTTCTTTTAGTGGGGACAAAATGGATGGTTAAAATTAAACACTTACTATTCAATCTAAGGGTTAATATTTAACCACTTTTCATCCTCTTATTGGCTACTTATTTTAATTATTATTTCAATTAAAAAATAAATCTAAAATTATGTAAAAATATTATATGAGTCATGTTTAAAATTTTGAGTCAATTTGACTTCGTTTCGATACAATTCGAGCTCCAGAGGCTGAAATCAATGGTCCAAAATTTAAAAATTTAAAGTTGCCAGAAAAATTATTTTTCACTTCCAAATATTAATTAAGAACATTTTAAATACATCCATGAAAATGGAATAATTTTTAAAGATCTGTGGAATATTTTAGGGTAGGTCAAAGTTATGGTTAAACCCTAAATAGGGTCCAATGATTTTTTTCTCTGTCTATTTTGAAGGTCAATTAAGCTTAAATTATACCACTGAACTTGTCATAAATTGTACTTTTCAATGGTGATAAAATTTTTTTATGAGTTCGGATAATACTATTCACTCCAGTATTACTCGATGTCATTATTCACCCCGAAAAGTATAATTCTGACGATCCAGATAGTGAGGGTGTCACAAAATTTTCTTGTGATCATTACTGGTTCTTCATTTGAAAATTTTACTCTAGAATCAGAAGTCAGACGACTCATTTTTTATTCTCTTGACTTTGCATAACAAGATCATAGGATAGCAATGAACCAATGAGATCATCATAGTAAAAATTACGCAAATCTCTGTCAAGGAGAACAACAATTTTTTCTCTCCAATTTGAGTTTAAGGATCTAGTTAATTTCTTGATTTGCTTTTCTTACTCCTAATTTTTCCAAATCATTTCATCGAACTAGTTATCTTGACAAACCTATCACTCATTTTAGATATAGTTTCATCAGGTTTCATCTTAAATGATTTATAATCACACATTAATACATGTAATCGTGAATCTTTTACTTGAGTTGTTCTTTTGTAAGTTGCCATGAGTTTGTCCCAAATTTCCTTAGCTGTATCGCAAGCTAAAATTCTATTGAATTCATTTGAATCCAAAGAGCAATATAATAAGCTCATAGCTTTAAGATCTCTTTAAATATTCAGAATATCATTTTCATTATACTTATTTTCACTTTTAGGAACTTCCTTCCCATCTTTTGTCTTAGGTGGATGTTTGTAGCCATTAAGTACTATTTTCCTGCTTTCCATGTCTTGCATTTGAATGAAGTATCTCATCCTTGCTTTCTAAAAAGAAAAGTTTTTTGCATAAAAAATTAGAGGATGAGTTAAGGCTGTCTTTCAACAAAGATTATGTTTGTTCCAACAATCTTTTGGATCTCTATAGGTTGTTAAACCTGAAATGAAAAAAAGACCTGCTTTAATACCAATTGTGAGTCCCGAATATACTCTACAAGGGGGATGAATAGAGTATTGAGTAACTTTTAAGTGCGGATGGAACAAAATAAATAATTCAAATATATATTGAGTTCAAATAAAATTTATACTATAAAGATTACTCAATATATTTTACTTAACCTTTTTAACAACAAATATGAGACTATAGATAAAATATAATGTAATTAAATGAGCAGTTAAAATAGAATTAATATTATGCTAGTATTTAGAAAGATTCTCAAGATAAAAAAACAATACAAGGATTATGTTCTGTAATGGATAGAGCACGAAACATGCATATAAGATGAAACAGACCATGAATATAAAGAGAGATGAGGTGGAGATATGGACATAGTGATTTATAGAGGTTTGGCCATTGTGTACATCCTCTCCTTAAGACAACTCATCTTAAGAGTTTTTCTCTTCTAATATGACTCTATTTACGGGAAAGAGTCAAAAGCCTTTACATGATAGCTATCCAAGTTTTTCTCCCAAGTGAAAAACTCTAAAACCGTTAGTCATTTTTTCCAAGTAAAATGATCTAAACGCTCAGTTATTTTTTTCAAGTAACAGAATCTAAATACTTACTGGCTTCTTTTCTTAGGTATTAGCAACATAACGATAAATTATTTCACATGATTTGATAAACCTCACTACACATGATTACAATCATAAACTATAATCATTTGAAGATATGTGAATGATGAAGTGAAACTTACAGCAATATAAAGCTTAAAATAAAAAGTGTTTCAATATTACACAAATATAAAATATAAATCTACACCAAAAACTAGTCTTCACTTGTTATCCTCACTAGTGGCCTACAGATGTTGACTTGAAATTGACGTTTTTTATTTACACGTACACGGGAAGAATATCCATGCTAAGCAATAGCTCAATGGGGAGTAAAACAAAATAATGCAATAAACTTATAGGCAAAGTCTCACACAAATAACACAACATGCTACTTCTCATTATATAGTAATTTCTGAGGAGTAACATACTATATCACACTATAATGCACATACACACATTCAAGTTGATGATTATATGCATTTTGTAACATTTCAATGTCATTATCCCATTTAATCACACTAACATTGTCAAGAGGAAACACTAACCTTACACTGAAGCACTAACACTTTTATACCATTGTTCATTTACGTACTATCATTCACTCATCACATCATTATCATTTCATAGCCTGAATTTCTATTAATGGTGGATATGGGTACAAACACTTGATACTAGTAAGCAGTATCAAACTCTTGAGACATAATAATCTCAGGTTACTTGATACTAATAGGTATTGAAACACTACACTTGTCACCTTTTGATGATAACACTTGCAGTTGCGATCACTATCCTCTTTATAGGCATACCTACACTACAAAAAAACAGCGAATTAGCGACTAAATTTAGCGACGAATTATTTTTCGTCTCTAATTAGCGACTATTTCAAGTTTTAGTCGTGGAAATGTATTTGTCATAAATTTAGCGACGAAATAGCGACTAAACACTTAAAATAGTCGCTAAATTTGGCGGGAAATAATGGCGCCTTTTTTTTGCGACGGATTAGCGACGGTAAATTTTGTCGCTAAAATTGTTTCTATATTTTCAATTTTTAAATTAAGTTTCAGAAAAATAGCGACGAAAATGCGTCGCTAAATTTATATTATATTATATTATATTATATTATTTATCTATTTTCATTTAAATTTTTAAATAGATTTATAATTTTATTTATTGATTTTACCAAACATTATAATATTAATAAAAAATATACATACATATTTATGTTTACTAATTACTTTTAATAATTTTTTAAAAAAATTTTTTATATGATATTATTTGTCTATTTTACAAAAATTTATAATTTCAATTATTCCAAATATTATAATATAAATGAAAAATATTTGGTGAAGACGATCGAAAAACCATTTGCCATTAGATCGGCCTAATTTTTGGTGAGTACGTTCGAAACTCCTTGTTGTTAATTTTGAACGGTGAAAATTAGTTTTTAAGGTCTGTAAATTCAATATTTGTTGTAAAAAATAGATTGTTTTTTGGATTTTTTACATTATGATCAGTTTTGTATACGAATTGAAAAATCATTTGTCGTTAGATCAGCCTGATTTTTGGTGAGTATGGCTGAAACTCCTTGTTGTTAATTTTGAACGGTGAAGATCGTGTTTGTTACTTTCTAACCCTATCCGATTTGCTTTGGACAGAAGTTGCAATTAAGGGCTCTTTGTTCTTCTCTCTCTAATGTTTGTGTAACACCCCAACTTATCATAATAAATATAAATTTATGTCCAGTTATATTTAATGGTTATGTAACGTCCCAAAATTTGAGTCGTCTGACAATAATATTTAATATATGAGCAGTACTTCTGATACCGGTTCACGAAAATCAATTTATTGAGAAAATTATACAAGTGAGTATAATTTAAAGGTTGGTGTATATATACACAATAAAATACCCACTTTAAATTATTTCAAGATAATAACATCCAATTTATAATAAATTCAAACATTAAATATACTTCAGAGTAATATAAGCCTATTTTAGATTCGAACTCCCGCTCTGATATCATTTTTATTACATATTTAAATAAACTTAGCAAAATTAAAAAAAAAATTGCAGACAGATGGATTTAATTAATTGAAAGACTTCCCAAATATTAGGAGTAATAAAAATAATTTGAACTTAAAGCAAAATTTAAGAAGTAATAACAATGAATTAAAATGAATAAATGTATAATAATCATTAAAATAACTAAAATAATAATAATAATAATAATAATAATAATAAGACTATTGGCTAATAATAATAATAATAATAATAATAATAATAATAATAATAATAATAATAATTGAAATAATAAAATTTCTTATTGGCTAATAATAATAATAATAATAATAATAATAATAATAATAATAATAATAATAATAATAATAATAATAATAATAATTGAAATCAATCCCCGAAATATTTCAGATGAAAAATGCATATTTGGCTCCTGTTTAAATAATTGAAATAACACCTAATTTATGTGGACACAGATTTATGAAAGAGTATAACACTTAAATAAAAATAAGTAAAGAATAGGAAAGGGAGGAGAGGGGAACGAATGGAGTATCGGAGAAGCGAGATGAGAGAGAGAGAGAGAGAATCCGACCACCACTTCGGCCACCACTCGTCAACCCCCCCTTGCCTCTTCTGTTCCGCCGTCTGTCCAGCCGTCACCATCTCAGCTTCTTCTTTTTCTCCTTCTCGGGTTGGGATTTCTCTCTCACCGAAAACTCCTCCTCCATTTTCCGGCCACCTCCGACATCGGTTGGCGACACGAACACCTCTGGAAGGTTCCTAGCAGAGAGGCGCACCTTCCCATGCCCTCCATTTCTTCTCACATGCCAAAAATAAACAGATCGAAATGGGTATATTGAGGTATTTCGGTGAGAATTTCGATCAGATCACGAGGCATTAAGGCGTGTGAGCACTCCGATGAGATTACCAGCGGCTTAAGCTTCGTATTGATGGTAGCAGATCTTCTCCGGTGAGCCTCCGGCCACCGGTGACTGATGGACGGAATGTTGACTTCGGCGTTTTGAATGGAAATTGAAGGTGCTTCAGTTTGCCTATCCCTTTATAACTTGATTCTGTAAGGTTAGTATCAGTAGTAGAATCTAAATCTCTTTTTGTTTTCATTTCTTACTTTTGTTAGTAGAATCTAAAAATGACTATCAGCAAAAGTTAATATCGATGTTAGTGGAAGTGAAATTGCGAGGCATCTGGATCTACCAACATGCCAACAGCTCGTCGAGTAGTAGTGGAAGCTGGGTCCGTCAAAGGTTAGTGGAAGCTGGGTTCTAGTAGTTATTTGAGATTGCTGTTTAGCCTGTGTTTTGATTGGTTGATGAAATAATGTTTAGCCTGATTAGTAGATTGATTGTAGTTGCTGTTTTTCATTTGCTTTTTCCCCATAGCCTTCCCCTGCATCAAAAAAGTGACAACCCCATGTTTCCACTAAAATATGTAATGCTACTCAGCGAAGGAAAACATGCAGCAAGTGCACATGAAAGGAAATGAAAGCATTTTCTAATCAGTTTTAATTTAAAAATAAGAAATTGACTATTGATTGCTCATTTTTCATTTTAGAATAATTTTAATTGTTTTCCACGCCTGAACATGGGTTGATTACTTACACATTTAGTGTTGATGTGCAGATTGCTAATCAGCCTAGCATATATGTTCTGGACACTCCTGGTGTATTGGTTCTTAGTATCCCAGATATAAAAACTGGGTTAAAGCTAGCTCTTGCAGGTTTAAACTATCTGCTCTTTAGTTTCTCATCCATTCTGTGCAAATACATTCTGTTTTATCTATTATAGGAATAGGATTCAAAATGTGCATCTCTCTCTCTCTCTCTATGTATATACATGCTCATGCGCTCGTGCATTGGCAGCAAATGTAGATAGATATGTTGGCAGCAATGTGCATCTCTCTCTCTCTCTCTATGGAACTTGTACGGAGCATGTGTAACTTTAATTTTATGCATATGTATGCAAGTAGTTTGAGCCACTGAGTGAAACTTAAAAGAAATTACATTTGAACAGACAGAGGGATTTCATAATTTTGCATGGGCAGTTGTATTTTGGTCTGTTTGTAAGTCCACCGGCTGGCTATGATGCCATAGAGCTATAGATATTTTTTGTATATGATTTGTAGTTCCCTTAGTAGTGATAGTAAAGTTCATGTTGCTATCAGGCAGCACATAATTTCTCCTTTTTGGATTTGGTTTATGTATTTTGAAACTTGGTGTCTAGATAACCCCTGGAGCTTTTAATTTGGTAGTATGTGACCATCTCAGTTGCTAAACTCAATTTAGCCAGATGGTACATATTAGATTAAATTTCCTTAAGAAAGTTTATGGAAATACCTGAATGATTAAAGCTGCAATTTTAACCTGGAGATCCCAAGCTTTGCATTCTCATGCAGTCGATATATTTGAGCTTTTCTCATACAATGGAGGCTATCCTTATTGTATAGAGCACAAATAAATGCAATGGGAAAATTGAAAAAGAAAAAAAATGGAGAAAAGAAGCAGCAGTTGCTGGAGAATAGGCTTCTAACTTCACAAGCAACAGAATCTGTTCACTTGGAATTTTCTTTTGAATGGCATAGAAGCAAAATTCTGCTACATGTTAACTCCCTCAAAGGTTCTGTTGGAAATCTAGCCTTTCAAATATATGTTTCGCAAAGTATTGTTCGGCATTTATGAAACATGTAATCCTGCTGGATTTAAGATTCCATATAACCAGAATGCTACTTTCCAATGAACATTTTCGTAGTTTATTGCATACTTATATACCTAGTAAGAACTATTTTCTATTTGGGCGCAAATGCAGGATCTTTGAAAGATTCTATTGTAGGCGAAGAATGCATTGCGCAATATTTATTGGCTGTTTTAAATACTCGGGGCACTCCACTCCACTGGAGACATTGGAATAACAGAAAAATGGATGGCATTCGATATGAATCATCTCAGGACAAACACGAGTATAATCTCAAAGATCTTCGGCCAAGGAGGAAGAAGCCACTGAATATGTCTGATTTGCTTTCCATTGTTAATTGGCTAGGGATTCTTCCCTTTCTTCAGATTTATGATTAGTCCTTCCTTCCTCTCTTTATTTTTTGATTTTAAATACTTAGTAATTGCACCTGTATTTGTATATGTGTTTTAACAAGTTTTTAATTAATTTTTATAATGAAGCAGTCATGTCCTGTTATCACTAGTACTGATGAATATATATTTTGCATGTCCTTTGGTCATGAAAAGGGTGATATCACTGACTTGGCTGTAAGTTCCAACAATGCCTTGGTGGCTTCTCCTTCAAATGATTGTATAATTCGAGTTGTAAGCTTCTTTCATATCCAATTTCATAGGCTTATGCACAGAAACACACAAACACAGAGCCAGCTTGATCTTTCATCTCAACAAATTCTGAACAAGTGAAAAAGACATTTGTAACTTGATCTCTGTTTTTATATAATATAATTTGCAGGTTGGAATCTTCCTCCCAATGCTCTAGGATTATAACCATGAGCTTTCATCAGCGCACAAACATCAATGGAGTTAGTTGGAAGGAGGTTTCAAGCTTGAAACTTTTTAAAATTGCCATCACCACTATTTACTGATTGTTTTATTTGAACATTATCGTTAATGTTAATTTGGATGTTATTTTTAATATTATTATTTATTGTTTAGGATGATACTTTGTGGAGTCACAAAGTCTTTATTACTTCAAGTAATTTATAATTCTATATTAGTTATGAATTGATATTATGTTTTATATTATAAATTTATCAATTACATTTGGATTTGTATTTACATATTTTTGTATGGTCTCTATTAAATATTAGGTAAACAATGAATTAATGTATTGTTTCATTATATGTAAAAAAAAAAATTCAAAAATTTAAAAAATTTAACATTGTTAAAATAGCGACAGAATAGCGACGAGAGTACTAGTCGCTAAAAATGTGCTAATTCAGTAAATAAACATTTATTAGCGACGGTAAAAGCGACTCTAAAGTCGTCGGTAATTTTTAGCGACTAAAAATAGCGACGAAATATTTGTCGCTAAAATATTCTTAATATATTGGCGACTGATTTTAGGGGTTAATTAGCGACGGATTTTAATTTTAGCGACGGAAATTTTGTCGCTAAATTTAGCGACTGTTTTTCGTTTTAGTCGCTAAAATCGCCAGCGACGGCCAAATAGCGACAAACCGTCGTTCCGTCGCTATATTTAATTAGCGACGGAATTTCATTAAATAGCGACGGAATTGTCCGTCGCTAATTTCCTATTTTTTGTAGTGCTATCTATCCACTACTATGTAAATTTCAAGCTTCAATAAGTCATTAATCACTCAAGATTATCATACTTTATACATTTAAAATCATAGATTTAACACATACAATAGAGCATGCAACAAGATCACTATACAATTTATACTCAATTACACTTCAACATGGTTATCATTTGTCATGCAATATATAATACTATGCATACCGTTTATCATATCCACTCACATTCATTACTTGTATATTTTATTGCATACATTTAAAAGCATGGCATCAATACACTTAATAAAGCATGCAATCATGTCACTATATCGTGTCATCCATATTCAAGTACACTAGAGATACAATACAACATGCTCATTATTAATCCAGTAACATATAACATTGCTGATACAACTATTTAGGTTCATTCATGTTCATTAATTAAATAAATTCTTATTCTTTAAGATTTAGTATTTAACTTTACTTCATTAAATCATTATAATCTACGCTCATTTTATTTCACATATTACTCTTGATTTTATGTTTAAAATCCTCTAAACATGTTCAAAAATGCTTTGGCAACAATTTACAGCTTAAAAATTAAGTATAAGAGGGAATAGGGGAGGATCACGATCATTACTTGATATGTACTGATCGTGAGATAGGTGCACATTTGCTTTTATAGGTGCACATTTGCTTTTAGACTAGCTCACGATTATTAGCAAATTAGTGCTGACTGTCAGGTCCATTTTTTCTTAAAAATTCTAAAGATAGATTTCCAGGTTCAAGCTGGGTGCTATTTTAGACTTAGTAAATGATATTTTAAAGCAAAGTTATCTTTTAAAAATTATTCCTCTATGTTTCTAGTTTTCAAGACATTAAAAATCACTCAATTTTGACTTTTAGATCTCAAGATATTCAAAAAATATCATAGACTATTCCCAATAGCAGGACAACAAACATCACTCAATTTTAAGCTAAATTTTGGAGGCCTTAGAGATAGAATCGGGTCTTGGTTTCTTCTATAAAGTTGTAGATTATGTCTTATCTTTCTTTTTCAACTATAATCACTCAATTTAGACATCTATGAAATATGTTATGCCCATTGGACTAAAACCCATTCAAGCAAACCTTAAGCAAATTTTCACTATATCACTTTCTAAGGCACAAATCATCTTTTCCATGCATTATAAAATCATTACTTAGCTATTTTATCAATTACAATTCATTTACATTACATTCATCAATTTAAATTAATCTTAGAACATATAACAAAAGAATATAAATCTCATACCTTATTGATGCTCCAAACACGTTCTTTAATCTCTCTCTACCTCTTTTCCTTGCTCTTTCTTACTCTCCTTTCTTTATAGAATAAATTACATATATAACATCCATTTAGATCTTTCAAATTCAATTCTTATCATATAAAATAAATAGAAGAGGAAGAAAGAAATTGTTACCTATAATAAACTAACCACTAAATTCTCTCTCTTTACCAAAGCTATACTTAAAATTAAGGGTTGTTTAGGGGTTAGAATGGATGAATTTTTAGGAATGAATGGTTGCCTTTTTTGTTCCCTAATGTGGCCAGCCATCTTAGCTTTTAGAAGCTCTATTCCTCTTGAATTCTCTCCTTTTCTCATGAGAATTCCAGAGAACTAAGTTGTCCCCACCTTTTGACTCACTTGTGAAGCTTTAAGCAATCCCACTTGTCTCCTTTTTTCTTTCTTCTTTCCTTATTTTCACCCCTAAGATGTCTCTTCTTTTAATTATGTCCCTAATTTAATATTTCTTTCTAATTATACACATGCATATTTCAATTTAAAATGACCATATTGCTTTTGGCTTTTAGATTAATTCCCTTTAGCTCTCAACTTACACTTTTCATATTTATCTCTTTATATTTATTCCTTTATACATTTTAGACATACCCGATTACAACTAGGGTATATGTTGGGGGCCTTACATTAAATCCTAGCCTCATTGGCTGAAGACATTATTTCTCGATCGACATATTTGATCCCAGCCCCATTGGCTTAAGACCTTATTTTCCGATCGATGTTATTTCAGATCAACGAATTAGATCCCAACCTCTTTGGTTGATGACCTTATTTTTCGATCGATATTATTTCTGATCGACTTATTTGATCTCAACCTTCTTGGCTAAAGACCTTATTTCCCGATTGATGTTATTCTTGATCGACGTATTAGATCCCAGCCTCCTTAGCTAAAAACCTTATTTCCTGATCGATGTTATTCCCCGATTGATGTATTAGATCCCAACCTCCTAAGCTAAAGACCTAATTTTTCAATCGATGTTATTCCCGATCGACATATTTGATCTCAGCCTCTTCGATTGAAGACCTTATTTCCTGATCGATGTTATTCCCAATTGATGTATTTAATCCCAATCTCGTCGACTAGCGATTGATATTATTCCCAGTCAATGATTGTTTGACGTCATTCTTCCCAACTAAAACCATTCCTTGATCAATACACCTAAATCTCTGTTAAAACGATTGATGAAATTGCTTGAGTGCACTTTAGATGTGCGGTTGCCAAAGACAAGCAAGAACATCTTTTGAAGAGCTACCACTTTCGACAAAAGAAATTAAATTCTTACCAAGCTAGGTCAGACAAATAATTCGATTACTAAATGACCGATCAAATTATTTAGAGGGGAACAAATGATATTGCTCAATATCTTAAACTAAGCCCAACCCTTCCATAGCGCATCAAGAATGTCCAGCCTTGAAGAGTCCGATAACACCTAGGCCTTATTGGTCAATCAATCGAGAACACACGGACTAAGGCAATTCGGTTGAAAAAGATGCATCTTTGGCACACTGATGTTCTCTGACACACGCCTTCATCAATGCGCTGCTTATAAATGGTCACTTCCATGCCAACCTATACTTGCACTAGAGTAAGTCTTCTGTTTAAGTCTCCCAGCACTATAAAATAGCAGGTTCATTATAAAATTCAACACAACTTGATATTTTCTCTCACTATACTCTCTCTAGCCATTCTCTCCAATTTACTAACTTAAGCATTGGAGTGCTAACGCTCGATCGGACCGGGCTAGCCTCTTTCTTGTAGGTCCTAAAAGCCTACCATCCCACCAGACATCTCACACCTTGTTCACATCGACTCTTCCTTCTTCTCATTAGAGGTCTCCCCTTCTTTTATGAAATTATCATTAAGTAACATTTTTTAACTAAGCATTAAAATTTATAATATAAAATTATAAAAAATTAAGCAAACTTCAATTCAATTTCAAATGTGCAAAATAATTTAAAATATAAATTACAAAAAAATATATAATTTACTAGCCAAAAATCAAGTTCAACAAAATTATAGCTAATATTACAAAATAAATTTTATATTTATTAGATGTTAACATTGTTAATTTTAAGTCAAATAAAATTTTGAATAATATTAAATATTAAAATAAAAATTCTAAAATATAAAAAAAATGTAATTAAATACTATTATATAAAAAATAATGTATACAAAAATTAATCGGTTACTACATATAAATATTATTATATAATTAAAGAGAATAATATAATATAAATTTAATTTAAATTATTATATAAATTTTATAAAAAAATATAAAAATAAAATAAAATATAAATATATTTTAAAGTATTATTTTATGTAGTGTTAGAGAGAATATATATATATATATATATATATATATATATATATATATATATAACTGTACACTAATAATTAATCAATATCAAAAAATTTAAATCATAAAAAAAATTGAAAATATAAAATTTAAAATCATAATTAAATTTATTAAATTAATTAATTAAAAAAATTATTTTACTTTCCGATCGGTTTTAAGATTAACCATTTTTTCTATTTTTTTCTCGCCTCTGCTCAAAATCATTTTAAAAAATCGAGTGTTTTTTACGACTCCGCAATAAGTGATGCAGAATTGGTAATATGGGGCTCACAATGCAAAAATAGTTGTGCATTAAGTGTCACATGAGAGTACCGCAGAGTTGGTAAGATGGCATCCACTGGCCTGCTTTTTTTTTAGGTGAAGACAAATGTACCATGTACTTTCTCAATGTGACACTGCCACACATGTATTATTATCTGTGGGACTTTTACGTCTCTTCCTCTTTTAAACAGTTTTGAAACATAATAAAATCATTAACAATGCTATTATGATTTCATTATCATTATTAATTAAAATATATAAAAAATTAAATAGTAAAGAAATTCACTTGCTTTCCTCTGTGTATATGAAAATCTTGCAACTCTGCATCGATGCTAGAGACATAAAAAAAGGCTGTTTGGTTCACTGCCATACAGGATGCGTTACCAGGTGTTGGAAATGATGGGACTTGGATTCTCTAAAATTTTAGAGATTTGTCGTTTCGATTTGAAAAAGCACAGATTGTGATTTGTGAAATCAGAAAGAGGACGGGATACAGAGGGGAAAGAGAGTAAATTTTTTTTCCCATGGGGTTCCCGCCATGTGGTGCTAGCTGGCACCTTATTCTTTACATGTCAACCATATCATCCAAACATCTGTCCATGTAACCCATAAATAGACAGAATATAAACGGATGATTATTTTAGGGTTATTTTTATAAACTTGGAGCAGTTTTGCTCCAAAAATCATTTTAACTCCTCCAAAATAACTTTGAGGGCATTTTGGTATTTTTACCTTCTAAAAAGATGGCTAAAGCTGGCATTGTCACTGTTTCTCTATAAATCAAAGCATGTGTACTACTACTAATGAAAATAAATAACGTGAATCTTTTTTTTCTGAAGGACAAATGCATTATTGGATCTCTGCATTCATATGTTTTGCTATTAAATTTTTAAATTTTTATTGGTCATATCCAGCTATTACAAAAATTATAATTCCAGCTACGGGAAAAAGAAAAATGGGGTCACAGATGTTCACTGCCTATTATATTGAATATTGAATCTTCTTTACTATGTACAAAAACGAAAATCAGAGACTGCAACGGTCTATTAATAAGGATGCGAAATTGCGAAGCATTGCACAAACGGTATCTCATGCACAGCCGCTATCTATTCAATTTCCCTCCCTAATCTTCATCATGGAAAGCCAATTTCTGTTACTTCCTGCACTATTCACCTCCATTTTCTTCATTCTTATGCTTCTCAAGATCTTCAAAACTTCAAAAACCAATCATTCTACTTCTCCAATTACTCCTCCAGGACCGAACAAGCTGCCTATCATAGGAAATATACATCAGCTACTTGGCTCTCCTCCCCATCACCGCCTTAGAGACTTGGCCATCAAATATGGAAGCATTATGCATCTTCAGCTCGGTGAAGTTTCCAATGTAGTCATTTCATCTCCTGAAGCTGCGAAAGAGGTTATGAAAACTCATGATATCGTCTTTGCTCAGAGGCCTTTTCTCTTATTTGGTAGTATTATATTCTATAACTTCACAGACATAGCACTTGCACCTTATGGAGATTATTGGAGACGGTTGAAAAAGATTTGCATCTTGGAATTGCTAACCGTGAAGCGTGTTCAATCTTTCAGTTCGATTAGGGAAGAAGAGGTCTCAAATCTTATCAATACAATAACTTCTTGTGTAGGGAAGCCATTCAATTTTAGCCGGAAGTTGTTTTCTTTAACCTATGGAATTGCTGGGCGAGCTACTTTCGGTAACAAATGTAAGGATCAGGAGGAATATATACCGCTTGTTGAGGAAATAACTGAAGCTGCAGCAGGATTTAGCCTTGCAGATGTATTTCCTTCCATTAAATTACTTCATGTGATCACTGGGATGAGATCCAAACTCTTGAGGCTGCACAAGGAAGCAGACAGGATCTTAGAAAACATCATTGATGAACGCAGATCTCGGAAGGAAACATCAAAAGAAGAAGAGAATCTCCTTGATGTTCTTTTAAGAATTCAGACCGATGGAAGTCTTGACTTCCCATTTACAACTGATAATTTCAAAGCGGTTATCCTGGTTAGTTCATCTCATGTTTGTTCGATAGTAGATAGAGACCCGTCCATTTCTAATTATATCAACTATTAATAATTACGTATTTCAGGACATTTTCACCGGTGGCAGTGAAACATCATCAACAACAGTAGAATGGGCGATGTCTGAAATGATGAGGAATCCGAGAGTAATGCAAAAGGCACAAGAAGAGGTGAGAAGAGTGTTTGGTGATAAAAGAAATGTTGATGAGTCAAAAATTAATGAATTGAAGTACTTACAATTAGTAATTAAAGAAACTTTAAGGCTGCACCCTCCTCTTCCTCTGCTACTTCCAAGAGAAAGCAGAGAGAGATGTGAGATTAATGGGTATGAAATACCAGCTAAAACCAAAGTCATTGTGAATGCATGGGCAATAGGAAGAGACCCAAATCATTGGGAAGAAGCTGAGAAATTCTACCCTGAGAGATTCATTGATAGTCCAATTGATTTCAAAGGGGCCAATTTTGAGTATATCCCATTTGGTGCTGGAAGAAGGATGTGTCCTGGCATTACATTTGGCATAGCTAATGTGGAGCTTCCACTTGCTCAATTTCTTTACCATTTTGATTGGAAACTTCCTGATGGGATGAAGCCAGAAAACCTTGATATGATCGAACACTTTGGCGCATCGGTGAGAAGGAAAAATGATCTGCATTTGATTCCTGTTTTACCTGCTCTTAAGAGTTAAGACAATACCATAATAAACTGCTTGTAATTATTCTAATATTAACATCAGGCGTGGTGATTGCATTTTCTTATGATGATCTTAGGCTATGTTTGGTAAGAAATAATATATTATAATATATTAAATAATGTAGTGAAATAAGAAATGTAATATAATAAAATGTAACTGTTATATTATTATATTTAGTTACATTAGTAATGTAACATAAATAATATTACTTTTTTATATTTAGTTATATATAATATCTCGAATGTGTAATATTACATATAGCTTGATCAATTACTATGATTTGATCAAGTTTTTTATCAAATTGCCATAATTAATCTGCTTATTTACTTATAATTGGTTCACTTTATTTTGTTGTCAAATTTTTATCAAAATTATTTCAAAATTATCCAAAAATATTATTTAAGGTGTGTTTAAAATTTCAGCCCAAAATGAGTTTGTTTCGGTATATTCTCACTCTCTAGCACACACCTTTCTACACTTATTCTCTCTCACTCGGAGCTTGTTTGATGGTGATTATTTCGCTGTACGTTATTGTATTTTACACATCAAAATAATATTTATTTTGGTTGTTTAAATGATTGTATAGTTTTCCATGATTTTATTTCATGGTAATTTATTGATTCCCTACCGTACAGAAATTTTGTTTTTCGATTATAATCTTCATTAATATTGATAAAACCAAATATACCCTCCTTTTATCATCGAACCTAAACTATGCCATCTGCGTCTACACCGTTTCCCTTTCTCGACAAACTCAGGTATTTCTTTGCCAATTTCTTCATCTCTTTTTTTTTTTTTAATTTACTTTCTTGTGTTTATTTTTTATTTTTTCACTTTCCAAATCAATTCTAGCATCTTCATCTCATTTTTCTTTTTTCATCTCTGTCAAAATATTTCTTCATCTTTCTTTTCTCTTTTTTTCAATTTACTATCTTTCTTCATCTCGTTATTCATTCTTGACATAAAATATTTCTATTTTTGGCGATTAAAAATTAAATTGAATAATGAAGAAAAAATAATGTAGTATAATTAATTATTAAAATGATAAAGTATTCATATAGATGGTTTTTATTGGGTAAAATATTATTAATTTATAATTACTGAAGGCATTTATGTCATTCACTGTAAAACAGTTTAATATGTATGATTAAAACAAATAAAAACATGTTATAAAATCACATAAAACTGTACAGATATAATTAATTAGAAAATCATATAACACTATCCTATACGAAAAGACACTGTACATTAATACTATCACCATCCAATTATGCTCTTAATTTTTGCACACACTACTCGGACATCACCATGTGACGTGTAGCTTTAGGTCTTTCTATATCAGTTCAAGTAGGTTTGTTCACCGGCTTTACTTCCTTTCCCTGCCATTTCTTTTTCTTTTTTTTTAAGTTAAATTAGAATTCTACAACAACGATGTCAGAAGAGTCTAGCTTTTCTAGAGTGATATTTTTAGTTATTTATTTTATATTTTCAAAAAATTCTAAAAATAACCAAAGTTGGTGATATTTGTCATCCATAGCAGATGAACTACTAATAATAAAAATAAATTATACGAATTAAACTATTTTGATTTAACAAAAACGCATGATCGGATCTTTGTACTTACATATTTTGTTATTGAATTTTTAAAATTTTATTTGGTTAAATTAAGTTACTAAAACTTTTATTTTGATGTAAAGGGGGTTAGAGTAAAAATTGAATAAAATGAAAATTACTCAAACCCCACTAAGTCCTTTTGTACTAGTTGAAGCCGGTTTGTTTACTGACTTTACTTCACCTACAGTGGCGACGCCACTTGAAGAGGAAGGTAATTTTTGAAAATTATATATATATATATATATATATATACACACACTTTTGCCCGTTTAAAATTTTATTTTTACCCCTCTTTTTAACTTATTTCTTAAGTTTTTGATTAATCAAACTTTTTATCTTTCCAATTCCATTGAAACAAAAAATACAAATTCTATTTTTTTTATTTTTAAAAAAAATCAGATAAATTTAAGAAAAAACTAAAGAATACAACAAAAATTTATCTTTAATTAAAGGTTAATAATTTAGTTTTAAAATATTTTTTGCTTTAATATCTCTTAAATAGTAGTAATATTTCTTTATTTTTTACATTTTAGAGAAGGCATATGAAATTTTAGATAAATGTTAATCTATCTAGGTTTTATATTATTTATTTAAATTGATGAAAACCTTTAAAATAAATGATTAATTCAAACATATCCTCAAATGAAAGCTAGTAAAGAAGAAAAAAATAAAAATTCTGAGCAAATGGTGTCAATAAAGGAGATACGGTGAATAGGGAGTTACATAAACAGTATTTGGACATTTGATTCTAGAAATTTTATGGACCTAAATTCTTTAGTTTCCGTATTATGCCACTAAAAACTCTATTGTATCAGTTTAACTTAATTGATACATTTGTAGTTGCAAATAATTTAAATTGATAAAATAGTACATGTATAATACCAATAGATAGAATATAAAGTTTTACCTTCTCTTACAGAATACCAGTAAATTAAACAAACATGTTATAGAGTATCCGAATAACTTTTATTTAAATTGTAAAAATTTTTTTGTTATATCATTATACTTGAATAACTTTTTAATGATTTTGTAATATAATAAGTGTAGCAATGATTTAGATAGGTTTGTTAGTTCAATAAATATTTTTTATTTAATAATTTATTTATAATATTTATGTTATATTTTTTAAGTACAATTTATATTTTGATGGTTGTTGATTATAAATTGTCGCTGTTCATCTATTATTTCTTTTTTTTTTTTAATTCTAAAATTGCACAAGGACATGAAGAGGAGACTCTAAGTAGACTTCTTAGTTATCAATGTTATTTATTTATTTATTTTTTATGTTCTATAGAATTCTAAAAAGACGGCTAAAGCTGGCCGTGTTTCTCAATGAATCAAAGCACGTGTAATACTACTAATGAAAATAAATTTTAGCATTGAATATCGATACTCTTATTTACAGTGGACAAAAACGAAAGTCAGAGCCTGCAAAGGTCCATTAATAAGGATGTGAAGCATCGCACAAACGGCATCTCATAACTTTGTCTGCATTGGATGGGCAACACATAACTTTATCTGCATTGGATGCACAAACGGCATCTCATAACTTTGACAAACGTGAAGATCCTGAGGAGGCAGATATACCTAAAAAAAAATTGTAATTGCGGAATTGAATGGGCAACGCCAGCTTGGTATTGTGGCTGTGGGTGTGAATACAGGCCAGGGCCGCTTTCAGGTTCCTGATGTATCGCTCTTTTCATCAGTCATCCTATTGAAAAACTTATGATATCACATTCATGTCCTTCCCTATTTTTCACTCTATAGATAGAGGTGTGACAAAGGCAATCAAATGTTATAGACAGATCAGATATTTCTGTATGTATTAAAACATGAACCTATAACTACCCAATCAATTCTACATCTGCATATGAGAGGAACCATATGAAACTATAGTCAAGCTAGGAAATTTAAAGTTGCCCCATTTTCAATTGTTTGTTCATTCATCTTCATCATCACCCATACAGACATCAGAAAAGGCTAATCATACATGAAATTTTGGAAAAACCATATTTCCAAGAGAGATATCCTAAGCTTACAGCTGATGACAACATAAACATAATTTAAAGCACTAAAATAACATCAAAAGATGACACAAATAGCAGTTCAAAATTGCTCACTTCCAAGTCATTAGCTATCAATTTTGCTTCCAGGTTTCTCTATCTCTAAATGAAATTGGCAAGGGATTATGTACACCAAACTCCATATGTCTCTCGGGTGTTGGATTTCTCTTAGTTGCCAGTATTATATTCTATAACTTCATAGATATAGCAGTTGCACCTTATGGAGATTATTGGAGACAGTTGAAAAAGATTTGCATCTTGGAATTGCTAACCGTGAAGCGTGTTCAATCTCTCAGATCGATTAGGGAAGAAGAGGTCTCAAAACTTATCAATACAATAACTTCTTGTGTAGGGAGGCCATTCAATTTTAGCAGGAAGTTGTTTTCTTTAACCTATGGGATTGCCGGGCTAGCTACTTTTGGTAACAAATGTAAGGATCAGGAGGAATTTATACCGCTTGTTGAGGAACTTACTGAAGCTGCAGGAGGATTTAGCCTTGCAGATTTATTTCCTTCCATTAAATTGCTTCATGTTATTAGTGGGATGAGATCGAAACTTGTGAAGCTACACAAGAAAGCAGACCGGATATTAGAAAATATCATTGATGAACGCAGATCTCGAAAGGAAACATCGAAAGAAGAAGAGAATCTCCTTGATGTTCTTTTAAGAATTCAGACAGATGGAAGTCTTGACTTCCCATTTACAACTGATAACATCAAAGCGGTTATCCTGGTTAGTTCATCTCATGTTTTTTTCGAAAATAGATAGAGACTCATCGATTTCTAATTATATCAACTATTTATAATTACGTATTTCAGGACATTTTCATCGCTGGCAGCGAAACATCATCAACAACAGTAGAATGGGCGATGTCTGAAATTATGAAGAATCAGACAGTAGTGCAAAAGTCACAAGAAGAGGTGAGAAGAGTGTTTGGTGATAAAAGAAATGTTGATGAGTCAAAAATTAATGAATTGAAGTACTTACAATTTGTAGTTAAAGAAACTTTAAGGCTGCACCCTCCTCTTCCTCTGCTACTTCCAAGAGAAAGCAGAGAGAGATGTGAGATTAATGGGTACGAAATACCGACTAAAACCAAAGTCATTGTTAATGCATGGGCAATAGGAAGAGACCCAAACCATTGGGAAGAATAGTCCAATTGATTTCAAAGGGGCCAATTTTGAGTATATCCCATTTGGTGCTGGAAGAAGGATGTGTCCTGGCATTACATTTGGCATAGCTATTGTGGAGCTTCCACTTGCTCTATTTCTTTACCATTTTGATTGGAAACTTCCTGATGGGATGAAGCCAGAAAACCTTGATATGATCGAACACTTTGGCGCATCGGTGAGAAGGAAAAATGATCTGCATTTGATTGCTGTTTTACCTGCTCTTAAGAGTTAAGACAATACCATACCAAGAGAGATTGAATTTAGCATAGGGAAGACTGTTTCCTCTTAAAAATGGCTCTCCTCCGCTCTCCCCATCCCACCGCCCCTCCTTCAACCGCCCATTTACCTCGCCCTGAACCATTTTCATTCAACCTCCATTCCCCTTCGCGTGTTCCTCCAGTTGAGCACAAAAGAAGGGACCATGGCAGACCAGGAAAGGAACCACCTTTGGGTGTTGATCCTCTCAAATATCGGTCTGGAACCTACAATATTTTTGTAGACAATCTTCCCAAGGGTTGGCCTAGTTTCGGTGCAAGGAAGATTTTTTCATGGTCCTATAAGATCAATTAGGTCTCTGATACCACTGATAGAACATATAGTGGCAAAGAAGTGAAATGAAGATAAAAAAATAAGTTAAAATTCCAGCACTTCTCATTAAACAAAGGAACTGCAGCGAAGTTGCCGCTTACGAAGTGGGATAAACTGAAAAGAAGAAATAATATGCCACTAACAATACTAACTTGCTAAAATCAAACAACTAAATTTGATTAAGTCATTTGTTTAAGAAAATAGTAAAATAAATTAATTTAGCTGTAAACTGAAAATAATAGACAGCTGGAACTAAAATACCAATATTCTAACACAAACACAATAATTACCCTGTAAAAACAGAAATATGAATAATAAACATAACATAAATGCATCAACTTCTTCTTCTTCTTACATAAATATTTGATATAAATCTAAACGCAAACCTTACATAACATAACAATACAAGAAACCACTTCTGCCCATACTTGCCCATGCCTGCGATGTAGCAACTCTACTTAATCCGACACTCGTCTTTTATGATAACTTAAGCCACATAAGCAAAATTTCAGCAGCTCCAACAAGACAATACATATAGTATACGATTTAGCTTGACTTAAACTTCGAAGTTGCGTATGAGGATAAAATATAGGTAGGTCGCCATGGACTAAATTTAACAATATGATGGAACCATGTTGAGTTCTATTAGAGTGTGTGGAGTATGTAAGGGAAAAAAACTCAAACTTTACTATATCACCGTAATATTTTACACTCACCATTATCAAACACTTCCACACACCTGACCCACTTTTCACTCGCTAGCACACACCTTTCTACACTTATTCTCTCACAATTGGAGCTTGTTTGATGGTGATTATTTCACTGTACATTATTGTATTTAAAAAAAACGCATGATCGGATCTTTGCACTTATATATTATGTTATTGAATTTTTAAAATTTTATTTGGTTAAATTAAGTTACTGAAACTTTTTTTTTTTTTATATAAAGGGGGTTAAAGTAAAAATTGAATAAAATAAAAATTACTCACACACCACCAAGTCCTTTTATACTAGTTGAAGCCGGTTTGTTTACTGACTTTACTTCACCTATTATTTCTTTTTCTTTATTTCCTAAACTATTCTAAAATTGTACAAGGACAACGAGAGGAGACTAACTGTTCTAGAGTAGATTTCTTAGTTATCTATTTTATTTTATTTTATGTTCTATAGAATTCTAAAAAGGCGGCTAAAGCGCGTAGTGTTTCTCAATAAATCAAAGCAATTGTAATTGATAAAGCGTGAGAACCTTTATATGAAGAGAGAGAGATGGCGGAGTTATTCCGATCGGACATTCGAATCTTACAAAAAAAAATGTCCGATCGAATCAGACGTAAATATTTTGAAATTCAAATTAGTAACTTTGTAGAGAGAGAATTTTGAGAGAGAGAGTTTTAGAGATTCAATACCTGAAGTCACTGTACGTTAGGCTATTTATAGGAGATAAAGGAGATATACTTGAGTACTTGGAGCGTGTTAATTGAAAGTTGGAGCAGGTGAGCGGCGAAATGATAGGAAGTATGTGGAAGGCAAGGGCACTGACTTGTATAGTAGACTGATAGGACATATTGTCCCTTCAGTCTGATCAGACGTTATGCGACTATTGTCCTGTCTTCCTGCTCACACTTGATTCTTGTTGCTAATGGGTTTTGGGCCTTACCAAGTGTTATTGGATCGATGTTTGGATCTTGAAAAATATTTTTTTCATTATTATCACTTGTCCCCCCTCCAAAGGATCCAACAAGGCGAATTCAACTTTTCACGATAAATTTTTGATTTTTAGAAGGTGCTCATCTGAAGAAACACGTTTGTTCAGTTCAGACAGTTGTTTCTGCATTCAATGTTATGCGCGCGTGCCGAAGGTGGCGCTTCGTTCTTCGTAATGTAACAATGGCTCGATGACACATGGCGGCCATCCCGTGGAGAGAGATTTGGAGTATTTCAGAAATTTTTTGCCTATAAATAGGTAAGTTCAAGGCAATTTTTCTTTATTTTTTAGCAATCCTTATCGAAACCCTACCAAAATTTCTTGGCAAACCTTATGAGTTTTCAAAACTCTAGCAATTCTTCGCTTTTATATTTCGGAGATTTCTCAGAATTTCTGTGAGATTACCCAAGTAAGTAAATAATACTTGTTTACCTACCTTTGATTTTCTTCTCATTCATCACATTCTTTACTACTCTCCCTTCATCGAAGATGGCTTCTAGCAGTAGCCAGTTAATAGACAGGAGCTTCATTGCGGAATACAAAGACCGTGAGGCTGTGGCTCAACCCTCTAAACTAACGGAGGAGGAAGTGGCTAAGATTCATTCATGGTACAATCTCCTTGCAGAGGTATCCATGATGGCCTGCCCAAATTCCATGGTGATTACAGAGGAGCCTTTTAGCCATGAGAGGAATGAATGGTTCATTTTTCATCTTTGGTGCTTGGACGCAGGAATGAGGATTTCTTTTGGTGCATTTGAGGTAGCAATTCTTAAGGGTTACAGAATTGCTCCGAACCAACTGCATCCAAAAGAATAAAAAGCAGTAGCTTGCTTCAAGATCCTCTGTAAAATAGAGGCGGCGGCTCTAACTCTGGACATGTTCACCCATTTCTTCTATATTTCAGGCCGAAGTGATGGGATGGAGTATTATTTTACAAATCAATAGCAGAGAAAACTATTTGTCGTCCCATCCTTCACGAAGGGCTTCAAAGAAAGATACTTTTTGGTGGGGATGGTTGGTGGGTTTGGAGTTTCACTTATCTGATCGGAAGGAGCTACCATTCTAAAAGACCAGGCTACCGATCAATCCATGTATGAGAGCGACATCAAAAAACTGATGAGCATTATGGCAAGGTAAGGAAAACCCTACGACTCCAACTATCTCTTGGGGACGTTGTTTGGATCTTCAAGCTCTAATGCTGGTGAAGACGTAGAACGTGAGCATTATAATTAGAGTCAAGGAGAAGCGCACACTGACAATCACATATTGCATGTGCATTAAATATAAATTAGGTAAAGAAGATACTTATCTCGTTTCATCTCTGTGATGCAACTGCAGTCATAATGGCTAAAAAAGATGATGTTGCTAAGCAGTTAGCCAATCTGGCTAAGGCAAAGAGGGAGGCCAAAAAAGTCGCAAAAAAGGAGAGAAAGATAAAGAAGAGGAAGCTCATGCTCTTCTCAAAAGTTCAAGCTTCGAAAGCTTCAACAAGTGATCCTTTCCCACCTATTGCTGCTATTGAATCCATCTCTCGCTTAACATTACTTATCTCGGGTCCTATTTTCCAAGTTATTGCAGACGATCAGACTCCACCAAGGCGACTGCAATGGCAAATTGATGAGTCTAACTCAGATGAGTCTTCGCCTCCTGCTACTTCAGTCAGCATCCCGCTTCTAAAGAAAGCTACTGAGCTTGATGATGCTACGAAGAAACGTGTTGAAGAGGCGACTCTAAAAAAACTACGGATCTAGTCGTTGCAGTGGATGCCCGAGTTGCTGCAAAAGGTAAGGGACCTGCCCAGGACAAGTCCATCTGGCAAGCTACAGGAAGAATTCCTGATAGAAAAACTCCATCTCTGGATGAGGTGCTGAAGGAGTACTTCAACGATGATCGGTTTGTGAGCAACAAGGCCACGTCTAGCTTTATCTGCTGGGATCTTCTTTAGAAAGGTGACTACAAGGCGATGAATGAACCCAACTCACTCGTCAGAGAGTGTAGCCTATTTCAATAGTAGGGCTTAGAGGTAAAGTTTATGTCCTTCTCCTTGTTTTAATACATCTGACATATGCTTCTTCCTTTCTACCCTGAATTTTCTTTCTTTCTCATTTTTCCTTATAGCTAATAAAGAGAGGCTTACATCTCTATGGGATGGCAAACTTCCTAAGGTCAAAATAGGAGGATGTTGTATGGTAATGGAGGGAGGCGGATATGAATTGCAATGCAGCTAAAAAAAAGTCCACCCTCATTTCGATCGGAGGTGGATAAACTGAAGAGGGAGGTAGCCTAACAAGCTCAAGATCTTAAACTTCGGCAGAACAAAGTCGATCATCTAAAGGTAGACATCGCGCGCCTTACTGCAGATAGCGCTCAGTGCAAAAAAATTTAAAGAGGAAGTAGCTAGGTTGAGTACTAAATGCAAACATCTATCTACTGAGTGCGCTAAAGCTAACACGGACAAGGACAAGACTTTGTCATACCTTCTTCAAGGTGAGCGAAATTTCCTATAGACTATCTTGGCAGAAAAAAGGTTATACAGGGTAAAAAGATTTTAGATGAACTCATCATCCAGAGAGAGGAGCTTCTAGATTAGTTAGGAGAGGCCCAAGGAAGGTTATTGATTCGATTGATTTATGCGGCCGAGAAGTATTTCCCTGAAGTTGAGCTTCATTGGATGGAGGACCCAGGGAGTCTACCCGATCCTCCTTCCAATGACAATAAAGATGAGGCTTTTTAAGTCCCCACGTCATCCCAGCCACACCCTGATGCACTGGTTAAGCCTAAAGCTGCTGCCTCCTTGCCAACAGAGTCTGCTCCTAAAGTGGCCGCAGAGTATTTCCAGCCTCTTGCTGAGGTGGAGGTAGAGCCTGTTGCTAATCCAACCGCAGAACCTACTGCCAATTCGATCGAGGTTCCTGCTACTATAGAATTTATAAACATAGATACATAGTTTTTTCTTTTTTTTTGTAAAGTTTACGATATAATGTAACTTGTACAATTTTTATTTGAATGCAATATAACTTTTCTTCCAATTATGACTTCTCATTTTGACTTAATGCAATTTTCATTTCAAGTATGACTTCTCATAACACCTAATAAAAATACTTCCTGAATTTGAAGAAGCTTTATACGTTTTGCAATCAATAACTCGTAAAACCAGTGATCGATTTGCCTTATCTGATTGGAAAAATATAACTAGTCAGTTCGACATGAGTTATGACTTAGACTTTAGGATTAGATGCATGAACATCAATTGTAGCAAATGACTTTTCGATCCCGTATTTACTTAGGGTATTATTCGATCGGATATCATGATCGATTGGCCGAAGGAACGTCAAGCATAGCAAATAACCCTTCGGTCTTGCGTTTACTTGAAATACTGGCGAGCAATTTTGTATATTGACCCTTATATTTTTGGTCCAAAATTGATGTCAAACCTAGCGGATGAGTTGGTGAAGATTAAACGGATGCATCTCGTATTTTCGTTTCGGGATTGACATCGAACCTAGCAGATGAACTTGACCTATAAATAAATGGACTCCAGCTTTTGTATTTCGGGCTCGGGATAAATGTCGAGCCTAACAAATAAGCTGTATCGATCTTAGATAAACCTGCAAATAGATGGACTCCAGCTTTTGCATTTTTCGCTTGGGATGGACGTCGAGCCTAGTGGATAAGTTATACCAATCGTAGATCTTCGATTGGGATTTTCATCGATTGAAGTTAATTGCGTCGATCGAAATTATCGATCTCAAAAAATTGGAATAAATACACTAATCAAGAAACCTGTTGCATCTTATCGGAATGCACATTAATCGAGATTTAATGAAATGGTCAATCGAAATTTTCATCAATCGGGATCGCTAATATCGATCGGGATTTTCATCGATTGAAATAAAATAGATAACCTACAAATAAATGTCGAACCTGGTGAACAAGTCACTGTAAACACATATTTTTCAGAGATGGAAAGTAATTTCTTTGTTTATTAAATTCATTTTTTGGTACAAGATTACATATGGTACTTCTTGAGTACTTCAATGTTCCAGCTTCTGGGGCGTTCGACCCTCCCGGGGTTCTGAGCTTATATGTACTGAAGTTTAAAACCTTAGAGAATTTATAAGGCCTTTTCCAATTTGGTATTAACTTCCCGACTCTGGTATTCCCTGCACCTATATCTGCCTTTGTGAGCATTAGATCACCCACGCCGAAGGCTCTTGGCCTCACTTTCGTGTTATGGTAACCCTTTGTTTTTAGGCGATGATTTTGGCATAGGCATCTGTTCTTCTCTCTTCTACCAGGTCCAGATCTTGGTATCTTTCTTGGATGTTCATTCGATCGAAATAAAATGCGGACCGATAGGATGGGAGGTCGATTTCTACTGGTATCATTGCCTCAGAGCCATAGATAAGAAAATGACGTTTGGTAAGTGCCAACTCTTGGAGAAGTCCTGTAAGACCACAGGATATTTTGCAGTTCTTCAGTTCAGTTCCCTTTTGCCTCACCCAGCTATTTTTTAGCCCTTCCAAAATTATTCGATTGGAGATCTCGATCATCCCATTGCTTTATGGGTAGGTGATGAAGGTGAACTTGAGGCTGATGTTGAGGTCTTGGCAAAAGTTTCTGAATATGAAACTATCAAACTGCTTGCCATTATCTGTAATAAAAATATTGGGTAAGCTATACCTACAAATGATGTCCTTATAGGTAAAATTTTTGACCTTTTTGTCGTGATTGTCGCTAGAGGCTCTGCCTTAATCCATTTGGAGATGTGGTTCACCATTATAATGAGGAATTTTATTTACCTTTTTCCTTGGGGAAAATGTCCTAGGATGTCTAGGCCCCATTGGTCGAATGGCCAAGCAATTTCGATCGGTTGCTAGTCTGCTGCCAGTTGTTTAATGACTTTTCCATGAATCGGTTATTATTGGCATTTTCTGAGTTTTTTCTGGACATTTTTGAAGATAGTTGGCCAAAAGTATCTGGTTTGAAGTACTTTTCTCACCATGGTCCTACTAGCTTCGTGTGCCCCATAAATGCCTTCATGGATTTCTCTTAAGATATAGTCTCTCTCCTCTTCAGTCATGCATTTGAGCTAAGGATAACTGAAAGCTTTTTTATACAGATCATCATTAATAACAGAATAATTTAGAGATTTACACGATACCTTTCGGGCTTTCACTTTGTCTTCAGGTAGTTGCCCTATTTGTAGGTACCGCTTGATGGAGCCCATCCATGTATCTTGTGCTGGCTCAATCTCCATCATCTCAGGTTCGTCTAAGGAAGAAGACACTTGGTCAACAACTGTGATGTTTTTTTCTATCATTCCTTGCTCGAAAGAAAATATTTTTGCAAGACGATCAGCAGCTGCTGTTTGATCTCTCGGCACCTTCTGTAGGACCTACTCTAATCCAGACTCTTCTAGTATCTTAAACATGGCCTTGACTTTTTCCAGGTATTGAATCATATTGGTTTCTCTTGGTTTGAAGGTGCCTAAAACTTGGCTGGTTATGAGTTGGAAATCGCTCTTAATGGTGACCGACTCTGATCGAACGGCATGGAACAGTCTCAGGCCTTGAAGAAGTACCTCATACTCTACCATATTATTTAAAACTTTGAAGTTGAGTTTTATTGCTTATTTTATGACGATGTCTAAGGGACCTGTTATTATGATGCCTATGCCTTCTTGGGTAACATTCGCAGCTCCATTCAAGATCATCTCCCACCTTGGATGTTGGGACTGATCGGTCATGTCTTCGCCAGCGAACTCAGCAACAAAGTCTGCCAAAGCTTGGGCCTTTATTGCCTTCCTGAGCTTATATCTCACATCCCATGATTGGAGTTTGATTGTCCATCTTACCATTTTTCCCTTTAGGTCCAGAGTTTGAAGACTTTTTCTGATCGGTTGACCCGAACGGACCACTATTGTGTGCATTTCGAAGTATTGCCTTAGCTTTCTTGTGTACATCATGAGAGCAATGATGAGTTACTTGACCGGATCTTTCTTTAACTCTGGGCCCCTGAGTACCTGAATTATATAATAAATAAACAGCTATTGGGTTCCTTTTTCCTTGATCAGGATACCTGTAATAGCTTCACCAGAAGTTGACAAATAAAGGTATAAATTTTCACCTGGAAGCGGTAGGTTGGTAAGGGATTTTTTCAATTCTTCAAAAGCTTGCTGGCAGTTCACTTCCCAACTAAAAAGCTTCATTCTTCCTCAGCTTTTTGAAAAAGAAAATGCACCGCTTGGTTGAGGAGAAGATGAACCTTCCGAGAGCTATGATTCTACCATTTAGTTTATTGAACGTCTTTCACACTTCTCAGGGATTGCATTTCTAGGATGGCCTTTATCTTATCTGGATTGGCTTCTATTTCCTTTTGAGAGATTATGAAGCCTAGGAATTTCCCCGAAGGCACCATAAACACGTATTTTTTTGGGTTGAGCTTCATTTGGAATTTGTTCAGCGTGGAAAAAATCTTTGCCAAATCGGTAGGGTGTTCTTCTAGGCTTTTGCTTTTGACAATCACATCGTCCACATAGATTTCCACATTCTACCCAATATAATCTTTGAAAATTCTATTCATCAGATGTTGATACATGGCTCATGCATTCTTTAGTCTGAACGGCATGATCTTGTAGCAGAAAGTTTCATCGTCTATGATAAAACTAGTTTTCTTCTGATCTAGCAGCTACATCATGATTTGGTTATATCCAGCATATACGTCGAGGAGGGTGTAAATGGCATGGCCTGCTGTGACATCCACCAGTTGATCTATGCTAGGCAGGGGGTAGCTATCCTTTAGACATGCTTTATTAAGATCTGTAAAATCCACACACATCCGTAGCTTCCTTGACTTCTTTCTACCAGAACTATATTAGTGAGCCATTCTGGGTAATAGATCTCTTGGATCGTACCTGCCTGCAATAGTCAGTCAATCTCCTCAGAAATGAACTTTCATCGATCAGCTACGTGCCTGCATAACTTCCGCCTGATTGGCTTGTATGATGGATTCACATTAAGTTTGTAGGTGATCACATTGGGGTCAATCCCAAGGATATCCTCTAGCTTTCAGGAGACTGATGCCTGGTTGATCATCAAGACCTGGATGACCGCCTCCTCCACTTCTACATTCTTGCTGGTGCCTATTTGATCGCTCTTGCCCTTCGACAGTGTCCTCGTCTTGACCTCTTTCATAGGATCCATCCTTTTTTTTCGCTCGCTCAGACCATTCCAGACCTGGCTCCACCATCATGGCCTCTTTTTGTTGTTTGATCATGGTGACATAACCCTCTTTGATGCCTTTTGGTCACCACTTAGAATGGTAACACCTCATCTAATCAATATTTTGATCACTATATACCGTATGCTGGTGACGGCTTCGATTTGGAAGAGCATGAACCTACCAAAAATGGCGTTATAGGCTAAAATCATGTTAATAACTATAAAGGTTACCTTGCAGGCATGAGCGAGAGCTTATTGGCCAAGCTCGACAAATAACTCTTCAGATCCTACTACCAGGATGGTAGCATTATCGAGTTCGATTAGCGGGATGATGTTAGGCTTCAACTTGCCAATCGACAGCCTCATGGCTCTATAAGCTTGAAGAGTGAGCACATTCACGGCACTACCATTATCCACCAATATCCTTTTTATGTCAAAATTATTGATCCAGACCCTGACGATGAGAGCCTTCTCATGGGAAAACATTATATCTCGTATATCTTTGCTGGATATGGTGATTGGGGCTAGCTGTTCGACCAACTGAAAGATGTAAACACCTTTTCCTTTTCTTTTTCTGGAGAGATCCTCTCCATAGGATGATTCTTCGGTGATTATATTTATAACCCCGATATACGGTCTGTGCGGATTTGGATTCTTTAAATTTCTTCACTTGTTGTTGTCATCCTAGTCAGAATCATCTCTCTTAAGATTCGATTGTCTATAGGAACTCTCCTCTCTAGTTGGACCTATAAATCTTTTAAAGAATCCTCTTCGCAGAAGTAGCTTGATCTCTACTTTCAGTGAGTAACACTCGTCGGTTATGTGGTTGATGTCTTTGTGAAACTCGCTGTACTTGTTAGGGTTTTAGGCATCTTTGCACCTCTCGAAAAGCTTAATGGGCCAATTGACCCTTTTGTGCTTTTTCTTAATCCACATCAACACCTGTGCTGGATTGGTATTGAACAGAGTGAAGGTTTGAGTCTGCTGGCCGTTATTTTGATCGATATTTTTTCTTTTACCCAACTTTTTTGAAGTGAAGGCTCTATCTGGGCTCCTTGCTATCCACTCAGATACAGAAGTTTTGTTAAATGAGCATCCATCTGGATGTTGAGTCTATCCATAACATCGCTCCTTCTCCTTCGGCTGGACCTCAGGGTGTCATCCAACTCTTTCTATCTGATCGAAAAAGCTGACTAGTGGCCATATCGTTATCGACTCAAACAGTAGTTGATCAGTGATGCCTCCGATCAAGATAATGGTCGTCATTTTTATGCTCACGTTCCTCATCTCAAACATGGTGGCTTGAAACCTGAGTCTCTAAGACTTTCATCAATTCCTTGGTAGAGATGGCACAGATTGCTTACTGACTTTGGTGCCCATATTTGCACAATAAATCTTATGACAAATAGCTCTTTGAGTTGTCAGAATGAGGTGATAAACTCCTGGGGGAGCTCATGGAATCAGTTGAGAGCATATCCTTTCAAGGTGGTGGGAAAGATCTTGCAGGCAATCCTCTCATCGTAGGTGTAAACCTGCACCTTAGTCAGATATTCAATAAGATGAGTAGCAGGGTCAGTTTTACCTGAGCACTTATTCATTACCACATCTCTCTACCTGAAAGGTAGCTCAGACTTCGTTATCTCTCTGCAAAATGGGAAAGCAGTATTTTCTGCAGGTGTTCCCCTCAAATATGCCTTTTTTAGGCCTCGTCAAGCCAAACTATCTGAGTTTTTGCTTGAACCACTTATCTTCACTACTTATGGCCATTGAGGTGGACTCGTCCCTATGTTCCTTCGTGCGACTGCGATTTGGCATGCACATGAAGGATAAATCATCTCCAATGGATGAGATGGAGGATTTACTGGGGATGTAGGGAGAGTCTTTGCTTGAGGACATTGTCCCCTTCCTCTTATCGTACCTGACTGGAATTTTGATCTCCATTCTCCCACCGTCATGGGCTCGTGGCTCGTTGGTGGAGATTTTCTTATTTCTCATTTTTCTAAAGTCTTCATCCACGAAATCTATTTCGTGATCTCTTTCAGAAGTTTTGGGTATTTTTTCCTTTCTAATCGTTTAGACGATACTCTTAATGATGTCACTAAGAATAGCGCACATGTCTCTGAGAGTAACGTGGGTGTTTTTCAGCTGTCGTAGAATGACATCGTCAAATTCTAGAAGAAGATTACCCCTGGTAGGTGATCTAGGAGATCTCTCTCTTCTCCCTGCGGGCCTAGATCTACCTTGGCTGTTGCCATTGCGATCATATTCTCCGAAAGCTGTGTGCTCATTAGATCTTGAACCTGTCATGACTTTCAACGAAAACACCAAATGATAAAGCGTAAAAACCTTTATTTAAAAAGAGAGAGAGCTGGCTGGGTTGTTCAGATCAGACATTCGGATCTTGCAAGAAAGAGTGTTCGGTCGAATCAGGCGTAAGCACTCCGAAACTCAAGTTATTAGCCTTCTAGAGAGAGAATTTTTAGAGAGAGAGTTTCAGATATTCAATACTTGAAGACACTGTGCGTTAGGCTATTTATAGGAGATAAAAGAAATATACTTGAGTACTTGAGGCATGATAACTGACAGTTGGAGTAAGTGAGCGGCGAAATGACATGAAGTAGGTAAAAGGTATGTACGATGATTTGTATCGGTGGACTGATAGAACATGTTATTTTATCAGTCTAATTGAACGTTATGCAACCCATGTTCTATCTTCAAGCTCACACTTGATTCTCCTTATTAATGGATTTTGGGTCTTGATAACTACTAATAAAAAGAAATTATGTGATCTAACTATTTTGTTTTTTTTTTCAAAGGAAAAATGCATTATCGGATCTGTTTTTCTATCAAATTTTAAAATTTTTATTAGTCACATCAAGTTATTAAAAAAGTTTAAAAATTATAATTCCAGCCACCCGAAGAAGAAAAATGGGATCACAGATGCTTCCTACCGACTATATTGAATATCGATGGTCTTCTTTGCTGTGGACAAGAACAAAACTCAGAGCCTGCAAAGGTCTATTGATAAGGATGTGAAGCATTGTACAAACGGCATCTCATGCACAGCCGCTCTCTATTCAATTTCCCTCCCGAATCTTCATCATGGAAAGCCAATTTCTGTCACTTCCTGCACTGTTCACCTCCATTTTCTTCATTCTTATGCTACTTCCAGGAGAAAGCAGAGAGAGATGTTAGATTAAAGAGTACGAAATACCAGCTAAAATCAAAGTCATTGTGAATGCATGGGCAATAGGAAGAAACCCAAATCATTGGGAAGAAGCTGAGAAATTCTACCATGAGAGATTCATTGATAGTCCCATCGATTTCAAAGGGGCCAATTTTGAGTATATCCCATTTGGCAAAAATCAATTAAATAAAAAATAATTAATTAAATAAAAATATGTTATAAAATCAAATAAAACTATTCTGTACGACAGAATAATGTACATTACGATGGTGAATCACCGTCCAAACATACTCTTAATTTTTGCACACTGCTCATACATCACTCTGTGAGCTTTAGCTCTTTTTATGCTATTTCAAGTAGGTTTGTTTACCGACTTTACTTCCTTTCCCTACTATTTCTTTTTCTTTTTCTAAATTATTTTAGAATTCCAAAACAACGATGTGACAAGACTCTAGTTTTTCTAGAGTGAATTTCTTAACTATTTATATATTTTTAGAGAATTCTAAAGATACATAAAATTGGTGATATTTATCTACAATCTATAGCAGATGTCCTACTACTAAGAAAAAAAAAATTATATGAATCTAAACATTGATTTTTTAAAGAAAAACGCATGATCAGATCTTTGTACCTGCATATTTTATTGTTGAATTTTTAAAATTTTATTTGGTAAAATTAAATTATTAAAACTTTTATTTTGATGTAAAGGGTTCAAACTAAAAATTTAATAAAATAAAAATTACTTGAATACCAAACTATTCCAAAATTGTACAAGGACAATGAGAAACAAATGATTCCTGGTTAGATCGATTCGATAGAATTCAACCGAATTTTTTCTTTTAAATAATATTATTTTTAAAATTTTCTATAAATATTATGAAATTATAACTATATAAAAATAAAAATAATTTAAAAAATACATTTATCATCAAAACATTAATTATAAAGCAAAAATTTCAAGTTATTCACTATTTATAATTAATAGTTAAAATGATTATAGTAAAAAATTGCTGCTGCAAATGTTCAACAATATTTTTTAATTATAAATTATAATTTTTATTTTATTCGTAATAAATTTACTAAAATTATCTAAATTTCAATTATTTTGTAATTATATTATACTTTTTCCAGCAAAAATTAATTTCACGTTGATATTTTTAACAAAAAATGGTTTTTTTGTTCAAACCGGTTTTCTTTGTTTATACCCGGTTATGATTCGACTTTCATTGGTTTATACAGTTTTATCCGGTTTGTTATGATTTTTTGCTAGTCTGATTTTTAATTATCGAATCAACCGGATCAGTTGTTGGTTTGTAATTAAAATTGGTTCGACCGACCGGTCCGATCCAATTTTAATAACATTGGAAGATACGACTACTAATGAAAATAAATTATGTGAATCTAACTATTTTGGTTTTCTAAAGGATAAATGGGGTCACAGATGTTTACTACCTCTTATATTGAATCTTCTTTACTATGTACGAAAACGAAACTCAGAGCCTGCGAAGGTCTATGAATAAGGATGCATCGGATCTTTGTACTTACATATTTCATTATTTAATTTTTAAAAATTTTATCTGGTCAAATTAAGTTATTAAAACTTTAATTTTGATGTAAAGGGCTCAAACTAAAAATTTAATAAAATAAAAATTACTCACACCCCAAGTCGTTCTATACTAGTTGAAGCCGGTTTGTTTCCTGACTTTACTTCACCTATTATTTCTTTTTCTTTTTTCTTAAACTATTCTAAAATTGTACAAGGACAACGAGAGGAGACTGAGTAGATTTCTTACCGAGTAGATTTCTTAGTTATCTATTTTATTTTATTTTATTTTATTTTTTATGTTCTATAGAATTCTAAAAAGACGGCTAAAGCTGGTTGTGTTTGTCAATAAATCAAAGCACGTGTAATACTACTAATGAAAAAATTTTAGCATTGAAAATCGATAGTACTCTTTACTATGGACAAAAACGAAACTCAGAGCCTGCAAAGGTCTATTAATAAGGATGCGAAGCATTGCACAAACGGCATCTCATGCACAGCCGTTATCTATTTAATTTCCCTCCCTAATCTTCATCATGGAAAGCCAATTTCTGTCACTTCCTGCACTATTCACCTCCATTTTCTTCTTTCTTATGCTTCTCAAGATCTTCAAAAATTCAAAAACCAATCAATCTACTTCTCCAATTACTCCTCCAGGACCAAACAAGCTGCCTATCATAGGAAATATACATCAGCTACTTGGCTCTCCTCCCCATCACCGCCTTAGAGACTTGGCCATCAAATATGGAAGCATTATGCATCTTCAGCTCGGTGAAGTTTCCAATGTAGTCATTTCATCTCCTGAAGCTGCGAAAGAGGTTATGAAAACTCATGATATCGTCTTTGCACAGAGGCCTTTTCTCTTATTTGGTAGTATTATATTCTATAACTTCACAGATATAGCACTTGCACCTTATGGGGATTATTGGAGACAGTTGAAAAAGATTTGTATCTTGGAGTTGCTAACCGTACGTGAAGCGTGTTCAATCTTTCAGATCGATCAGGGAAGAAGAGGTCTCAAATCTTATCAATACAATATCTTCTTGTGTAGGGAAGCCATTCAATTTTAGCAGGAAGTTGTTTTCTTTAACCTATGGAATTGCTGGGCGAGCTACTTTTGGTAACAAATGTAAGGATCAGGAGGAGTTTATACGGCTTGTTGAGGAACTTAGTGAAGCTGCAGAAGGATTTAGCCTTGCAGATGTATTTCCTTCCATTAAATTACTTCATGTGATCACTGGGATGAGATCCAAACTCTTGAGGCTACACAAGGAAGCAGACAGGATCTTAGAAAACATCATTGACGAACGCAGATCTTGGAAGGAAACATCGAAAGAAGAAGAGAATCTCCTTGATGTTCTTTTAAGAATTCAGACAGATGGAAGTCTTGACTTCCCATTTACAACTGATAACATCAAAGCGGTTATCCTGGTTAGTTCTTCTCATGTTTATTCGATAATAGATAGAGACCAGTCAATTTCTAATTGTATCAATTATTAATAATTACGTATTTCAGGACATTTTCATCGCTGGCAGTGAAACATCATCAACAACAGTAGAATGGGCGATGTCCGAAATACTGAGGAATCCGAGAGTAATGCAAAAGGCACAAGAAGAGGTGAGAAGAGTGTTTGGTGATAAAAGAAATGTTGATGAATCAAAAATTAATGAATTGAAGTACTTAAAATTAGTAATTAAAGAAACTCTAAGGCTGCACCCTCCTGGTCCTCTGCTACTTCCAAGAGAAAGCAGAGAGAGATGTGAGATCAATGGGTATGAAATACCAGCTAAAACCAAAGTCATTGTGAATGCATGGGCAATAGGAAGAGACCCAAATAATTGGGAAGAAGCTGAGAAATTCTACCCTGAGAGATTCATTGATAGTCCAATTGATTTCAAAGGGGCCAATTTTGAGTATATCCCATTTGGTGCTGGAAGAAGGATGTGTCCTGGCATTACATTTGGCATAGCTAATGTGGAGCTTCCACTTGCTCAATTTCTTTACCATTTTGATTGGAAACTTCCCGATGGGATGAAGCCAGAAAACCTTGATATGATCGAACACTTTGGCGGAACGATGAGAAGGAAAAATGATCTGCATTTGATTCCTGTTTTACCTGCTCTTAAGAGTTAAGACAATACCATAATAAACTGCTTGTAATTATTCAAATATTAACATCAGGTGTGGTTATTGCATTTTCTTATGATGATCTTAGGCTATGTTTGGTAAGAGATAACGTGTTGTAATATATTGAATAATGTAGTGAAATAAGAAATGTAATATAATGGAATGTAATTGTGATTACATTATTATATTTAGTTACATTAGTAATATAATGTAAATAATATTACTTTTTTATATTTAGTTGGAAATGTGGATGAAAAATGGCTCAAAATCTCGAATGTATAATGTTTATATATAGCTTGATCAATTACTATCAGGTGTGGTCATTCAAGATTGCATTTTCTTATGATAAACTTAGGCTATGATAATGGATAATGTAATGGATTAAAAAAATATAATATAATGGAATGTAATTGTGATTATATTATTATATTTGATTATATTAGTAATGTAATGTAAATAATATTACATTTCTATATTTTGTTTTTATTCAGTTGGAAATATGGGTGGAAAATGGCTGGAAATCTCCGATGCATCATGCTTATATATAGTTTGATCTATGGCTATGATTTGATCATCAATTTTTTTATTATCAAATGGCTATAATTAATCCATTTATCCACTTATAATTGGTTTAATTTATTTTGTTGTCAACTTTTTATTAAAATTATTTCAAAAATATCTAAAAATATTATTTAGAGTGTGCTTAAAATTTCAGCCCAAAACGAGTTTATTTTGATATATTTTAGAGTTTGAAATTAAATTACTGATCCAAAAGTCAATTTTTGGATTTATCCAAAAATTAATTTTTCACTTTCAAAAATTAATTTACATTATTTCAAGAGATTTCATATGATCGGGATAATTTTTAAGGTCTGAAGAATATTTTCTAGCCAGTCAAAATTTTGGTTAATTATTTACTGTTTCGTTAATTACTTTTATTATTTTACTTGTGGTGACCTAAATGATTTAATTTTCACTTCAAATTATATCATCGGACTCATCATAAATAGTATTTTCCAGTGATGCAATAAATATTTTACAGGTTTTGGTGATTCTCGGACGGTACTATTCACCCTGCTATCACCGTTTATCACCGAAAAATGCTACTCATAAAAATTATAATTACATTAGTATATTAGTTGCATTAGTAATGTAATATGAATACTAATATATTTCTATATTTGGTTAGATTATATATATGTATTGTGATGCAATTTTATTTATAGTTATCAAAAAAATTATATGATTATTTTGTTTTATTTTTTATAATTATTTTATATATTAATATATTTATTATATAATTATATTATATTGTTAGTTTAATTTACCTTTTATTTTATTTTTATACGAATTTATCGATATATAAAATTTATATCTAAAATATAAATGAAAAATATTTGTGACTGGGGGTGGTCTAGAAATTTGATGGATAAATAGAGTTTGAACTATAAAATGAATGATGATGATAATGAACTTTGCTGTTTTCATACCATAGTTTTAATTTTTTTCATAAGTAGTTTTATTTTTAAAAAATAAAAATTCCCTTTAATTTCCTATCCAACCAAGACTTAATTGACTGTTTAGTTCGAGGTTCGATTTTAAAAACTTTGGTTTATATATATATATACACGAGAATAATATGAAATAAAAGTGTAGTAGCAGAAAGGCTGCCGCTTGGGTAGAATTTTGAAATGAAACCCAACCCAAACACCAGTCATCACACCCAAAACAGGGCCAATCTCCTTCAGTTTCTTGGAAAAGACGAATCCCAGGATGCATGGATCGAAACACAATTTTCATGATTGCTGGGACAATTTTAGTGACTGGGCGGTGGTGGCTGGAGATTGCACCTGTAGTGTCTTAAAGATTGAGCTTGAGAAAGATCGAGCAGCTTCAGAACTGGTTGCAGAAGCTCTAGCTGTGAAACATGCGGTTAAATTGGCAGTGGATCAACGCTGCTCGTTTGTGTCCATTGGAAGTGACTCTGGAGTTGTTATCAAGACTCTCGATCATCCCAGTTGCATGGAAAGTTAGAAACAGTTATGTGGATATTATGTTTTGGACTTATTTCATTGACAGATTTTAACTTTGTTGCAAAGCATGCTAGAATTTTATCTCTCTCTGTATCTTTTATGTTTTAGGCTCCAAAATTTTGTTGCAAAGCATGCTAAAGTTTTATCTTGCTCGGTATCTTTTCTGTTTTATGCTCCCGGAGAGTTGGAGCTCATTCCTGTAAACGAGGAGTCTTTTGCTAACTAATATAACTCTCTTTGACCAATGTAAGTTGACGTGAGTATTAGAGGCTCTAATCATTTAAATAAGTGGTCTCGAATTTGAATTTTTGTGAATACACTAAATTTCATTGAAAGATATTTTTGCAATTACATTTGACAATACCTCGAATGAGAATTAATTTGAATATAATATGATTTAAAATTATTTCCGTCAATATGGACCTTCTTAAAATACCACCCTAAAAACAAAACAAAAATATAACTCTCTTTGTTATTAAAAGAAAAAAAAGAAAGAAATACTAGTATCATTCAACTAGTATTCATTGTATTTTATAGCACAATAACTATATAAGTAATCGAATATATAAATTAATAATTTAATTATATACAATTATTATTATATATGTTAAGATTTACCAATTCATTATGTTATATTATATATAATCATTTTATAAATTAATTTCATTTACTCTTAATGTCACTTAATTAGTACTCATTTATTTTTAGTACAATACTTATGTGAGTATATAAATTAATAATATAATTATATATAATATATAATTAACTTATCAATTAATTTCATTTAGTCTTTATGTCACTCAACTATTACTCATTTATTTTTGATACAATATCTATATAAGTAATCGGATATACATAAATAATATAATTATATATATAATTATTACATATAATTAAATTTATCAATTCATATAATTATATGAGTATATAATCATTTTATCGATTTATTTCATTAACTCTTAATATCACTTAACTGGTACTTATCTATTTTACACATATTACCTATATTAGTACGTAAATTAATAATGTAATTTTGTGTAGTTATTATATATAATGAAATTTTATCAATTAATATAATTATATGAGTACATAATCATTTTATCAATTAATTTTATTTCTTTAAGTGTCATTCAAATAATACTGATTTATTTTTAACTCAATACATATATGAATATGTAAATTAATAATTTAATTTTATAGTTATTATAGATGATAAAATTTTAATTATATTTAAAATGATAAAATAGAAAAAAAAATTATATTTTTAAGAAGGAATTTATTTTGTAAATTTTTAAAAATATTGAATTATCCGAAATATTGAATTGTATTGTACTGTATTATTTAGTATCGAAATAACTGAAGTATTGAGCCAAACTTTATCGAATTTTTATAAAAATCAAAAATCATACTTTTAAGGCCCTTAGTTAGATCCTGGGAGAATACATGCTAGTATCTACATGAGATTATAAACAATGTGTGCGTGTACAGTTAGTAAATTGCAAGTAAGGGTAATATGGTCATTTTAAGCTAAAGCAATCTATGTGGCTAATTAGGGAAAATACACAAATTAGGGACTTAATTGAAAAGAGCAAGAGTAAGTTTAGGAAAATAACAAGAAATTGGGGGTAAGAAAAGGGGTTAAAAGAAAAATGTAAAAAATCAATCTATTAACCAATAGGAGATTGACATCCATTTTCTTTAGAATTCACATAAGAAGCGAAGAAATGTATAGGGAATGAGAGAGAGTTGGACGGCCACTTCAACGTATAAAAAGGAAACTATTGTCTCCCATCTCTAACCCCTAAACTTACCCTAAAAAGGTACAACTTTTGATTTTGTAGCTAGAGAGAGAATTTAGAGGTTACTAATTAAGGTAATTGCTTTCTCTCTACCTATCCTTTAATTCTTGTAAAATTAATATTTGATTTGAGGATGAATATATGAGTTTTTTGTGCTGTAATATTATATGAATTCATTCTATGTAGAAGGACAATCAAGCAAGGAAAATGAGAAGGAATTAAAGAGGAGAAGGTGGAAGGAGAAAAGTGCTCACAAAAGAGGTATGAGAACTTCTCATCACATGTGTGTGTATGGCCTTGTATAAGGCATATTAGATGTGTAATTGATGTTGTGATGAAGTATTGATATAAATTTTACCCTTAAAAGTTTATGGAAATCGAAATGGCAAGGGAACCCTTGATACCTAAAATCTGTTTTAGGGTTCATTGGACCTATCCGAACTATTTGAACCCTATCTTAAGTTAGAGAAGGAAAAATTAAGTGATTCCTATTGCTATAGAAAATAGACTCATAGACCTATATTGCATATGAAGAATTCAAAAGCTGAATCTCCTTGCATGATGATTATAATTGGACTTAAATTCTGACTATATTTGCTGCCCTATCATTAGGAGCAGTCTATTTTGTTTATTGAATATCTAATGATTTAAAAGTCTAAATGGAATTATTTTTAATGTTTTAGAAACTAGAAACATAATGAAATAATTTGTAGAGATCACTTGGTCTAAAAGAGTTGTTTAACATGTCCACATTGATGTGAAATTTAGACTCAGAAATTTTTCTATAGAATTTCTGGGGGCAGAATGGTGCATAAGACTGAGACCATGTGGTCTCAGCTGTGTCCACCCTTGTATACCGAATAAAATCATTGTACGCGACTGAGACCATCTGGTCTCAGCCATATCCACCTTTCTATAGTATGGCTAGCCATAGGAATATATTATGTGGGATACCATGAGTTTATGAGGAATTTGTTATGAGGAATGATCATGATATGTGTGACAGGATAGCTGACATACTATATATGTTAGTGCTGGAGTTAGGTGTCCTACCTAAATGCACAATCCCTCCAGTACACCGGATTTTCTATCCCGCTTATCCGGTTCGAGGTTTTCCACTGGTGTCAACTAGGGGTAAAATGATAATTTTATATGAAAATCGGAATAAAAGAATAATTATAACAATTTAGATATTATAAATATGATTATTCATTTCTTAATGTTAGGAGATGATAAGTATAACATAAGTATTATGATAAATTATGTAATGCCTTATAACGTGTAATGTAACAAATATTTAAATATTGTATACATGATCATAGGTAAATGATTAAGCCTTTTATGTCTAGAATCAATATATTAGTATGAGTTGACACCTAAATTGATTGCTTATTGGCAATGAGAAATGAATATATAAATATATATGTGTATGTGCAAGTTAAAGAAACTAGTTTGTTTACTCCTCATAATCTAATATAAACAAACTATGAATTGTTATCTAAGATGGTAATATGTGCACATTGCAAACTAGAAATATGGAATTATATGTGTTATGATGATTACGTTTAAATAAGTATTTGTTGAAATGTGATATAAATGCATATATTTTGATACCAATCATAGTAAAACATATGACAAAATAACCCGTAGATTGAGATGAGGATATTTAAATATTATTATGAAATCATACCTTATTGATTATAAACCTGATAAGGTTAAGTGCTATATAATAAGTGGTCCGTTGACAATAAAAGGTATGATTAACTTGAGATATTTTATGTGATAACATATATATATATATATATATATATATATGCATTTTGTAAGCGAAATCCTATTTTTCTAACTGTTTGATGTTTTTGTGTGCTCTATAAGCTGGAATTGACAACCTTTACATGTCTTGTGAATTGGCATATGCATGTATGAGATTTATAAATGTATTGTCATATTATATCATTTGAGAAGTAAATTTGGTAGTCACCACTAAGCATATAGCTTAGCGCGTGGTTTTCTCCACGCGTAGGTTGATTCGATATTCAGTATCATCGATGCAAATGAAGGAACTTTCATAAGTTGCTGCAGTTGGAGTTATAGGTGATCAGGGTTACAAAGAAATTAGATTATGCTATTTATGTATTTTGTTATTTGGCATGTACACAGATATTAACATTTTTTTAAATTAAGTGTAATCTTGTAAATGTCTAGTTGAGGTTCAATTTTATGCTAGCAGTACAAATACTACAGATGTGTAATGATATTTTGTATAACCATTATTGAGAATAAAATATTTGAGTATTGATATAGTGATAGATCAGCTTAGGTATTGACTGAGGAGGATGGCTTGTGTTGGTGTTTGCTTTGTGTGTGGTGACACAGTTAAATAATATTAGAAGTGTTTTTATTTCTTTTTCTACAGGAGGCTATCAATATTTAGGGGAGATTCTGTAGAAATTTTTAGAAAATTCAGAATAAAGAATTTAGAAATTTGATGATATAAACATAATTTATGGTGATTTAGTGGTAAAATGATCATAACCAATTTGTGAGATCCATGTTCGGTTTGTCTACCAGACAGGGTATAGGGTGTTACAGGGGCCCACTATGAAGGAACCCTTATTACCCTTTCCTATTGTTGCTAGCAAAGATAAAAATAATGGCCAATTAGTTAAAATTTTGGATATGTTAAAAAAGTTGTATATAAATTTGCCTTTGTCATGCTTTACTACATATACCAAAATATGCTAAGTTCTTAAAGAAAATTTGTTCTAGCAAAAAGAAGTTAGAAGGATTAGGGATAGTCCATTTATTTGAGAATTGCAGTGCCATCTTAACCAACATATCACCAAAGAAACTAGAGGACCCTGGGAGCTTCACATTATCATATGAATTAGGGAAAAACTTTGTTGGGCATGCTTTGCGTGATTTAGGTACAAGTATTAATCTCATGCCTTACTCACTTTGCAGGAAGTTAAATTTAGGGAATCTAAAGGAGATAAGTATGCTACTACAACTGGTGGATAAATCCATCAAGAGACCCAAGGGAAGCATAGAAGATTTGCTAGTGAATATTGGAAGGTTTATTTTTTCGATAGGATTTGTAGTGCTAGAAATGGAGGAAGATCAAATAATTCCATTAATAGTCGAATGACCGTTTCTAAACACAGTAAGAGAATTGATGTATGTACATGGAAAGACAATCACATTGTAGTTCAATGACAAGAAAATGATGTTTAAAGTGACCAAAAAGATGGAACACCCATTATGTGAATTTTTGGAGTCAATTTGCTGTGTTCAACGTTATTCTAGAGAGATAAAAATTAAGTCTGAAGATGTACTATTGGATGACACTCTTGGGAAGTGACTAATGTAACCCAAAGGAGGAAAAGATGCAATTGCTAAGGGCAATAGTCCATTGACCAAGTGGTCCGAAGGGAATTTGCCAAAGAATTAGAAGATAAAATATAAAGAAAGGCTCAGTCATTTAACTCATTGCTTAATTATGCAATACGAACTTAGGTTTGGTGTAAGGACTGTGAGATCCAAGCTCTTAAAAGTGTCATAAGCTTGTTCAAAGTCAAGCTGGTGACTTATTAAATCCAAAACTCCTTTTAACCCTATCTCTGAACTTATTTTGTTTAATTGTGTTAATTTTTTAGTTTTTAAGCTGTTGTTTTGTTTCTTTGTTTTAGCATTAATTTGATCGCAAATTTCATCCATGCATGCTTAGTGTTCGATTAAATGCCTAAATGAAGTAAATTTTAATTTCGTAGCCAACAAACTTAAAGATTTATGCTTTAGTTGTCAAGCGTCGTACGTTTTGGATGTTGGAATGTAATGCATATGTTTCCATGCCTTATTGATGCCAAATTACTCACATATCTATCTAAACCTTAAGCTAGTTTAGTTTTGGTATGAAATTGTGCTTAAAGGGATTTAAGCTTTGTTTTTGCTCTACCTTTAAATTGTTTGTCATGTTGGCATGCCTTTTCTGGCAAGTTGATATTCTTCGTGGGGGATTGTATCATTTACTTTATGGCATCATATCAGTATTATGAATAGGGCATAAATTTACTTTAAGCATGGCAATTTTATGGAAGAAGTTGTTTATGGAAATAGGCTTAGTTCAAGTTGTTCATTATAGATTGCATCAAGCTTTTCTCTTTTTCCATTGTGTTGCATAGTTTTATTTATTCATTTTACACTTAATTGTGATACTTGAGGCATGTTCATTTTTGTGTCTATGGCTTTTGCAAAAGTTACTCTTACTCTTGCTTGCAATTTATGTGCTATCTATATAGGATGCCTTATGTGTTGTCATGCTAAATTGTATTTTTCTTCATAATTAACTAAGTTAAGCGTAACGATTTTGGCTGTTTTTGTAGTGGCACCTAAGAGAACTAGAATGGAAGCGGGTTCTTCATCCTTAGCTCCACAAGAATTTAGGAAATCAAAATTCCCAGCCTGGGTCCCTACCGACTTCAAAGAAGATTGGCTAAAATTTACACAGACAAAGTACTTAGCCACCCTATATATTGACATGGAATTGATGGAGGAATTGAACATGAAAAATAAGTTGGAACATTTAATTGCCAATGTTGGATGGGTAAAATTTATGGGCAGAAAAGAAAGTGTTTATTGAGGGATTTCTTGACCATAGTTAGAATCAAAATAAGGAAAAACAGCTGCACTGATGAGGGGAATGTTAGTTTTTGGCTTAACAATACTTTGCATTAGATGAGTTTCAATGAGTTTTCAAGTTATTTGGGGTTTAACCCATATATTGCAAGGGAGATTGACAATGTGAGTAGGCAAGATATGTGGAATGCAATTAGTGATGAGATTGAGCCCATAGTTTTTTATGCCAGCAACACTAAGTTCCACCACTTGAGGGACCATCCGCTGAGAATTATGCATAGATACATGGCCTAGGCAGTTTTCACTCATCTCGAATGTCCCGGGAATGTAAATGCAAATGAAGCTCCCATCCTATATGCAATGCAAATTGCCATCCCACTCAATGGAGTTGTGTTTCTTGCTGTAAAGTTTAAAGAATTAAGGACCTATCATAAGAAAGCGATAAAGATTACCTTAGAAGGAATCATCTCTACACTAGCTAGGGTGGTTAACTACATAAACCTGGGTAAGGTAGTTTGTAATCTGACTGTTATTGATAATAAAATGCTAAAGAGGATGTTGGTGCTCATACATAACCCAAGGTTCCCCAAGCAAAGCTATACTGTGGTGTTTGATAGAGCATTATATAGGGAAAGCATGAATAAGCAAGCAACGAAGCTCCAACAAGCAGAGGCAGTAGCTATTACTTTATCATCATAGCAATATACTGCAATTATAACTTGTTTGGCCACTATGATGGACAGAATGGACAACATTGTCACAGCTCTCACCATGATGCATTGCTAATTTGATCATCATTTTCCTTCTCCAAAGGAGTGGCCTGTTTCAGGGATTTTCCTCAATCCCATTTTTTTATGAATGATGTATTTGTATTTTGCTGAGGGTAGCAAAAATTTTATGTGGGGTGAGGGTATTTTAGAGATTTGAATTGTTAAGCTTATGTTGAGAATTGTTATATGTTTTAATTACTTACTTTACCACCATAGTAGTTTTAACCTTATGTTTATTTTACTGTAGTAGTAATTTAATGTGTTTAAACTTCTTTAATTTTTAGTTATGATATATTATGTTTTAAGATTGTGTTTATTTGTTTCTCTTTTATAGTTTTAACTATATTTTCTTTAGTTTGTGTTTCTTTATTTATTTTACATGTTTTGTTTATTTTTAGTTTATTTAATAACTTTTATTCATTTTACAGCTTTTTTTATTGTCTCTATTTTTACTGTTGTTATCCTCAGTTGTTATTAAATACTTGAACATTAGTAGTTTAGTTTGCCCTTAGTTTTGTTTTCGTTGTGAATAGTTTGAATTTAGGATTAGAAAAACTTATTTTATGATAGTTGAATGATTGAAAAGTAGTTAGCTATTAATTATTTTACCTTTTTATTAGGTTTAATTAGATCGATACCAGTAGGTCTCCTAATAGAATGTGCACTTTAGGCCTAATTTTTAAAAATTCTAAAAATCAGTGTTTAAAGGAATTAAGTAGGAATTTTAGAGCCCTAAAACCTTCCTTATCACCATTCGAAGCAAGTAAATGACTCAAAAAAATGAGATTAGAAATGACTTAGGTAATATTTTTCTTGATCCAACTTTCAAAATACTTTTTAACCTACCTTTGCTATTTTATATCCCTTGCAAGCCTTCTTTAATCCTATTTGATCATGTTAAATGCGTACTAAGTTTATTTTTATTGATTTACACTTGCATTTTGATCCCTTAAGCCTAAAAAGCCTTTATTTTACCTTCTTTTGAATATGTAATTCTTGAAGTAGGTGAGATCAGTTTTTCTTGGAAAATGCTAGTAAGTAAAGGGTTGTGCTTCAAGTGTTAGATTCTAGAATTGGGAATGCATTACCAATATTGACTGAAGATTGAAAAAATTTTCAGAATGTAGTTCCTCTTTATAAAGAATCTTGTCAAGTCCATACTTATTAATTATAGAATTAATTGCTCTAAGAAAGAAGAAAGCTAGAAATCTTGGTTTCATTTAAGTGTGGGGTACTCTTTATGTTTAGGAGAAGGAGGTTAAGCTCTTTAAACATCAGTTGAGTTTAAATCTTAGTAAGAAATTTAGAGAGAATTCTTCTTCTTTGTGTTTTTCCTCGAAAAATGTTCTACATTTTGGAATATCTGAAGTTTGGCAATGATGATGAGTGGATGAAGGTAGAGTTAAATCTACTTTTTAAAAGAAAAGTAGTAAGCTGAGGTAGGAATGGCAGTTCCAAATTATGTATCTTAATCCTTTTTTTGATAGCCATACCTTAGCCACATTATAACCTGTTAAGTCTTAGGGATCTTGTCTTATTGAGAGTTATATGCAGAGATGACCTTCTGGTTTTAGTGCTAAAGGAAAGGCCTATAGTGCCTCTTAAGTTTCAAGAGCGAAACCACATGTGCAATCTTTTGTACATTAATTCTTTTCTCGATTGTCGAATTACACTAGAATTTTTACATTTTAAAAGCTGCTTTAAATTATTTTGGCCTCGCACACACACACCAGGAGACTAACTAGTATGGTTTACTACGGATTCTTTTTGGTTTAGGATGACAGTTAGTGACTTTCGCTGTAGTATTATTTAGCTTTCTCTTAATTTGTGATTTCTTTCTTTAAGTTTAGGTATACAAGAATGTGGTTTGCTAATTTGTTTGAGGGTGAGCAAAAGCTAAATATGGGGTATTTGATAACTCCGATTTAGTGTTTAATTATCGTGTATTTTTATCTATGTTTATGTCTCATTTTGTGTGTTTTTTATGTTTTAAGTGCTAAATTGCTCTTTTTGTGCCAAATAGGATAATTTCAAGATTTATGAAGTTTTGGTGTATTTAATGGTGCAATTTTGACTTTTGTGCAGAAAATTACTTACACACGGTAACGACCAAACTAGCTCAGTCGTATGCCTTGCAGAATCATAAAACGCACCATTTCACTAAAGGGCACAACTGAGACTATTGGTCTCCACTATGTCAAATGTAGAATTCAAAGGTGTTTAGTCCAGAAGGGTATGCACGGCCTCAACCATGTGCTAATGCTACAGTACTATTTTAACCTATTAGACATAGTTGAGACCATTTATCTTCATCGTGTCCCTCTGCAGACAAGTATAAAAGCTGCATTCTATTTTTTTTTTAAAAAAAGAGAGTTTTTACAGAGGTTTTTATGGGGTTTTTAAGTTTTTGTAGTTAGGTCATAGTTTTTTCATTTTTAGGGTTATCTATTTAGTTTATACTTGTAAAAATTACATTTTTACATAGGATTTATACTTAAAATATAGCAATACCATAGTTTTAGCTTAAGATACAACAATATAGTTTATATTCAGTCAAGTTCCAATTTGGAGAAGAAGAGGACAAACAGCTTTAACTTCATATCTACATTCCAAATAGGTTTAAGAGTTTCTTCTCTTTGTCGTTGCTTTTTACATTATGTTTAGTGAGTAGTCTTTTTATTACTTGGCGATCTTTGAATCCCCTATCCATGAAAGACAATGAACTTGTTTGCTTAAATATATATGTCAGATGTTTCTTTTCCTTTGTGCCTATCTTGATATTGATGTTATTCAAGTATTTATGCTGTTAATCTTATTCAAGTTGATAGATTTATACTTGTTTAAAATATACATCATGTATGCTCTATTTTTACACATATGTTCTGTATTTTTTATGGCATTTTTAGAATGGAAGCTACTAGATCTAGGGTTTATATGTTGTAGATCTGGAAATAGTGAGGAAAATGAATAGGTATTGGATTGGTTGACTTCAGAATGGAAAACTAATTCATACCTAGGTCTTGGAACCCATGCTTATGCTAGCTATTCGGTTGGCTTCAGAATGGGAAATTGGATGGCTAGAGCAGTTGGCTTCGAAATGGAAAAATAGGGGTTTAGATGTGTTGTCCATGTCTGAAGTATATGAATTTTATATTAAAATTAATCTTACATCAGGTATAGGGAGGATTTCATTTCTAAGCAGCATTTTAGTTATTGTTATTCATACATTTTATACTCTATTTTCTACAAATTGTTGATTTATATTTTATGTATATTTCTTTTATTTTTAACTATTAAAAATTTACAAAATACAAAAATATATACATTGGGATATTCTTTAACACATAATTTTAATTAATTAAGTAATATTGCATTAGCCCAAGTCTTTAGGGTTCAATATTCTTTAGGGTTTGAAATATACTCCACTGTATTACTTGTCGATTCTATGCACTTGCTGAGATCGCAATAAGTTTTTGGCACCATTTTCGAGGATCATTGGCATGCTTAATTACATATTTGATTGGTTATTTTATGTGTTTTCCTTTTATTTACTTTTATTTGCTTATTCTTTTCAGGTGATTTTGGGGTATCAACAAATTTCACTTATAACATCATTTAGAATCGTTTGACCTTGAAATCGAGATGACTTTACATCGGTAAAGGAGATAAAATCAATCCAAAGATATGAATGACCCACCAAATTCGAATGAGCCTCTTGAGGATGAAGAAGTAGAATGGAAACAAAAACATGAGAGAAATCAAGATGGTTCAAGACCAATGACCATTTGAGATTATGCCACTCCAAATGTGGAATGAGAAGTCGAGAATGTAGTGCTACCTCAACAACAATACTTTGAGCCAAAATCGACAATGATCACCATGGTTCAAAGAAACCAATTTTTTGGATCGGAGATTGAGGACCTAGCGTAACACTTGGATATCTTTTTGGAGATAAGTGACATGGTCCAAGTACAAGGGGTATCAATGGATGCAATACGACTGAAGCTTTTTCCCTTCACACTCAAAGGGAAAGTAAGAGATTGGTTGTCCATGTTTTCGAGTCAATCCATCCATTCATGGGAGCAAATGCAAGAGAAATTTCTGACTAAATTTTTCCCACCCACAAAGATAGCTAGCTTAAGGAATAGCATCTATAATTTCCAACAATTGAGTGATGAATCGTTCCATGAAGCTTGGGAAAGGTTTAGGAGATTGTTAAAAAGTTGTTCGCACTATGAGCTCGCAATGCACCAATTGATGTCAACATTTTATACAACATGTAACCCAACCACAAGATCTTTATTGAATGCTGCATTGAGGGCAAGCTTCATGAATAAAATCTCAGAAAAAGCATTCTTGCTTTTTGATGGAATCGTTATGAATAAGGCTTAATGGACCAGCTCAAAAGCATTGACCAAAAGACAAGGAGTTCATGACGTAAATGAAGTTGTAACGCTCAAATCTCAAATGGAGCTATTGAAGAAAGAACTCAATGGGTTGAGAGTTTAAATGCTTTAGACACTGATGAGCTTTTCGATGAGCTTTTCAGTGATCACTTCAACCACCAATTCATCCAGTGATCACTTCAACCACCAATTCATCCATTATCACCCATCAGACATTGGCAATCACCAGCTAGAAAATTGAGTAGATACTCGCCATATTGACACTCGAGGTCCTCCACTTCCATCACTTCTCACCATATAGGTATCCTGAGGCATCCACATCCACTGGTCCCCCACTAGTATAGCCGATATCAACCCTATTACCTAGTGATATCTCAAGAAGTCTATTGATGTCATGTAAAATGTCTATGTTTTTATGTGTGTTTTTCTCTTATTTATGTAGTAAGTATGTAATATTATATGTGTTTTTATGTGTTTATGTTTGTTTTTAGGTCAAATCATGGTGAAGTGTGAAGAAAAGGAAGAAGATGGTGAAATTTCGAAGAAGTGGTTCATGAGTAGTGAAGAGGATCACAAGTAGTGAAGAGAATCACGAGTAGTGAAGAGGATCACGAGTAGTGAAGAGGATCACGAGTAGTGAAGAGAATCACGAGTAGTGAAGAGGATCACGAGTAGTGAAGAGGTTTATGAGTAGTGAAGAGAAATCACGAGTAGTGAAGAGGATCACGAGTAGTGAAGAGGATCACGAGTAGTGAAGAGAAATCACGAGTAGTGAGGAGGCTCACGACTTCAGAAGAATTCAAGGGAATCACAACTCGTGAAGTCATTCACGAGTCGGACAAGGCAACTGTTTCCAAAATATTGTGTCTTTTGAACCTAATTTTTCAACCAACCATCGTGACCCTCCATGGCAACTTTTCACATTGACAACCATTATAAAGAGACATGTCTATAAAGTATTCTCTCTATAAATATGGATGGCATTAATTGGAGAAAAAAGGAGAGAGGAGGAGATCAATCAATGTTTATTTTCTAGTTATTATTTTGGATAAATATTTTTACTTAGTTTTTATTAGATGTTTACAAAGGGACAAGCCAAAGGAACATGAGATAGTTTTCTTTCTCTTGTTTGTCTTTAATTCAAATATGTACTTTGGCTAGTTTCCTTTGTACATTATAACTATGCACTAGTATTTGTTTAAGATATGTTTATTCTTATTATGCATGAATTATGATTTACATCCATTTGTGTGCTTTGATTTGCTTTGTATGATTGGCCACCATATTTAGCATGTTAGTCAATTTGTTCGCAATGAGAGTTGGAATTCTTTGATGGAAAAACAAATGAATGTACTTGAAGCATTGAATTTCTTTCATGTGACTTAAGGAATTCACTTTGAGGGGTTAAAGAATTGGCATAGAGCTTCATGATTCTTATTTATCTCTATAATGACATGAGAATGCTTATAGACTCTAAATAAGAACATTCTTTATTGACAACGAGAGTTGCTTTAAAGAATCTTGGCTAAATTCTCCAGTCACTTTATTTATACACTTACTAGAACTTGTTCTTAATTAGATGAATTACTATTGCATATTTGTAATGTATGTTCATACTATCATTTAAGTCATCTTTAATCCAAATTCATTAATATATGCAAAGTAGTTTAGATATTTATTTAAATACATAATCTATATTTTATTTGCTACCTATCCATCTACTCTTTGTGATTTCAATACAAAATTTACCCCGTTCCCTTTGGAACGATACCCTACTCATCCTATACGCAGTCTAGTGAGACTAAGGGTTAAATTAAATCCCCATCATCTATCTGCTATAGAGGATGCTATGAAGAGGCAGGATCAAACCTTACATGCAGTGCTAACATTGATATAGTCCTTACAAACTCAGTATCAGACCAACATATATCATTTGAAAGCTAACCTAGTGGCTAAAGGATAGAGGTTTAATATGGCTCTATAGGTAGTTGATGACTCTCTCACCTAGATTAGACAACAGAAAGACCACATTGAGAATAAGATTCCCAGAAGGAGACAGACTGTAGTTGAGATAGATGAGCAACTCAAGAGATACATTAAAAACCTGAGAGATAACTTGATGAGATACCTAGAGCAGCATTCCAGAGTAGTCTCAGGGATGGGTCAAAGCTCAGAGAACTTATTTAAGTTGATAGCATAGATTTTGCAGCCATTGTCCATTATACTACCCGGGTTTGAGTTTAGGTTCAATAAAAGAAGGAGCAGCCACCAGCACTATCACAGGTAATGGCATCGCCTAGACCACCCAGTCCTTTAGCTTTTTGACCTCCATGAGGACTAACCTATCGTAGAGCACCAAAGCCATCTTAGTAGTTTTATTATTTTGTATTCAAGCAGTTTTAAATCTTTTGGAATTTTTGATGTATATAAAATTATGACATGTATTTATTTATGCATTCTTTTTATGACTTATTTGTTTTATGTTTGACATACCCAGAAATAGCAAAAAAAACATCATAAAATTGACAATAAAATGCATGATCAAAGTAACATAGCAAAAAAAAAAAGAAAAAATATAAAATGACAAGATAAAAAGACAAATAAGCAATGAATGGATCAACCATAGTCAAAATAACTGAATGAAAAAAAAATAGGACCAAGCCTAATAAACAAGATACTAATATCCCACAAGTACTCAAAGTCCTCTCAAGAGGCCTATATTTCACACTCTATGAGACCCAAAGCACACATATTATTCACTTATGGGATAGAGAAACTTGTTGATGACACCCATATAAAACTGGATCAGAAGGATAAAGTGTTTGTGAATGGAAAATATATTATGGTTTTTCTCCCTTAGTTTTTGATCCAAGACACCCACCTAATCACAAAAAGTCACAGCAAAAAGAAGTGCAAATATTTTTTGATTTTGGAATGATTAAGGGAAATGATTAGAATTCATCCTTATTCCACTTGGGCAAAGGAATTATTGAACTGGAAAAACTTCACCAACAAATGATTTATATGACTTAAGATAAAGTCAAACATTCCACCAACAATTGATCCATATGGCTAAAGCCAAAATCACAGTATAAAACTGAAGCACACTGAAAGACCTATAGTGCATAAGGTTGTTCTGACTTCTAATGATGAGGGAAAAAATTATGATGTAGTGTCTTCAAGATAGACCTACAGTTTAGGAGGTTATTTTAACTTCAAATGATGAGGGAAAGAGTTATGTTGTAGTGTCTCCAAGGTAAACCCACACATATGGGTCAAGCTTCTAAGCCCATCGATGACACACCTACATTCGGTGTCAACCACCATAACTGTAAGGTTAGGTATGCCTATAGATGGCACTAATTAACCATTTTCTAGTCTCATTTGATTTTGCATACTGATAAACTGGTGATAATCAAAGACTACAAGTCTTATCTAATTTTGTATGCTGATAAACTGGCTCTAATCAGATACAATTAAGTCATCTCGATTCTACATACCAACAAATCGGAGCTAATTAGATAGTCAACCAAGAGTTAACACATCGATAAATTGATGGTAACTACCCAACCAAAGGTTAACATATCGAAAAATCGAGGGTAACTACCCATCTAAGGGTTAACATATCGAAAAACAGATGCTAACTAACCAACCAAGGGTTAACACTTCGATAAGCTGATGGTAACTACCTGAACAAGAGATTCACTACCTCAGATGGTGTTGTGGTGTATATTTTAATACCCTAGTCTAAGGACTTAGATAGGGTGAGAAGTGTGTCAAAATCTAAGAATCAATTTAGGTATAAGAGTTATTTTGTATTAACCAATTATATACTAAGATGGATAGGCAATGATAACTTAAATGGAATTGGTTATACTAAATTCTTACTTAATTAAACGAATTATCTAATCTAAATTATAACTTACAATCAATCAATAAATGAATTAGAATTACAAGACATTAATTGATCATATAAAGATTCAAATGAACACATAAGCATGCAATGATTGGAGAATAAGGCCTAATATCCCTAGATGCAGCTCTCATTGTTAAATAAGGGCATTCCTATTTAAAGTCCATAAACACTCTCATGTCATTATGGAGATAGATGAGAACCATGAAGTTTCATGCCTATTCTAAAGCCCCTCAAAATGAAATCCTTATCTCCTAAGTGATTTCTAACTTTAAGCAAGTTTAATTACCGTTAAACCAAAATGTCCCAACTTTTATTGTAAATAAATTGATTAACATATTACATATGGTGATCAAGCATAAATAATAGATTAAGCACCCAATCAAACTTACATCATTCATACTTGAAACAAAATAATTATATTAATGAAGATCAATTCATACTTACAATCCTAATAAAACAAAGTTAGCCTAAATACATGTTGGTAAAACAAATACACAGGAGACTCCTCAATGCTTCTTCAGAAAAGTACTTGAGTGTTGATTGACTTATTTTGATCTCTCATCTTCCTTAAAGTATTCTTTTTCCTAATAATCTTTTCTAATTGATTTGAAAGTTATATGGTAGTTTTTATATATCCAAAATATTACTATCTTCATGTATTTATAGATCCAAAAGGTGACCCAAATATTGTCTTTTTGGAAAGGGTTTCAAATCAGAAGAATTATATGAAGAGTTGCAATGGTTGGTTTGAGTGATGAGTCAACACACTGGTGCCAAGTTGGACAAGTTGGCATAGCCAGGCTCTATAATGAGTCATCACCAATGTAACGAGTTGGCATGCCTTAAACTACTTTGTGACTCAATTCAACATGGCATGAGTCGACATGCTGAGTCACTGTGACAAGTCGACACAGACTGTACCAAGTTAGCATAGGCTCTTGAACTTCTTTAAGACCTTTTTCTTCACTACTTCAAATAAAATTTCCTCATTTGTACATCATTTCATCCAATTAGGAACATTTAGCCTACAAAGCAAAGAAGACATAAAAAGTAACCTAAAACTTAACAAAATACATGCATTAAACTAAAGAATTGATGCAATAACAAACAAAATGGTTATGCTAAATTGCATGACATCAAATTCCCCCACACTAAAACTTTGCTTGACCTCAAGTAAGAATACAAAAATACAAATGAGAGAACTAATAAAAACATTTATCTTCTAAGTTAGAAAAGAGTTTTGCTAAGAATCATCTCCAATATGAGAACGAGCTTAAAATAAGATAGTCGAATAACTAGTTTTCAATGCTCAACAATGATATATCTCAAATTTTTAAAATCAAAATAAAGAACATAAAGTCAATAATCTAACCAAAACCATTCAATTAGGATGGATAATTTTCAAACTTTAAAATTTAAGAACAAACATAGCCATTGGGATAAGGTTAAGGTCACACATCAACTCACAATTCTCTTGGCAATTTTAGACACTTATAGATTTTCTAAGAACTTTACAATTTTGTGGGTGCATTTTATGCTCCACCCCACATTTTTTTTATCTAATCAATCTCAATATGTGCATTTTATGCTCCATCCCATAAGATGAATTTGATTTTCTTGCTCTTTTTTATTTTTTATTTCTTTTTTTTTACTTTTTTCTTCTTTTATATGTCTTCATCCATTATTGAAGAGTGAGTCATACGTATTATGGCTATAGTTTCCTTAAGAATATAAAAGCTCTTAAACACTAAACTTGAATTATGCCATCCTAATTCCAAGTATAGTTAGAAAATTGACTAAACATCCTATGATTTTGAAAATAACAACAAAAGATAATAAGAAAAACTTAAAAACTATACTATATGAGACTTAAGCTTCTACCAATTGATCATCACAAGCAAGCTACTGACATGGCATTAGTATGCACTTAATCTTACCAAGATGAACTTAAAGAAAACTTAGAATAAAGATGAAGAAGACAAATGAATAAATATGCATCAACTTATCATAGCACCATAAATGCAAAAAAAAAACTAAAATACTAAACATATGCAACAAAACATAAACATAAAACAAACATCTCTCCCCTACACTTAGACTTCACATTTTCCCCAATATGAACTCAAAATAAAAAGGAGAAGGAAAAGAAATGCTTCCTTTAGTCATTTGAAGGAGAGGGTGGAGGAGAGCCAACCATATAGCATATTTGAGCAATAAATGTATCAACTTTGTACTCCATCTACCTTTGCCTCTTTGCAAGATTCCTAGTCAATATCTCTATTGAATTTAATTAACGTTACATAGCTTGTTGGTTGTGTAGCATGTATTCCCAAATCCTTAAAGAGTTTGGCCATCAAAAGGATCATAATTTGGCCTATTTGCACCCTCATAAGATGGGGCTGAAATGTTGGCTAAGGCTTCTTGAGTTTCCCTCTCTTGAGGCACATCAAAATCCTGGCCTTTTTCCTTACTTTCCTCCCCTTCTTCAATCTTTTGAAGGGGTGGTGGTGCCAATCCTCTCTAAAATGAGTGAGAACAGGCAGGAATAAACCTTAAGGAGGCATCAACCACTTCACCTCTAATCAAAGTTTGCCTAGTGAAAAAGGTAAACTCAAACAAGTGGGTAAATTCATTCAAATCAACATTCAAAGCTTTAGCAATAATGGTCACCACATGACCATGAGTAATATGGTTATCCTTCCTAGATGTGCATGCAAGCAATTGATTAAAAATCTACTAAGTCCAACAAACTTGTTTATTATTATAAATTCACTACATAAGGAATAACTCTTGATAAGTAACCTTATTAAATTCAGAATTGTGAAAAATCACACATGCAAGAACTTTATGTAAAAGCCATGGCTTTACCCTTTTCAGGTTGGAATGGGATTTTTAAATAAGTCAAGAATGTCCAAAATACATTACATCAAAGTTCTTAGGATGGTCACATATACCATCTCTTCTAAATCTAAAAACTCTATGCATAAATGAATATATAAGATTGTGTTTGTCTCCTAGCAAATGAAACTCCAACTCCCTAGAATCATTCTTATTCACTTCCATAGTAGTGTAAAATTCCAAAACCAAATGAATATAAGTAGGTTTGTGCATTGAAAGAAATCTAGCAAGACCACATGAAGTTAAAAGAGCATTAAAAGGTTCAAGGAGACCAATACCCCTCAACAAGCTAGAAGAAAGATACTTACAAGACACAATTCCTTTTGGATTTAGAGAAATAAATCTAATGCCTTCCTCATAAGAAGAGATGTTGAATGCAACATTGTACATGAAAGTGAAATCCTCTTCTGCAGAAGCTTCCTCTTAAGGCCTTGATGAAGTAGATCCTCTTATTCTTGGCATTTTGGATGGTAAGATGAATAAGTGTTCAAAAGAGAAAAAAAAAGGAACTTGATAATGGATATGTGAAAGAGAAAGAAAAGAAAGAAATAACAACTTGATAATGAAGGTGTTGAGAGAAACAAGTGAGAGAAAACTAAAAAAGGGTAGGGAAAAAGAAGGAAATGGGGATATATTTATAGGGAAATAACCCTATTGGGAAAAGAAAAAGGCTACAACAATAAATCAAAATGAAGACTTATATTTATAAGGAAATAAAAATCTAAAAAGGGATGAGAAAACGTAGGAAAGGTTATGACTTCTTATGGGAAAAGACACAACTTTTAGGACTTCTCACACCTTTTCAAAATAATTTAAAAAAGAAATAAAAAATGACAAAAATTAAAAACTAAAAACTAAAACTAAAATAGGGCATTTACGATATTGAAATTGGAAAAAATTTGATAGGAATGGATGCGATCATAAGTCGACACATAGGGCACGACTCAGCCCAATTGCTCTCTATAACAAGTCAGCACACTGGTGATGACTCGATATGGATGCATCTCTTTATAAATTTGCATGACCTCTGCTGACTCAATATGCAATGCTTCTAGAATGACTCATCACATAAGTTAGTACATACCCTAAGTCGGCATGCTAACTCTCCGTAACGAGTCAGCATAGGCGTTATAACTCATCACACCCTACGCAAAAACTCAAAAACATAAAACTACCAAAAACATAAAGAAAAATATTAGGCCATTAAAAATATTGTGTAAATATGAAATAAGAACATAAAAATAAAGAACTAACCTACTTAAAAAAATACTAAAAACTATTAAAAAGAAACTTATGTAAAGAAAACACTTAAGCAAACTTGTGTAAAAGACTAAAAGCATCAAGAAACTTGAGAAATTACCTCTTTAGGTGTAGAAAGAGTAAGCAAATTCACCTCACCAATGGACTCACCGATAAAATATGGCTTAAGGCAATGATCATAAGCCTCGAAAACTTCTCCCTTATCATTCTCAATACCAATTGCTCTAAATTCATACACTTTGATAACTTTAAAAGGACTAGACATAGAGACTTAAGCTTTCCAGGAAATAACCTCAATATTGCATTATAAAGAAGCACTAAATCACCTTCATAAAACTCTTTCTTAAGAATATACTTGTCATGCCACATCGTGGTACGATCTTTATATAACTTAGCATTCTCATAGCCATTCATCCTCAATTCCTCTAACTCATTTAGCTGAAGTAACTTCTTCTTACCAGCTTGCTTCATATCAAAATTCAAAGCCTTTTTTGCCCAATAGGCCTTATGTTCAAGCTCAATCGGCAAGTGGCAAGACTTACCATAAATAAGTTGATAGGAGGTAAGATATATAGGAGTTTTTAAGGCTATCTTATATACCTAAAGAGCATCATTTACCTTTAATGCCCAATCTTTCTTGGATGAAGAAACTATTTTTTCCAAGATCCACTTCAACTCTCTATTACTTACTTCGACTTGTTCACTAGTTTAAGGATGATATGGAGTAGCAACCTTGTGTGTCATCCCATACTTCTTCAATAAACTATCAATCACACTATTATAGAAATAGGAACCTCCATCACTAATAATTGCTTTAGGATTGCCAAACATAGGAAATATGACCTTCTTGAGTACATTCCTAACTACTTTTGCATCATTAGTGAGAGTAGATATTGCCTCAACCCATTTAGATACATAGTCCGCCATAAACTAAAACATATTTATGACTTAATAAACTAGGGAAAGGGCGCATAAAATTCATCCTCTAAACATCAAATATCTCTACCTATAACACTCCTTTCAAGGGCATTTCATTCTTCTTTATTATACTACCCATCCTTTGGCATTTATCACATCTAAGCACACAGGTTCTAACATTTTTAAATAGAGTAGGCCACCAAAAACTAGATTGAAGTACCTTAGAATCTATCTTAGATATACCAAAATGACCACCAACCTCCATAAAATGGAAATGCTTCAAAATGTCTTCAACCTCATCTTGGGGAATACACCTTTTAATCAATCCATCTACATATCTCTTATAAACCAAGGGCTCTTCCTAATAGTAGAACCTACAATCATCTAAAAATTCTTTCTTTTGATTATAATCTAAGCCATATGGAAGGATACCACTTACTAAATAGTTGGCAATATCAGCAAACCAAAAGATCTCTTTAGACATACACTTAAAAGGAGTTCACCATAAAAACTTTCATCAATAGGCACACCATCATCATAAATTTTCAATCTATCTTGATCCAATCTTGATAAATGATCTGCCATAAAATTCTCACTTCGCTTCTTATCTCTAATTTTCCAATTAAACTCTTGAAGCATCAAAATACACCTTAAAAGCCTTGGCTTTGCATCCTTCTTGCTCAAAAGATACCTGAGGGTAGCATGATGAAGATATAATATAACTTTTTACCCTATTAAATAAGATCTAAACTTATCAAATGTATAAGTAATAGCCAATAACTCCTTTTTCTATTATGGTGTAGTTAATGTGAGCTCCATCTAACAACTTACTTGCATAATAAATCATATAGGATTTACCTTTCTTTCTTTGCCCCAAAATTACCCCCAATAGTAAAATTACTTGCATCATACATAATCTTGAATGGCTCATCCCAATTAGGTGGCTGCAAAATAGGCACTAAAACTAGGGCTTTCTTTAATGTTTCAAATGCATCAAGACAAGCTTCATTAAACACAAACTCAGCATCCTTGGTGTAGACACTGGATCCTGATGAGGCTTTTGTCAGGATTACCTAATGAGAAAAATTGCTCTTTAAAAGATTGTGGATCAAGGATAATGAGATCTATGCTGTGTTGAAATCCTTTTTTAAAAAATAAAATATATATTTTAAAGTGTTTTAGTGTTTGATTTGGGTGCTCAAGAGAAGCAAAGGGTCGAACAATGAGAAATATCCTCGATCAAGGGCTTAAAAGATAAATTAAGCAAGTTCTAAGGCTTGCACAACCGTGTAAGGGTTTGCACACTCGTGCATAAAGAGAATATCATCATTATTTGGCCAAATTGCTAGCTTTTCTATTTTTGGGTTTGCATGCCCTTGCACATGGATTGTATAGTCATGCATAATAACAATTTTGCCTTTCAGGTAAGTGGCCTGAAGCACTTGAGTTGTACGCCCTTAATTGCATGCCCGTGCAATTGAATAGTTGGTTAAATTTTCAGATGCAAGTTGGCAAGTGGTTTGACTTTTGGGATTACACACCCATGCATGTGGGCTTGCACGCTTGTGCAAACCTCTTTATATAAGAAATTGGCCAATCACTTTGTAAATGGTTGGAAATTTTGATTTTGGAAGCATTGTTGTTATCATAAAAGTTTCTAAAGTTTTTCACATTCAAAAGGTCGATTTTGGCACTTAGTTCTTTACTTTTTAAAAATAATTTTGACAATTTCAATGCAAGAAAGGTTCACAAATCTGACATTCAATGATTTAATTGAGTAAGTACACTGAAGGTAATAAAAAGGCCTCTTATAATCAGCCTGACTTTCTGATAATATAAATTTTACACTTTTACGGTTTTAAATATTATGATTTTCATTCCTTGATTATATCCACCTTATGTTCATTTATATTTAGATTTAGGTTGTGAAACCCTTCTCAAAGGTATATTGCCATTAATAGAAATTATTAGGCTATTCTTGTAAAATCTCCTTTTGCCATTTTAGTTGTTTTTCTCAAAAGAACTAATTTAAAAATCACGTTTTTGTATTCAATATTTTCTTTCTTTTGGATCTATTGCCGACAAATAATTTATTTTAAAGAGGGAGAGAAAACTAGCCTTCGTCAAGTCAATATGGTCATGTATCACCTGATGCACACCCATATGTCGTATGATGCACATCCCAAAATATATTTTTTTCATTTTTTAAAATAAATAAGTAGACCATATATCTTCTAATGCATACCAATGCATTCCCAACATATATGCTGGATTTGTGTCCTTTTTTATTATTATTTATTTCACTTTTTTGACATTTTCCTTTTTATTATTATTGTTGTTGTTGTTGTTGTTATTATTATTATTATTATTATTATTATTATTATTATTATTATTATTATTATTATTATTATTATTATGGTTTTTGTTGCTATTATTAATGTGGATAATACTTTTCAAGTGCAACCAAGCGAATGCTACAGGTAAACCCACGATCCCTTCTCTTTATTATAAAAAGGCTTTTTCAATCACAAATGAAAAATGTCATCAAAAAATATTTATAGTAAAGAATTGAGATATTTCATTAATAAAATAGGACCAATGTCCACATTTTTGCCTAGAAAACTCATATGTAAAAATTAAGCTTTTAGTAATGTAAATGACACTTATATATAATTAAATAATATAGGGACATTTCTTAAATAAAACTTAGACTGGAAAGTCCCTATCTTCAAACCCTCACAATGAAATATTTTTCATAATCCACATGTGAGGACAAAAGTCCTCATCAAAAAGCATACAAAGAACTCCTCGATATATTGATCTCTTTATCGCTTTGTTCTATGCCATGATTTACTATATTCTTACGTGATTGGGTGCGCCTTTAATTTCTATATTTGCTCTGATCTTGCATGTAAGAAAAGGTATAACATGATTACTCTAAAAGTTGTTATGTCGCATTTATCAAAGGTAAAAAAGAAAGCAGGATTCCAAACCATCTCTGTATTTTTGGTCTCACGAGATTGGAATACCTTTTTTTCAATGTTCTGTTGGGTGGTGATTCTTCACAATCAGCCTTGTGGTGCCCAACAGATGCCTTTTAGCTATCGATTATTAGCGATGAGATAAGGATACTTTGAGATGCCATCTCATAACTTACAAGGTTCAAGACTATACGAGCCAAGTTATATCCTTTTCCTTATAGTAAAGCGACCGTCTAGTTCGGGTAGAGAAGACTTAACCTGTTTAGGCCCTAAAAATGGGATTGAATAGCTAAAGGTCAGAGGTTTCCTCCCTTGAGCTCGATGATTCCTTAGGTTTAGGGGTGATTTGGGTAATGAATGGAAACAAAACGCACATCACAGTGGCAATTTCACTAGGGAAGTTTCGAGACTTTGCTTCGAAACTACTTTTGATTTATGTGACATAAAAGACTTTTGGTTAAGAAATTTTGTTGCTTTTCAAAATTGCATCAGAATTATGCTAGAGCCTTAGAATAAGTTAGTCATCCCAATTTTATGATCCTGGTGTGTTTCTAAAGCACTTCCTTATCATTCACTCAATCAAGGGTAGTGTTAAGGATAATCACTAGCCCAAGTTTAGTACCTTTTGGTATATCAAATGGTGACCCGATCAATCGTTATGCTTATGATGAGCTAGACCCATTGGTAGGGATCATGTTTGGGTAGCCTTATAATCGAGTACTGGACCAAAAGCCTATGTAATGATTTAGAAATCTCTATTAAGATGTCCGTAATAATCTTGCATTGCTTTGTGATGTGGATCCTTATGTATTAAGCATGTCTAAACAAGTCTAAATGACAGTTTATCAAAGGCTACCATGCCCTAGTAGGCCCATTCTAATTTGTTCGGGTCACTTAAATATGTATTGATCAAAACCTTTTTTATGTACCTTTCTTGAGAGGCATTATGCTGCCAAATTTTCACTGTATACCATACGTATTCATTAGGATCCCCTATTAACCCATGGATTAAGCTCACCTAGGAAGAGGACTTTGATCACATGTGTGGGAGAAATAAGGTTGAGAGGATTATTGCATATGGTTATCGATGTTGTATCTCACAATCATGCATCTGCATCTGCTCATGCATCATGCTGACAGAGCCATCATTTTTCAGGTGGTTTTAGAGATTGAATGGTTATTTAGTAAAGAAATGGTTTACTGAACAGATAGAAGAGTTGGTATTAGGACAAAATTCAAAACTAATATTTGAGTCAGGTATAAATAGCATTTCAAAAGAGTTTTCAAAAAAGTATTCAAAAAGTCAGAAAGGGAAATTATATCTAATCTCACTCCCCCTGTTGGTTCCTCTAGTTCCCAAGATATGGATAAAAGGATGGATGATCTTGAGAGAAATATGATGTCAATGTTTCTTAGTCTCATAGCTAGCTTGGCCTCGATATTGGCTGCTAAGCCACTTACACCAGCTATTGCCCAAGATAAATTAACTTCTATTAGGGAGATTCTAATAGCATCTATCATAACACCCCTACTAGTAATAGATGTCAGGACTTTGGCTATGGGAGGGATAGAAAAAGATGTTGCTCGAAGTGGTCCTGAATGTGATTGCATAACTGATGAGGAGGAGGAATTACGGGCCCCTTAAGTACTGAAGAATCTTATTCCTAAGGAGAAAAATCATACTATAAAAATATAAAAGAAAAGTTAGGGGTTTTGACTAAGATGTTATCAATTGGGAAAGGAGTCAGACTTAAGGATATTTATTTAGATGGTGAAGATGTTTTGCCTAGTCAATTTAATATGCCTAATTTAATGAAGTTTGATGGAACATCTAACCCACTGGCTTATATCAAACAACATGTTCTGCTCATGAAAAGAACTACCCTCACTAAAAGATAGAAAGTGGATCTCTTTAATCTTGACCTTATGGGCCCTACCATTAATTGATACCATAGCTTGGATAGAAAGACTAAAAAAGATTGGAAGAGATTGACAGAGAAGTTCTTTAGGCAATATGATTGTAGTACCCATATGAAAGTCACTTTGAAAGATTCAAAGTTGTTACAGTATAAACTTAAGGAATCATTCCATGAGTATCTCACTTGATAAAGGAACAAAGTAATAGAGATGAAAAGAAAGCCCAACACATAAGACCAAATTTGATTGCTCATTTGGAATGCTAGTCCTTAACTAATGGAGGGTCTCAAGATGGAAGGGTTGAAATATTATGAATCCTGGAAAGATATAGCAATCAAAGCTAATGGAGAATATTTGGCAAAGAAGGCTAGTTCTACGAGTTCAAAAGGTTGAAGTTATGGCAACAATAAATTTGGTTTTTGAAAGCATGGGTTTTGGTAAGAGTGTCAGTAATAGTAATGGTAATGGTGGTAACAATGAAAGAACTGCTGAAGAGTCGATGACAGGGGTCAACCAACAGTGTTACTTAGTTTAGGTAAGTCACTATCCTGGTGCCTTAGTCATTTAATGAAAAAGGAAAAGTTATAGTCGATGCCATCTTGTGCCTCCCACCAACACACAAGGCATGAGATTGATTACCTTCGTACCCTAAGGGATTGCATTTGAGACTTGATTAATTCTCGATAGATTCCTGATCCGAGGAAAATAGCCAAGAAGAAAAAATTCCTAGGGCCAAAACTCAGGGAGAAAGGAGTTCTTTTTACTGATTATTTTACAGGTGAGGTCCACCTAGAGCCAATTGAGATGCGGACCACGCAGGCCTTTTCGACCTTCTAGCATGAGTTGGCATCCAAACACTATAGCCACCCCAATGTGACATCATCTTTAATGCCACCTCCGCTATAGCCAGAGGCACCTGTTGCTCCATAAGATACCATATTACAAGGTATTCAGAATATGACAGTATCCTAAACTACCATAGCTGCAGATGTATAGCTGATTCATCAGGAGTAGGTTAGGCAGCATAAGGCATACTTGAAGAGATTCAATGATATTGATGCCCGCCAATGACAGTTGATGGCATGGATAAGATAAAGATAGAGGTATATAATACTAATAAAAGAGTGTGCAAAATGCTATAAAAAGGATTATGGCACTGGAGACCACATTCCTTATAGCCAATAGACAGTCAAAGGGGCTAAGGATGAGATCAAAAAAAGGATCAAGAAGATTGATACTGATTTTAGAGTCCATTTGATAGGTATAGATGGTACAGTCGTAGGATGCTTCATGGCACAGACGATCAAAATGACTCAAAACGGAGAGGAGATAGGACTTCTTATAGGTTACCTTAATGAGTTCTTCCATGTCGTAGTTGTTCACCTCTCGGGACCTGCACAGCCAGGTCCGTCTACCTTTCAGGCACCGAGCCCACCATTTTATAAACACTGCTTTTGTTCTTTACGAGAAGGCTCGACTAATTATAACCTATATTAAGGCTCCATGATTTTAGAAAGATTATGTGTCACTTACACCTACTTTTATCTCTCACACAATTTATATATTCGTAGTTTTGGATATTTGTTTTAGGATGATATTTATTCTCTTTTGGGATTTGCTTTGGATTTGTTAGAAATTTAATTTGAATCTACCCTTGGATTTTTATTTACTTGTCAGATTATATACAACTTACTTGCTTATTTATTACATTGTATTACATGGTGATATTGATTATCTTTAACAGGTTAATCACAATTTTGAAATATTTTCAATCGTAGGACAAAAATAATTGACTGACCCATATATCACAATAATAAACATGCAATATACTTAACAAAATTCACATATCATGTTGTAATAACAAATTATAAATGATTGTCTTACCATGCAGGGGGTAACAAACTCCAACCTTACCTTTTCAACATTGTAAATGCAGGACAAATAGGATATAACTAACTATACAGCAATGACCAGTGCAGCCTCATAAGCATCATCTACGACGGCATTCCTTCCACTACATGAGGCAAGTGGTGGTCATACGAGTTAACTACGGATCCAAGCGACCCCAACACACATAAATTTTTTGAAAAATCAAGGTATAGCCACAAAAAGGATCATCTTCAAATCAAGGTATAGCCACATAGTGGGATCGCTTTCAAGTCAATGTATAGTCACAGAGTGGAATCGTCTTTAAGTTAAAGTATAACAACAGAGTGGGATCGCCTTCAAATTAAGGTATAGCCATAGAGTGGGATCGGCTTCAAAGTATAGCCACATAGTGGAATCGCCTTTAAATTAAGGATAGCCACATAATGGGATCGTCTTCAAATTAAGGTATAGCTACAAAGTGGGATCGCTTTCAAAATAAGGTATAGCCACAGAGTGAAATTATCTTTAAGTTAAGATATAGTCACAGAGTGGGATCGCTTTCAAATTAAGGTATGGACATAAAGTGGGATTGCCTTCAAGGTATAGCCACAGAGTGGAATCGCCTTTAAATTAAGGTATAGCCATAAAATGGGATCGTCTTCAAATCAAGGTATAGCTACAGAGTGGGATCACTTCAAGGTATAGCCACAGAGTGAGATTGCCTTCAAATCAAGGTATAGCCAAGTGGGATCACCTTTAAGTCAAGATATAGCCATAGAGTGGGATTGCCTTCAAACCAAGGTATAGCCATAGAGTGGGATCGCCTTCAAGGTATAGCCACAGAGAGAAATCGCCTTCAAATTAAGGTATAGCTTCAGAAATGAAATCGCCTTCGAACCATGGAACACGCCATAGGTAGGCATCAATCACCAATTGACCCTTCTTAAAAAGCAATAGGGTGATTGCCTCCTCAGGTAAGCATTTCTCTCTCTTCAACTTTGAACTTTGGCTCGCCTAGGCTTTCGTGTGTACTTGCCTCCCTAAGGTTAGGGGTAACTATAGCTATTGGATCCTAAGGAAGTTTTTATCAGGATTATCTAATGAGAAAAATTACTCTTTAAAAGATAGTGGATTAAGGACAGTGAGGTCTCTACTATGTTAAAACCCTTTTTTTAAAAAGAAAATATATATTTTAAAGTGTTTTCATGATTGATTTAGGCGTTCAAGGGAAGCAAATGGTCAATGAGAAATATCCTTAATCGAAGGCTTCAAAGATAAATTAAGCAAGTTATAATCCTTGTAAACCTATGCAAAGGCTTGCACACTCGTGCATAAAGAGAATATCATCATTGTTTGGCCAAATTGCTAGCTCTTCCTATTTTTAGGTTTGCACGCCCTTACATAAGGATTGTACGATCGTGTATAATAAGAATCTTACCTTTTCAGGCAAGTGGCTTAAAGAACTTAAGTTGCATGCAATCGAATAGTTGGATAAATTTTTAGATGTAAGTTGGCAAGTGCTTTGATTGTTGGGATTGCGCACCCATGCATGTGGGCTTGTAGGCCTGTGCAAACTCCTTATATAAGGAATTGGTCGATCACTTTGTAAAAGGTTGGAAATTTTGATTTTGGAAGCATTGTTGTTGTCATAAAGGTTTGTAAAGTTTTCCATGTTCAAAAGATCAATTTTGGCACTTAGTTCTTTACTTTTTAAAATTAATTTTGACCGTTTCAACATAAAAGAGATCCACAAATCCAACATCTGACAGTCTAATCGAGTAAGTATACTGAAGATAATATAAAAGGCCTCTTCTACTCGATCTGACTTTCTGATAACATAAATTTTACATATTTATGATTTTAAATATTATGATTTTCATTCCTTGATTATATCTACCGTATGTTAATTTCTGTTTAGATTTAGGTTGTGAAACCCTTCTCAATGGTATATTGCCGTGTGATAGAAATTATTAAGCTGTTCTTGTAAAATCTCCTTTTGCCATTTTAGTTGTTTTTCTCAAAAGATCTTATTTAAACATTACATTTTTGTATTTAATATTCCTTTTTTTCTCCCTTTTGGATCTATTGTTGATAAGGACTTTATTTTAAAAAGGGAGAGAAAACTAGCCTTCGGCAAGCCAATATGGTCAAGTATCACCTAATGTACACCCATGTGTCATGTAATGCAAGGTCTAAAATATGTTTTCTCATTTTTTAAAATAAACGAGTAAATCGTATGTCGCCTAATGCAAGCCAGTGTATTCCCGACATACGCACTGGATTTGTATCCTTTTTTATTATTATTTATTTCACTTTATTTTTTACATTCTAATTTTTATTATTATTGTTTTTATTATTATTGTTGTTGTTGTTGCTATTATTATTGCGGATAATCCTTTTGCGAGTGCAGCCAAACGAATGCAATAGGTAAGTCCACGATCCCTTCTTTTTATTATAAAAAGGCTTTTTTGATCGTAAATGGTAAATATCATAAAAAATATTTATAGTAAAGAATTGAGATATTTCACTAACTAAATCATATCAATGTCCACATTTTTGCCCAGAAAACTCACATGTAAAAATTAAGTTTTTAACAATGTAAATGAATCTTATATAATTAAATAACACGAGATGTTTCTTAAATAAAACTTGCATTGGCAAGCCCCTATCTTCAAACCCTCGCAATTAAATGCTTTTTCATAGTCCACATATGAGGACCAAAGTCCTAATAAAAAAGGTTACAATAAACTTCCTGATTTATAGATATTTTTATCGCTTTATTTTATGCCATGATTTTACTACGTTATAATTTCTATATTCGCTCTGATCTTGCATGTAAGAAACGGAATAATACGATTAATCTGAAAGTCATTATGTCACATTTATCAAAGGTAAAAATAAGAGCAAAATTTTGAACCATTTCTGAGTTTTTGGCCTTATGAGGTCGGAACACCATTTTTTCAATATTCAATTAGGTGGTGACTCTTTACAATCAACCTTATGGTGCTCAACAGATGCCTCTCGGCTATCGATTATTAGCAATGAGATAAGGATACTTCAAGATGTTGTCTTATGCCTTACGAGATTTGAGACTATACAAGTCGAGTTGGATCCTTTTCATGATCGATCAGTTCGGGTACGGATGTCTCAACCTGGTTGCGCCCTAAAAGTGGGACCGAATCGTTAAAGATCAAAGGTTTCTTCCATTAAGCTCTATGATTCCTTGGTTCAGGGGGTGATTCAGCTGAATAATGTCAGTCTTTTCTTTCTCTTACATTACAAAGCTCAATTTCTCTTGCTTTCTCTCTACAGATAGATCAATAATTGAAAGTAGAGATATTAGATCGTTGGCCAAGGATTCATCCACTGCTTCGAATTCAAAGTTAGTGTTTATTTTTTGATGTCAAATACTTAGTAATTGTTGATGGGTTCTGTTCTAGTCTTTGTTCCAGTTTATGGGTTTCTTTCTTGTGCTCTTACTGTTTTATGAACTAAGTGAAAGAAAATAAAATTGCACTTTGTTTGGCCCAATTATATTTTTATTAAAGATGTTTGGCTCAAATTATGTGTTTGTTAAATATCAATCCTTAAAGACCAAATGCCCAACTCTAACCAACACAGAAATGAGCAATTTTTATGTATGTGTGTTTTGAAATTTTGTTATTCTTTCAGATCTCTTGCTTTATGATTCTTTTCTTGCTAAATTTTTGACCATCTGATTGAATTTTGCCATCATAATTTTAATGTGTTTTTTGGCGATACTGTGTTTTTTGAAATTTTAACTTCGGTGACCTTCTTCAGTTCACTTACATTTTATCTAGTTCTTGTTTTAGTGTCCATTTTGACCTTTTTCGATCCTTTCATGTGTTATTGCTTCCAATTTCTGTATATAATGTATGATCTCTTCTGTAATTGATTCTGTGTTGTGCCTTTCTTTTATCTGATCTGCATGCATTACTCCTATTTTAAGCTTCGGTGTCAATAGTAATTCTAGTTCTGGTGTTGTGATTTTTCTAGCTTTGATTCTATTTGGCTCTTTGGAATCTTTGTGCTGAAGATAATGTGGTATTTAACCTTATTTGTATTTGTTTCTTTAGTGTGGGATAATTGAATTCTCTGTTTGGATCATTTCCATTCTATGTTTTTTCGTCTGACATTTGTCCCTCTATAGAAAAGCAGAAGATATTAACGTTTAATTGATTTGTACGGATGTGAGAATTTTACCTATCTTCAAGTTATTATGTTAGTAGAGTATGCATTTTTTACTGCAGCAAAATAAATTAATTTGGCTTCCTAAGGAATAGTTTTGACGTCACTCACTGTTTCTATTTAGGGTGACTTGACTACAATTCCATATTTTCATCTTTCAGTTTGTAGAAATTGTTAGTGATATGTATAATGCTTTCATTTTTTTGAAGCATTCGATGTATATGTTTCACTTTTTGTTCTTATTTTCATAGAATGTGGTTGTCCTCTCGTCATTTTTTTAATTTCTCTTCTTTGTTTGTAATTCTTCAGTTCTTTTGCGTATAGGTTCTGAGTTTCTGGCTGCTAACTGATATTGTCCTGACTGTTTTTCAATGACCTTTACAATATTGAATTATAATAATGATGATTGATTTATGACTCTGATGTTTATTTCACAGATGCTATAATGCTTATTATTTTACTGCTATTATATGTTTGCTCTTGCAGATGCATTTTCTAATGGTGAAACTATCCTTTTATTACATCTTTGATGTCTAATTAATTTATTTTTTCTTTGTTAGAGAGGGCAATATATGAGACATTACAATATCAGCCATATCTCTTTCTTTCTCAAACAGAGAAATGAGAATGATTTAAAATTGCAGCTATTGACCTTGGTTGTTCATATTCTGTTTCTCTGCAGTAATTATTGGCACTTGAGGATATTTAATTCTTTCTTGATTTATCTTTTTCTTTTTGGTTAAAAGCAGTAATTACTTTTGGTATAACTAGAGTTCCAACTCTAAACTTCTAACTTGACTAGTAGTAAAATCAGTTCCAACCCAAAAGTGACTGTTGGATTGGATTTGTGTTGCCTACTCTGATTAATTTTCTGTTTGTAAATGTATTTATGTTTCCTACTCTGATTTAATGTCTATTAAGATTTAATGCCATTATCTCATTTTTTTTAATTACTATTGTAATTCATCATTATAGTAATGCTATTAGGATACACCGGATTAACTGACCAGTTGTAATGGAATAAGCAAAATTATAGACTAAAAATGTTGAATTGTATATATGAGAAAAGATAAGCGCATAAATACATACAGTTGACGTGAATTTATAAAGGATGACCAATAATTTTTGCAATTCAGCTGTGGTAGGTCATAGATTGAGTTTTTAAATTTGAATCAATGCCCTTGATTAAAGACGATCTATTTTGTTGGCTGCTGACCTAAAAGCAGTAGCTAATGCTACTTCATGTTAGGTAGAATTGAAGATTGGTAATGTTATATTTGTATCCTGTCATTACTGCTGACCTGAAAGCAGCATGTAATGCTGGTTTATGGTTTGATCCTCCCCATAAAATGATCTGTTTCAGTGCATGTTAAACTATCTAAGCTCAAATGAATGCATGTCCACTGTTTTGTAATTAAATAGTCTGTTGTTCCTAAAGAAGACATCAATTAATTTAAATCTTGAGGAGTGGCTATTATTTCATGCGATGTTCTATTACTTTTTATGCTCAAATGAATATGATTGATTTTAGTTTTATATTCTCTAATTTTTACATTCTACTGATTATTTTTTAGTAGTTCTATAATTAGTAAGATGTGAGAAGCCTGTTCAACATAGAGAAACATGCATGAAAAATTGAAAGTTAGCTAGAAAGAATATTAAGGATAAAGCAACAGTATGCGAGTGGCCAGTTTAATATGCCTTCTTTTAAGTGTTAAAACTTTTCTACTTGATTAAGAAAGAATTTAGACAGGTCTTTAGAAAATTAAATTTTACATTCTTCCAATACTTGTTTAACCTTTTATTTTAATCATTTATATACTTCTTTTGGAGGCTTATTGTTACACGTTCTTAGAACTTACCATGGGTGACATATTGTTGCAGCTCATATATAGGTGAAATATCTACTGCCACACCCAACAATTAATCTATACCAATTGAGGAAATAGGGACGCCCACTGAGGATGAAGGAGGCAGCATGCAACCTGGAGCAAAAGGAGTTGATGGACGAATATATATTACCATTGTCAATAATATGTGAGTGAAAAGCACAAAACTATACTATACATTATTACACTAATAGTTTATACAATTGTTATAGTATTTAATTTAAATATTATCTTCAATTGCATATCTAGTATAGTTTGGTTCCATCTGGAACGTTCGCAGGATCTCCTCCAAGTTCAAGGAGAAAATAGAATTTGATGGTTATTTATGGAAAAATCTATCTTGAGAAACAAAGGATCTCTATTACCAAGAGTTTGAGGCACATTTAAATAATATCTTTTTACTTTTTTATTTATCTAATTTTAGACTTTAATTAGATTAGTATTGTTGTTTATAAACACTTATAGTATTTTTTTTTTCAAAAAGAAGTTTTTTGGGATTCAAAATTTGACGATGTCATTTACAATGTATGAGAGAATCGAGCTCCGGCACGTTACAAGATTTTGTTAATTCCCATAAACAGAGTGGTGTACAACCTCCTCTTATATCTGAAGAAATATGGAACAATTGGTAGAATTACTAGACAACACCCAAAGGCTATCAATTTGTTGCCTGCCAAGCTTTCGTGATATAGATTTTTAGCAATCCTGACCTTGTATTTAAGAAACTTTTATGTAGAATTGTCTTCGAACTATTTTTAAAGTAGTTATTTGCTTGGATAAAATATATAGAGTTTAATGCCAATTGGTTGATTGAGGTTTTGATGAAAGCTTTATATGGTTTGACGAGCATAAATAAAATCTGATTTGGAATGTAAGAAAAGCTTGCAAGACTTGCAAAAAATCCAAGGCCAAAAATCTTGCCACAACGGTCCCTACCACTAATTACTTGAAGATATATCCGATTCTCATCGATATTGTTGTTATCCTGTGACTGTCGTTCAAGGATCTCTTGTATGTATTCCTATCATTATAATTATTTATACTACTTAGTGATAATTTTAAGCTAATATTATACATAAAATCAATATTAAAATATATACTTTACATCCATTTAGTTGTCTGCATCGGTCGTTGATGAATGTTACACCAGCCTCCACATATAGTACAACTGCCTCCAGTAGACGGGCCGCATCTAGTGAGGAATTAGTTGAACTTCGAACTACAATAAGTTTGTTGGCAACTCAATTGCGCAAGTCAATGGAATATATAGCCGAGTTCTGTACTCGGATGAATAAAATAAGGGGGAGAGGTAACACATAGTAGCATTCAGATCATCCACTTTTGCCGACAATATTGATAGGGCTTTAATATTTATGATTTCTGGGACTTATAATTATCTAACTACATAGTTAGGGATAATATTTATGCTTTTAGCACTTGTAAGAATTTGATTTGATATGTTATTAAATATTATAAATTTTATATTACATTACGAATTAAGCTTCTATTAATTTATTATTGTAAATTATATATTTTATTTTATATTGTTGATTTGGATTCTACTATATAAAGAAATAAAAATAATAAATTATATTGAAATCTTAAGTTTCCCGACGGAAATAGTGATTTCCGTCGCTAAAAATACATATGAAAAATGGAAAATAATTCCGGTAGTTTGATATAAATAGTTGGTAACTTTAGCGACGAAAGAGTTTTACCGTCGCTAATTTGAAATATATCATTATGTGGGCAAATTTTCTTATTTCCCTCGGTAAACTTTTTTTAACTGCGGAATTTAAATTCGTTGGCAAATATGGCAATCGATGATTATTTTTCAGTCTGCACCTTCCAATGAAATTAATGATAGGCGATTTTTTCCTTCAATAAATTTACTAATGGAAATTTTTTCCATCAAAAAAAGTTCCTATGACTTTTTTAATCGGTAATTTTGATTTTCTACGAAAATTCACTCAATTCCATCAGAAATTGAAATTTTTCTTGTATTGTTTTTAATTTTTAATCTTTTATATTAAAATTATAATGTGTGTTCCAATTAATCCTGGAGTCCTAGCTCCGGCCACTGTTTGTTTCCTTTTGTTTAGAAAAGGAATTTCCACTAATTGTTATGTAAATTATGAATAATTTAAAAATTATTCATAATTAATTAAGAAATCAAATATGGATTATTAAACTATCAAATTGTACAATTATTCGTAATTTATCATGAATTTCCTTTTTTTAAGTCCTTCCATTTGTTAGTAAATTTATAATAAGTTGAAGTGTTAAACTTAGATTTTAAAAAGTTTTCACGCGTAGCATATTTTTAGTCATTGGCTACTCCAAATTCATAATATTAGAGTATTAAATATGTATTCTTTTAATATTACTTACCAAAAAGGTTTTAAAAAATTTACGAATATTGCATATTCCCATCCTTAAAATCATTGCTTATCAATTATCATACTTATTTTTTTCTGTTTTACTTTGATTCCAAATTTCCAATCAAACACACCCCTTGATTCGTTTGGTGAAAATAGTTATTGTTATATCTGTATTTTACATGTTTTATAAATTCAGTTTTAAAATAATAATTAATATTCTTTGGGATCCTAAATGAAAACAATGGAGTGCCCTTATATTGACTGACTGCATAATCTCAGAGTGATGCATGCTCAAAACCCTTCACACGTGCCATACCCAATCATAAAATAAATAAATAAATAAATAATTTGGAATGAAATTAAGTCTGACAGTACATATGATTTCGAGACATTGTTTTTCTATGATTTATAAAGTCAACAAAAGGCTGCATATATAAGTCTGTTTATATCTTAGTTCCGCTATTTTTTTAACTGTTATTTTTATTATTTTTATAAAAATTAAAAATAATATTAATTAAATTTAAATTTAATATTAAATTATATAATTTTAATTAAATTATTAAATGTAATTATTATTTTTATAAAAAATATTTATTAAATTTAATTATTTTTAAATAAATTAAATTTTATTAAAAAAATAAGTTTTTGAAATAAAATTTGGATTCGAATTCGTTTAAAAGTGTCGCAGGATGCACTTATTTCCATTGATAACAAAGTCGGCAAAACGCTGCACAGATAAGCCTGTCTATATAAATGAGGTCGTGAAGCTTTTTGTTATCACGAAGAATCAAAACTTCAGTCATGGAAAACCAATTCCTCTCCTTTCCTGCACTATTCACCTCCCTTTTCTTCATTCTTATGCTGCTCAAGATCTTCAAAACATCCAAAACCAATCCATCTACTTCTCCTCCGGGACCCAACAAGCTGCCTATTATCGGAAATATACATCAGCTTCTTGGCTCTCCTCCCCATCACCGCCTTCGAGACTTAGCCAACCAATATGGTAGCGTCATGCATCTTCAGCTCGGTGAAGTTTCCAACGTCGTCATTTCAACCCCTGAAGCTGCCAAACAAGTTATGAAAACTCATGATATGGTCTTTGCTCAGAGGCCTTTCATCTTAGCTGCTAGTATTATATTCTATAACTTCAAAGATATAGCAGCTGCACCTTACGGAGATTATTTGAGACAGTTGAAAAAGATTTGCGTCTTGGAATTGCTCAGCGCCAAGCGTGTTCAATCTTTCAGATCCATTAGGGAAGAAGAGGTCTCCAATCTTATTAATGCAATATCTTCTTCTGTAGGGAAGCCATTCAATTTTAGCAGGAAGTTAATTTCTTCAACCTATGGAATTGCTGGGCGAGCTACTTTCGGCAAGAAATGTAAAGATCAGGAAGAATTCATACCGCTCGCTGAGGAAATTACAGGGGTTGCTGGAGCGCTCAACATAGCAGATTTATTTCCTTCCATTAAGTTACTTCATGTGATCACTGGGATGAGATCCAAACTCCTGAGGCTACACAACAAAGCAGACAGGATATTAGAAAACATCATCGACGAACGCAGATCTCGAAAGGAAACAACGAAAGAAGAAGAGAATCTTCTTGATGTTCTTTTAAGGCTTCAGAACGATGGAAATCTTGAATTTCCATTTACAACGGATAACATCAAAGCGGTTATTCTGGTTAGTTGTCCTGTTTCTTTCTTTTTTTTTTTTAAATATAAGCATAGAAAGTCTTGTCTATTTCTAATCATATTAGGAATTAATAATTATGTATTTCAGGACATTTTCATTGCTGGGAGTGAGACATCATCGACCACAGTAGAATGGGCAATGTCTGAAATGATGAAGAATCCAGGAGTGATGCAGAAAGCACAAGAAGAGGTGAGAAGAGTGTTTGGTGATAAAGGAAATGTGGATGAATCCAAAATTCAAGAATTGAAGTACTTACAATTAGTAATAAAAGAAACTCTAAGGCTGCACCCTCCTGCTCCTCTGCTACTTCCAAGAGAAAGCAGAGAGAGATGTGAGATTAATGGGTATGAAATTCCAGCTAAAACCAAAGTCCTTGTGAACGCATGGGCCATAGGAAGAGACCCAAATTATTGGGAAGAAGCTGAGAGATTCTACCCGGAGAGATTCATTGATAGTTCAGTTGATTTCAAAGGGGCCAATTATGAGTATATCCCATTTGGTGCTGGGAGGAGGATGTGTCCTGGTATTGCATTTGGCATAGCTAATGTGGATCTTCCACTTGCCCAATTTCTTTACCATTTTGATTGGAAACTTCCTGATGGGATGGAACCAGAAAACTTGGATATGATGGAAGGCTTTGGCGCCACAGTGAGAAGGAAAAATGATCTACACTTGATTCCCATTCCACGTTCTTCTTAATTTACCCAAAACCAGAAGACTCTGCAGATAGTCGGTAGAGTATAAATCTCATCTGGTTATCTAATTTTTGCAAGGTTTTATAAATTCTGTAGCAAGAGAGGGAGAGAGAATTTTATATCAGAAGTTAATAATCTTTGGAGTTTTGTCTTTCAATAAAACTCTCCCATATATATTGGCATGTGTATTTCATTTATATATAAATACAAGAAGAAAATTAGATATTATTAAAACCGACAAACTGTAACAAAGGCAAGAAATAGGAAGGATCTAACCAAAACCCACAATAATTGATTCAACTTTGAAATGTGCCATTCAGAAGTTCAGATCATATTGAATATGATATGAGAATAATCTTCAACTCTGCAAACAGAGAATGTGCACCGCCTTAATTATTCATCACAAAAGCAGAATTGCTTCAATTAACCATTGATCAACAATACAACAAGTTGAGATCAAATAATCCAATCTACTAATATCGGAAATATTGCTTTCAATTGTGCAAAAAAGTTTTGCAGGCCGTTATAAAAACAGCTGGATATGTAATAATCATCTAGCAACTTCACATGTTCTCTCCCCGTAATTAGTTACAAATGATGTCAGGAAAGGAAAGGCCTCCACTTACATTAATTATTCTTTTTACCACAAAAACATATTGTTCAAACTAGTTACAAAAATCTGAGCTTGGCAGCAAACCCTACGCTATCAGAAATAAAGAATCATGCATGGTAAGTAAAAGTTGAAGTAGAAGAATACCAACAGAGTAATAGTCTGGTAATCAAGGCTTTCAGGTAGTTAAGTTTGAGAGCAGTTGATCCAACGATTGATCATGGTGATGCAGAAATCTGATGACGGCAAAGAGGGCATGTGTCGCTCTTCTTCAAGCATTCCCCTATGCAGTTTCCACGGAAGATATGACAACATTCTCCCAAACGTTTTGAAACTTCGTCCAAGCAAATCGGACGCATCAAACCCTGTTCTTGAACTGGGACGTCCTCCAGACTTTGAACAATGGATTCCAGTGTTGGTGTTGATTGTGCATTCGAAGAGATCATAGCATCGGCGGTTGCTTCCTCTGCCATAGTAAAAGCATCGTCCTCATCTCCCATCAACATTATATAGGGAACGAGTGAAGTCTGTTGTTACCTGAAACCACCAACTTCCTCCCCAATAAAATCTTGGAAATCTTCATCATCATCAAAAACCAAACTACACCACAACTCTTCGGGAACACTGCTAACCATTGACATGCTCCTTAACAACAATATCAAATACAAAAACAAAGTGATCAAGATCCTCTTTTGTGGTTTAATAACGCCCTCTTTAGGGTTTAAAGAACCTAATGACTAGTTTGCTTTCTTCTGAAGCAAAGGGTTTGTTCTTCCTGAGTTTCTATTTTCAAGGGAAAAAACAAAATATAATTGTATCGCGTTGGGATTAGAAAAGAAATAAGAAAAATCATCCTCTTGATTTTCTTATTTTCTGGAAACCTTTTCTTCTACAATAAATCAAAAGAATTGAAATATGAAAAATAAAATCATAATAGAAGAAGTATATTTAAAAAAAAAGAAGTAAAACTGCAACACAATGCCTCGACAGTTTCGATTTTAACATACAGCTCTTCTGTGATAGTAAATCTTATAATGTATAACCACAACCAAATATATATATATATATATATATATATATATATATATATATATATATATATATGTATATATATATATAGCAAAGGATAAATTGCGACGCGCTGCTAAAAGTTAGAAAAAAAATGACGAGAACAAAGGTTTCAGTGACGGATTAGATTTTCGATAAATATGGCAGAAAATCAAATTACTGGATTTTAAAATAGAATTTAAATTGAAAATGATAAAAGACGTGTATGTGTGTGTATATATATATATATAAAATTTGCGTTTATGCAAATAAATATGTAAATTTAATAATTTAATTATAATTACTGGACATAGAATTTAGAAATCAGAATGTGAAGTCCTAGAGGATTATAAACTATGAAAATTTCTTTTCCTCGTAGGAATGGAATTTGTGATATTCAGTTCACGCATGCAAATCTTGAAATTATTGTAGGCTGTGCTAGACCTCATAAGGACAGCAAGTACAGGCCATTCTTCAATTGGTTTCATTACTCCGTGAGATGTTGTACCATAATTTTAGGGATATGCAATATCTTCAAGGGATTTCGTATGCTAGAAGAAGCTTGGATTTGGAAGGACTTTGCAAAAGAAACAGAGGCCATGAGTAACAAGAACTCAGTTTCATTCAAGCTACTAATTCCAAGAACAAAAAAGAGTCATTATCCGAAATACTATTAACAATATTTATCTAGGAATCACCCTCATCATCATCAGAACTATTGGCAGTAAATGTAAAGAAAATATGAAACAGGTTTAGCCAACAATTCTTTAGTTAAGATGAACCTATTAAATAACACTAGCTAGCAATCTGACAGGACAGGGTCAGGACACTTGTCCTTAAACAGAAACTAAATAGCTTTCTACAAATACCAGAATTAATATATATAATTGTAAAAAAAAGATGTATTCCTCTAAATCCTGTATAAGAAAGTACCAAGCCACTAATTTAATTACGTGTCTACAAGCAGAAGCATTGTTCTGATTGTAGGCAAGGAAGGTTTTATATAGCAGATGTTTTATTAAGTAGGGCATCCATCGTGGCCCTTGATCCCCGGCAGAGTAGGGCAATCTGCCAGAGGACAATGGTCACTGTCGCCTCCCAAACCCCACCATGTAGGACCATAAATATTCTGAGATTGAAGAGTGAAAAATAGGAAAATTGCCATGAAAGCAAGACCAGCATCCAAGCCAGCTGATAATATGTAATTATGCCTAGCCCACCATCCTTTATGCTTTCTGTAAACATAGAAGTTGAAGAAGATACCCACAGTTCCCCATGTCAAGAAATGCACTGCTTTTGCTGGTGGCATATTTGATGTGGCTGATAAGAAAATTGGCATGTGAATCAGCTTTATCCATTTCTTTTCTGGGAATTTTCGTGACAGAAGCCATATGGGTATAGGGGCTACTGCTCCTATCAGGAAGAACCAGCTCATTGTTGAATACACTCCTAAGCCTCCAAACATTCTTAGAGGTCCTATGACCCCCCATATGATTGATGCATTGTAGAACACATCGTCCCCAGGACATGTCCATGGACTTCCTGCAGGTAACTCATCTGATCTGCATATGTTTGGTACTGATGACAGAAGAAACCATGCTGTGCCAAAGTACACACTTGATGCTACTAGTGTCCCAACCAACTTTACATTGAAAAATTGTCCGTATCAATTTATGGATTCGAAGTAATTTATGAACAAACAAAGAGAAGAATTGAGCAATGTAATTTTACCTGAACGAGGAACATGGCTTTGGGAGGGATTTTCATGTAGTGGCCTAATTTGAAATCTTGAAGAAACAAGAGGGCTTGGGTCATGCTTATGTAGCCATAGGTCTTGAAAGCAACATTAGCAAGTGGTTTCCCTGGGTATATGTATCCAATAATCAACTCAGTAATCACATTTAGCCCCATTTGCTGTCACATCAGAACAAAAAAAATTTCTATTTTAGACCAACCCCATTTGTGCAACATCATCATAAAGTAAAATTTAAAGTTATTATGATTACCATGTTAGTTGAAGCCTGAACAACGCCAATAGGCAGGGTGAAGAAAAGTGCAATGCCACAAGCAAAAAGAAGCCCCCACCATGGAAGTTGTAATTGTTTATTGAAACCTTCAACAGCAAGAAGGGCTAAACCCACAGATAAAACCAAGATAATCATAAACCACCATTCAGGGACTGCTTCGTAGTTCTTCTTCATAATTCTGGTATGGACATCTGCGTATTGACCTTTCACTGCGCTAGTAGTCTTCCTCCACAGCATCCAAATAGTTCTGTAAATCAATTTTGTTTAATCAGAAAAATCATTTGTGACAGTACAAATTATTAAAAAGGAGCAATCATAACGGAGACTTACTTTCCTTCATATAGAGCAACATGCGTAATGGTAGCCATCAGAGCTGCAAAACTTAGTCCATATACAAATGCGAAGGTAACACTGAGATACAGCTTGCTGTAATTGTTATATTCATGGAGATTGATGTCGAAATTATTTTGATTAATGATTCTAGAAATGTTGTATTTTTGACCATCAGAATCAAAAGTATGGGCAGAAAAGATAGGGAATTTCTTAGCATCATAAGTGTTGGTCCAATAAGCAATAGGCACAATGACATACAAAACCAAGAAAAAACCAGCCAGAGTATTCGCAATTGCAAAGAACGGTACAGCCAAGGGACTCCCCAAGAAGCTAGACACCGATGACCAGTCGAACCCAAACGAACCGATACCAAGCCCAGCCGTACCAGAACCGATCTGCTGGGCAGTGACGGAGTTTTTCCATATCAAACAAACAAAGGAGATGGTTGAAATGGAGGGGATAAGATAGCCTGGAAATATATAATAAAAAAAACTCGATATGAAAACAATTGAAAAGAATTGCAGCCTACTAAGCCCTCCCTTGGGTCTCTTCTCCAAATCATGCAATGCCCTGCAGTTACAGATTTTGTGGCACTCTTAGGTTTCTCTTTTGTATTTTATAGCTTTACAAATTCAAATTTCTTTTAACATACCCAAAGAGAGAGACCTGAACCAGATTCGAAGGCCACCACATATAAGGTGAATCTACAAGAAATTTTCTGAAAATACCCGCCCATCCATATCCAAGCAACTGAATTAAAGAATTAATTCAAGTTAAGAAATGGGAAGTATGATGTAATAAAATTGTTGAGAAATGAAATTACCTGAGTGGTTTGGGCTAATAACATAGCAGCAACCGGGTTCATTTGCCTCCGGTAGAAAGCCTTAACAATGGTGATAATATTGACAGCATAAACCCCATTAGCGCCACAGCTAGCGAATATGGTTATGAGAACATGTTCTTTCAAACTGAAAGGCCCTGGATTCATCGAAAACTTCCATTTTGTGAATGGGAATTTGACCGGTGTCTTGGGAAGAACGGAAGCCAAGAACTTCCCAAGTGGAAGAACCACAATTTGTGCAGAAACCGCTGATACAGTAAGCTGATTGGTACGATATGAAAAGAACTGGTTCACAAATGCTAAAATTACACAAGATGTCAACCCAAGAACCCATGTCCTGAAAGTTAACGCTGTCACTGTGGGATCATCAGTTATAGGAACCGTCAGCCTCACTTGCTCTATTGGGCTGTCATTAATTTCCTCTGCTTCTCCTGCATCAAAAATAACCCCTCTTAGTTCTTTTACAATTACAAATCCACATCCCTATCTGCAATCTCATGAACAAAACATAAAAAAAGGGAAGTACCTGGCTTGGATTGAGGGAGCTGTTCGCTAATGGCCATTTTTGAATTTTGAGTTTTTGTGTCAGTAGCGTTTATAAAATAGAAGAAGTAAAAAGATTGAAAGCCTAAAACTGCGTAACCATCACCCCAAAACTCACTAATTCAACCTGTGATTAAAGGGGTTGACAGCTCATTACAATTGGCATACTTAAAATTGCAAGTTGACAAACTGTAGCCATAATAAAGTCAGCATCTTCTTTATGAATGCTCATCTACTAAATATGGATAATACGAATTTTATTGCGAAAACTATGGTTAATGTATAGCTGCAAATTTGCATTAAATATTATGGTGAATCTTGCGTGAATTATAGTCCAAATTCTCAACTTAAAATCTACATGTGGTTGAGATTCGTCGAATTAATTTCCAACTAACGAGATTCCATTGAATTTGGATGGATTGACTGTATCTTTTTTTCTCTTCTCTTCCCTTTTTTATCAGATCCGATTTTAATGGATTGCTTGTTCAGTTCATACTAGGGACACCATATGTTTGGCCAATTACCTTTTTTTTCTTTTTTACTGCCTAGATAATTCCAACCTAGTGCCAGCTAATTAATTAATTCGAATTTATTACCATTAAATTCCTCTTTAAGGTTGTTTTGGCTATTAAAATTTAAAAAAATAAATTTCACTAGCATATTTTTTAAAATAAATTATTTTTACCACTAAATTTATGAAAATAAACATATTTTACCACTGAATAACATGTGGCATTGTGCAATTGGTTGTTTTAAAAGACAATGACATTTTCTTTCTCTTTTTTTAAACTTTAATAGCAAAAATAATCCAAAAAAGTTTAACGACAAGAAATGACTTTAGCTCAAGAATTTGTGTGTATTTAGTAGGTGCATCTACACATCATTAGATGAAAATTAGTATTTTCCTGTTTCACTTAATTTTGATAATTTTTTTTAATATTTTTTATATAGTTCAATTTAGTAATTTTTAAACTTTAATGAGTATTAATTTAGTAAAAATATATAATTGTAAAAAATATAATTAAAATTTTATAAATTCGATGCTAATTTATTATTATTTTCTTAATTTATGCGGGAAATTAAAAATAGTCAAATTTAATACAATATGGTGAGTTGTTGAATTAATGCTCTTACTTTATTAGGTATACCTAGAATTATATGTATGCAAGCATTACTATGGAGCATCGCACCGTTAAATTATCTGTAATTAAATCATGCGAATCCTGCAATGTATTTATATTTTATCCTAGTACCATGGAAGGACCACCGGCAGTCCGAGATACCTAAGACAAGGATGGCACTCCAGTTTTAAAGCATATTCCTGTCTAAGTTTCTTGGATTGCGTGAACATCATCAATATTATAATACCAAAACAAATGGTGTCGTTTTGTACTCCTTCAATTTTAACATATTTTTTTATTTTTCATTGTGCAAGTTGAATTTAGTTGACAACTTAATAGAAAGAAAATTAAATTTGATAATCTAGGTGCAACGTATACTTGTATAATATTATTATTTTATTCAATTTGTTAACATTAACAAGTAAAAAAAATTAATCAGATTGAGTGAATTTGAGTAAGTTGATAATGAGTTGTATAATTGGTTTAAATTAATGAATCTAATACATTTTTTAAATTAAATAATTTACTAAGAATCCGTTTGGCAATCCAGATAGAATTCAACTCATTGGCAAATTAATTTTATATAGAATTTAATTATTCCAAATAAATTCTCGTGTTTGAAATGTTAATTTTTTTAATTGAATTCCATGTTGCTTTGTTTAGAACGTTTTCAGAATTAAATTTTAATTGTCATTGTATTTTAAAATTTCATTACCATTATAATACTGTAAAAATAAATAAAATTTTGGAATTATAAATGATTTTATGGCTAAAATCCAAATAAGAAACTAAGTATATGTGGGTGTCATATATCTGCATCTACACACACAACTACTCTCATCGTTTTTTTATCCGTCATTTTTATTATTTTTACTAGAATTAAGAAATAATAAATAAATTTAAATTTAATATTAAATTACGTGATTACGATTAAATTATTAAATTTGATGGGTTCTGATCTTATTGGAAAAAAATAAATTAAAAAAACAAATTAAATTAAATTAAAAATTTAAAAATAATAGATAAATAAAATTTAAATTTTATTCAAAAATAATAAATAAAAAAATAAAGAAAGTATGATATCTTACGTATAAGAAATTAATTACATGATTATCTTTGAAATATTATTTCCTATGTAGGGTAACAAAGTACTACGTTGACAATTGGAAAAAGTTATAAAAATAATTTTTAATTTTATGTGTAAATATATAATTAGGTTGATGCATTGCATTCTATCGATTATTAGTCAATTCCATAACATTCAGTGAATTTTCAACACTATGTTGGAAAAAAAAAACTTTTTGATTAATTAATAAAAATACAGATATAATATGACCAATGAAAATCAACGTAATTAATTTTTAACAATAAGTTTCCAAAAAATATAATATTTGATTAATTACATTGAGAGTTTGGACAAACTAATATGCAACTTTTTCCAGGTTTTCTTGGCTGCCTCTCACGACTGAAATTGCGGCAAAAAGCTCTTTTTTACGAAATAAACAAATTATGTTTCTTTTTTTGAAAAATAAAACAAAAAAAATGATGATTTTATTTTTTTTGTTTGATACTATTAAAAATGAGTAAATAAATGGAGATTCTACCGCAGTAAACAAATGAGTATATTTCCTTCTCCTGCCAAAGTTTAAAAGGAAATTAATTTGTCTCTAATTAGTAATTTTAATTGGTAGCCTACAGTTCATCTTGCTGACATTAATTTTAACCTCATCTTCAAGCCCAAGATTTTCTTATTTCTTTTTGCTTTCTAAGAATAATAAATTAAATTATTTTTAGTCAAGCCACAGTGCCATGATTTTTGTTTTTTATATGGTCAAGAAATTTCCAATTGTCTTTTTTTAAAAAATATATATATTAAAGTGAATTTATTGGATGGGTAGAGCCTAAAATTGAATTATTAACTGGCATTGTATTAAATGACATATATATATATATATATATATGTCAAAATAAAGTTGTTGAACAATTAATTGCTCCAACTGCATAGATATATATGGATGCAAATTTCTTCCCTCGCTTTGGATATATAGTATCATCAATTAATCAAGTCAATAATGTGCTAATATATAAAATTAATACTCCATCCCTATTTTAAAAATTATTTTTTTATTTTTTATAAAAATTAAAAAAATAATTAAAATATCTAAATTTCATAAAAAAAATATAGTAATTGATAAAAATACTCTTTTATATTTTAAAAAAATTTATTTAATTTTAGTTAAAATTACAAAGTGATAAGAAAGAAAAATATTTAATAAGTTGTATAATAAATAAGGGTATATATAAATTTATTTTTTAAATTTTAAAAATAATATTTAAAGTGTGATAAAGTAAATTAGATAAAATAATTTTTTAAAATATGATAAAATGAGTATATATTAATAATTTTTATATGGCTTAATTTCTGTATAAAACGGTGTATACTGTTTGTCCAGCTTAGCATACAATGACAAAAGAGAGGCCAAAAGCATTTTTGTCCTTAACTTTGATTTTTCTTGTTTTAATCTCCCAACTCCTTATTTTATTTTTTTCTGTTGACTTTCTAAATCTTTTAATTTTAGTATGATTTTAACTAATTAAATAAAATAAAAATATTACATTAATAGAGGTTGAGTGCATTTTTAGTTAAGTGTAGATTTAAATTTAATATATATTAAATTAGAAACTCATTAAGTATTTTTTTTCCCAAATAAAATTGAATGATTGCATAATACAGTTTAGAAAGTACGCATTTTGGTTAAGATAAAAAAAAAAGTCCATTATGGTATTTGAACGAGGATAGTGAGATCCGGTCAAATAGAACGGTATCTATAACTTGCAAAAAAAAAAAAATAGCCCGATCAAACTGGATATTAGCATTTTAATTTTTAAATCTATTACCGACTTAGAAAGAGAAAATAGTGAAAAAAATTTAAGAGTGCAATGCATTTAAAGTATAAATTAACATGGTATTTATAAAAAATATTGACAGTCACTTGAACGGTCTATCCAAATATCAGAGTAGGTCTGCAGCGACGTAATATAAAGCAAGCGCATATGAGATGGATGTGTGTGTCGATGGACTATTATAGAGCATGTTTTATCTTATCCGATCAGACGACATTATCCCTTTAATTTTCGTGTGCATCCATTTATTCACACACCAGGCCTCCAGAGGTGCTGGGCTTATGTCAAATTGGCCTTCTATTCTTGAGGTCTTTTGAACCGGACTTTATTTGACCTGATAAAAGATAATATTAAGCATTATCAGGTTGCATAAGGAGTAACTAGAAAGATGAAGGCTGGGTTCCAACATTTTCATTATTAATTAGTTGGAGAAAAAGATTCAATACTTAATCATTATTTTGAGGAATTTTTTGGGCGACGATATATGATACTATATTGTATGGTGGGATGAATTGATATTTCACATTGTTGGTGCCAAGGCCTGCATCCATGCTTTATTAGCAGCTCCCAAAATATCCGATGCTAAATTAGGAGATTTCTTATATTTAATATTTATATAAGTCGAATTGGATATCAATAAATCATAGATTTTTTGAAAAAAAAATACCACAGAAATAAAAGGACTTGAAAGTTGAAACATCTTCAGACGGGCTCGGGTTTGAATCCAATTGGTTAAACTCATCCCAAATCCGGCATAGGTAAGAGACAGACCTAATACAAATTAAGCTAATCCATTAAAAAAATTTTAAATTAAAAAAATTTAATTTTAATAAAAAAATATTAACATGTCAATAAAATATAAATCTCGATATTTATTGTAAATTTTATTTTTTATATATTTAAATGTTTTAATTTATGTAATTAATAAAATTTTATACATAATCTATAAATATATTATAAGTAGCAGGTTGCATCGAGTTTAAATCAATGAGTCCAACCCACCCACGTAAAATCGAATTTTTATACAGATTTGAGCTGAACTTACAAATAAATTTTATTGTTCAGATCCACAATTTTTGCCAGCAAAAGGGCTGAGCGGGTACCGGAGTCCATGCACGGGTCCAGTTGAAATTGGCTCGCTAAACCATGTATATATATATTTTTTTTATTGTCATTTCTGCGTATATGCATATTATTTAATTCACCCTTTTCTTTAATTGTTTATTTTTCATTTTCAAGAAGTGCAAACAAGGTTAAGGTAATGAAGGAAAATAAAATAATATAAAGGCAAATAAGGCAATGGAAAAAACAAAAGAATAATATAACTTAAAACTAGACATTCATGTAAGGTTATTGAACTCCTTAACTTGGGGGATTCCATGCAGTTTTATAAGAGAACGTACAGTTTATTAAGCCCCTAGTTTCTCCCAATTTTTCAATGTGACTTCACCCAATATCTTGAAATCGGAAACTTGCTTCTGATGACATTTTTTCTTAATTGAAAATATAGGAAACAGAAAAAGAAACCAAAAAAACCGAAATTTTTATTAACCGAATCGATTTTTAGATTAACCGAATCAAAAATTTAAATTTATAATTTTTACTTTTAAAAATCGGCAAATTAACGGTTAACTGATCTAAATATATTTTATAAATTATATTTTAGATTTTACACTTATATTTTTCAATATTTATGTAATTTATGAATATTATAATATATAACTTTCAAAAATATTATTATAATACATATTTTTATTAAATAAATATTAAAATTATCTTTTTATTACTATTGTTTATTTTTTATATGTGTATAATTTGCAATCTGTTGTTAGTTTCATATTCAATATATTTAATTCTTTTAATTAATTATAGAAATTTTATTTTTATTTTTATTCCTTTAATAGATATTGTATTTAATTTTTATTTTTTATTTTTAAAGCATTTTTAACTATCAAAATAATATTAAAAATTGTATAATTTATTAAATTTATATGTTAAAATTTTTTAGTGATTAATTGATAAATCGATTCGAAAAACTGAATTAAAAACCAAAATTAATATAACGATTAACTGAAAATAATTAATAAAATTATTAATAGATCGGTTAACAGATCTCTGTGCAAAATTAGCTAACAATTGCTAAGTGGGAATCTGAGTCTTCAGTAGACCTACAAGAGAACTCCATCAGTTGATAATGGAAGATTCAAGAGGAGTAGCTCGGCCTCGTCCGATAAAGGCTGTTCGAAGTTCTGTGTTTTGTTTTGTTTTAGTGCATCTGTTTGTTTTTCGCCTCAATGTCCAATTTGAACTCTAATGTTTATAAAAAAGGATAATATATTGTTTAAAGTTTCATTTGGTATAATATCATCCCAAAATTTGAAAATCGAAGCAATTTTATCTCAAAAAAAATTCGTCCAATCCTTAAATAATACATGTTAAATTTTTAAACGTAAACCATTATTTTAGGAATCAAAAATTGCTCAAATTTTAAAATATTAAAAGTAATATTACGCCAAATAAAATTTTATACATTATATTAGTATTTTTCCAAATATTAAGGATTGATTTGCATCTTTAATCTTATTTTTTTTTCGTGTTAAAAAAAGAAAGCTACGCCTATGCAGATGGGGATGCGTAATTGGGTATGGTACGCACTTCTTAGAATTATGAAAGATAAAAGTGCAACGTGAACAAAAACAAATGAATTATTAAATAAATCAAAAGCTTGTAGTACAGTGGTATGTGATTCGATTCATGGATAAAATCAATAATTTAAAAATCGATTTGACTTGAATGGTCAAACCGGTTGGATTATAATTCGATAAGAAATTGGTCCAACATAAAATTTAAAATATGAAAAAATTAGAATTGAGCCAAAAAAATTAGAGTTAAACCAAAATTCAGGTTGGACCAAATTGGATCGGATCAATTACAAAATTGTGCGTTTTGTGTCTTTTTTTCTGCCTTTCAAGTAGACCCACACCCTTAGAATCCTTAAATGATCGCAGGCTGAAATATAATTTAAAATATGAAAAAATTAGAATTGAGCCAAAAAAAAATTAGAGTTAAACCAAAATTCAGGTTGGACCAAATTGGATCGGATCAATTACAAAATTGTGCGTTTTGTGTCTTTTTTTCTGCCTTTCACGTAGACCCACACCCTTAGAATCCTTAAATGATCGCAGGCTGATATATATATATATATATATATATATATATATATATATATATATATATATATATATATGACATCATTTTTTCAATTTCAAGTGTATTTCTGATAAATTAACAATATATCAATTATTAATAATTTTTATTTTTATTTTTAGTTTTTTCAATGTATTTAAAAGTTTCTAAAAATCTATCATCTGTATTTCATTTTATAAAAGGAAAATTTTAATAAATTATAAATAATTGAAATTTTTTAACTATTTCCTTAATTTTAATGTAAAAATTTGAAAAGGCCCTCAAAACAAGTTGTTTGTTGGACTCAAATAAAAATCATTTAAATTATATAACAGTAACATTATCAAGTAACAATAAATGTAAAACAATTTATTAATTTACATTTGATGTTTTTTGAACGGTCAAATCAATCATCCAAGGTCACATCTCTGCAAAATTAGCCTTTAGAACTCCTAATTACGAATTTTAGCTTGAAAAAAAAATATAAATTTTAACAGTAAATTAATTTTATTTGGCATATATATACATAAATCATATGAAGATGTAGATGAAGATTGATTATTAATGATGTTTGTTTATCATATTAAATAATTTATTTGAATATTTTTTTTTAATATTATGTAAATTTATTTGAATATTTATTACTTAAGATAATTTATTTGATTTTATATTTATAAATTTTATTGAATTTAAAATTAATATTTTTATATTGATATTTGGTAATTAATATGTTTTTGAATGTATTTTTATATATTATATTTTTAATTTTTTATAAGTAATTATATTTAAAAAAATAATAAAAATTCCGAATTGATCCAATCGAACCAGTTAACTCATAATTCAATTGGCAGGTCGAGTCGACATCAGATCCGAGTTTCAAAATATTGGATAAAATAAACCAACCCAAATCACATGCTCCCTTATTTTCTTATGCTTATCTGTATAAAATATTTTAGAGGATAAATTATTGAATTTTCCTTTGATCCACGTGTTGTTAACTACTTTTAAATAATTCAAATAAATTGAAGTTCATGATTTATAAAATACATCAATTTCACAATAAATATATTATTCTATCAAGGAAAATAAATTGTTGTTAGGAATTCATAAAATTTGAATGCATTATATAGAATCATGTTCAAGAAATATGGCATTTACAAAACTAAAAAAACAGTTAGCATTGGATAATTCTAACAAAAAAAATATTTTTATTCAGGAAAATTTAATTTATAAATTTCAGTGTTTCAGACGGTTATAAAAAAGTAATTTCTTAACTTTTTTACATTTAATAATATATTGATATTAAAATGTTTGGCGTTGGAAATCAGTTATATCTTGTCTTCAGCTGAAAAGGAGGTCTAATTGAAGATTGTTTCACAGTCGGGTATACCATAAGCATTTTTCTTTTGCCCTCTAATCTTTGTTCTAATTTTGAGAACATGTTCAATTCTTTCTCGTGGGTTTCTTGAGGGGTTGACCGAAAAAGTGTTCACTGGACAAGTAACAAGCTTATATGCCATTTTTACTTTTTTTCTTCAGTTTAAATAAGGCATTAATTTACACGGCACATGTAATAAATTTATATTGTTTTAAATAATGTTATTTTTAGTGAAAATTTTTAACTAATTACGTAGAAACAAAAATTATTTTAGCTCAAAAACATAATTAAAGTATAAAATGCGCACCATTTTTAATATTTTAGAAATAAATTTAATTCAAAATACTTAAAAATATTTTAAAAATAAATTTAATTCAAATTAAATTTTACCATTTTTTCTTTTTGAAACGCGTTATTTTTTACGTTGATAATTATATCAAAGATAATAATAATACTAATAATAATAACAACAGCAATGTACTTTTTATTTTTATAAATTTCTTTTAAATTGGATATAATATGGTTAATTAGAATAGTATAAAGATCTAACGTCAACTTTTAAAATTATAGAAATTTAACTTAGAAAAATATTAACATTCATCATCTCAAAATGTATTTTTCCAAAAAACAAGATTACATGGTAATATAAATAAAAAAGGAGGGTAAGTTTGGAAAAATAAAGTTTTTAACCCTTCTATGCCCCAAACCGAATGGGGGTGTCAAACGTGAGGGTTGTTGAACCCTTCATAAACCCTGCAAAACCCTCCTCTCAAACAAGTCAATCGACTCTACCATACCCTTCAACACTCTGTGATAATCTGATCAAACATAGCGTAAGCGCCAATGACTAAGGAAGAAAATAAGAAATTTTCAGTTTGGGATTTGCCAGATGTGCCAATGGGTCAGCTTCCACCGGGCCTCCAGCTTCAAAGAACTCGTGTTGTTTGCAAATCAGATGCCCCTATTCATGTATCTCTCACATGCGCTCTTCTTCTTTTCTGCTCTTTTTTGATGTTCCCTTTTCATTCAGTTTCAAGTTTCTCAAAGCTCCAACCTTTAAGCATTCTGGATGCTGTTGATTAGTTATTTGGGTTGCATTTGCATATGTATGTGTTGAATGTTGGTTATTAACGCCTTAGGTTTTAATTTTCTTTTGATAACTTAATTTCCTACTGCTTTTTTAGTAGTTTTTTTTTTAAATTACTTGTTAATGTCGTCATCATCATCATGATGTCAGTTAACGGAACATTATACTTGGTTAGAATCTGTAATTGAGAAATAAAACTGTCAGTTAACTGATCAAAATACAGAATTTTGTGTTAGCTACTTTAGTTAATGTTTTATCTATTTTGAGAAGGAAAAGGCAGAAAGTTCTAAACTTGAATTTTCTAGTTTTGCCTTTTTCAATCTTATTGGTAATGAGAAGAATGTGAGGTGCGGGATTTGATGGCTTTAGTTATCTTTCTGATTTCTCATGATTTAGAATTTTGGTTTGTGCAGACGGATAATGTAACTTACTCTGGTGCCTATGCCTCGATGGGAGTTGATAACAGTTTACATTTAGATAATTTTTGTGACAAGTTTAAAGTTCAAGTGATTCGACTGTCAAAGAATGATATGGAGTTTGATATGATTGGTATTGATGCAGCCATTGCCAATGCATTTCGGAGGATTCTCATTTCTGAGGTGTGCTTGTTAGTCTTCATTCTTGGAATTATGTTGTCGTTATGTACCTATGCATGCTTCTTTATTTAGTTATTCCATTAAATTAGAGATTATATCAAATTTTGTTGGTGATCTCTTTTTTGCATCACTGAAGTCAGAATATTGGCTTCAAAATTTTCATAGTTTATGTTTAATGTAATCATGTGGTGTATATCTTGAATTTGTTGTCACCGGTGACTTGCTTGGAATGCTACTTTAACCTGCCATCTAATTTTCTAAGCACTAGACCAAAATAAACGCAGTAACTTAGATATCATTCAAAACATCGAGGGACCATTTGCCTATTTTGTGAGCATTGGGTTAAAATTTGGGCCCATAGGCTTCAATAAAGTAGAACCTGTACGTTGTATTTGCTCTGATTAAAAGGTCAAATTGTTTTTAAAATTGACATCAATATTATATTTTGTCCAAATTCAACTTTATGGCTCAATTTAGCATATCCTATTATCAATTTAACCAATTTCAAAGTTAGGAAAAGCAAAAATATTAAGAAAACAGTAATTACATTTTCATTGAAATCATCAGATTCAACATTTCAATGCTTCACTTAGGTTTACCTTAAGTTAAATTAGGCATTTATAATGAAGCAAATCTTATTATTTGGTGACAAATAGGCTGAATGTGCCACAAATGCCAAGTAGCCTGCTAGTTTTAGCGACAGTTGATATTGGGCTAAATTGACTAAAACATGATTGACAATTTCAAGGGGCTAATGGCCTTTAATCCATATTTGCTCATTATTTTACTTTAAAAGTATTATTATATTGCTCAACCTCCAATGTATATGGAGTTGTGACTTACAATTACAACAATCTTATTGGCTTAGTAGTTTCTTTTGTGGGAATATGCTTTAAGTTTGATGCTAGACGCAGGAAAAAATTCTCATCTGTTTTTTCATCAATTTTATTAGCACCATTTTGATGTATACGCGTAACATTTTATACCGTAGGTTCCACTTGAATTTGGCCTACATGTAATATGTCAATTGATGGACATGATGCAATTTTTTTTTTCTCATTCATATACATGTAGGTTTCCACAATGGCTATTGAAAAAGTCTTTATTGCAAACAATACATCTCTTATCCAAGATGAAGTTCTTGCTCACAGATTGGGTCTCATTCCAATCAATGCTGACCCTAGGCTCTTTGAATATTTTTCAGGTTTGACTCATTTTCACTAATTTATGCCCTTTTTAGAAACTGCACTTCACAAATTCCTTTTTCCCCCCTTGCTTAAGAGATAGGTAAACATAGATGCACATGCTTTGTTGTGGCGTTATATAAGTCATTGCTTAATCCATTTATTCTCCTTTTTTCTTCTTGATGGTAGCAAATGATACTCCTAATGAAAAGAACACCATTGTTTTCAAACTACATGTACAATGCAAGCGAGGTGAGCCTCGCCGTACAGGTAAATCCTAGTTGCTCTGTAAATATATGTAAAGTTCACCACTTGGTTCTTGGAATTTTAATATAGCATACTATTTATTCTGCAGTATATTCTGAAGGACTAGTTTGGTCTCGGGTTGGGAGTATGTTTAGTAAGGAAACTGAAAAGGTTGATTCAAAACCAAGTACCTATACTTCATTTAGTTCTGAGCAAGATCACCCGTATCCGATCAGACCAACAGAAGACAAGATTATTGTTGCTAAACTTGGCCCTGGACAGGTAAAGCATTTTGCTGCTACTTTGGTATTGGTCAGCATTCTTCTCTGTCTCTGCTCTTCTATTTTAAAAGAAGAATAAAAAGGAAAAGAGAAAAGGAATGATGACCAGCTGCTACTTTCGCCCAAAACTATCTGAAATCATATTTTTTCCAGGCATTAAACTTTTAAGGAAATGCCTAGAGATCATTCTAACTACTCAGTGTCAAAAGGTAGGCTAGGCTTCTACATCAATGCACTAAAGAAATCCTCCAAGTGATTGTTTGCTGGAATTATGTTGAAAAAAAGTCCTGCCACAGTCATGAAGATGGGTATTTCGTTATCAACAACAACTAAGCCTTAATCCCATACTAGATGGGGTCAGCTATATAAATTCTCTCTCCAAATCCCTCTGTCCGAAATTAAATCTGCCTTGATATCCAGTAATTGTAGGTATTTAGACAGTATTTCTCTCCAAGTGATCCTAGACCTACCTCTACCATTCTTCCTACCTTCTATTGCTAAACTCTCATGTTTTTGAACCAGGTACCTTAGAGTTGACATAGCACACGACCAAACCATTTTAAATGTCCTTCCCTTATTTGTCCCCAATTGGTATTTCATTATCAAATCTTAAATTTACCATCGAGGATCACCACATTTGAAAACCTGAATGTTCCAGTGGAGCTAAACATATGAGGATTTAAATCATTTCTGCAACTTATGTCCAATAAACAAAGTAAATTTGGAAATGGCCGACTTGTTTTATTTTGTTACGGTGGTGCCCCTTATTTATTAATTGTGTGTTTCTGCTTGACCTTTTATTGTTTCATTCATTAACCCCTAACAAGTAGATGTCTCTCTCCCTTTTTTTTTTCCTCACTTTCATTATGCAATGAACTTTTGCTTTAGAGACTTAAGTTGAGGTTTGCACTTCACCCAAAATAATATAAAAATATAGTTGAAAACCCAATGCTATCTTGTCTCTCTTTTATCTTCTGAATCCTATATTAGCTAGTTAATCCAATAGATCATTTTCTAAAATTACATGTTGCTGATTGCTTCTCATTCTGGCAATTATTGGCATTAGGCTCTATAATTATCAACTACCCTTGTTATTTTATAGGAAATTGAACTTGAAGCTCATGCTGTTAAAGGCATGGGTAAAACACATGCAAAATGGTCCCCTGTTGCTACTGCTTGGTATCGGATGCTTCCTGAGGTGAGAATCAACATCCCTCCACTCAAAATAAATAAATAATCATTTTCCTTTGTCTTATAAATTATAATGTACATTTTTCTTTTGGTTTGATATTTCCCTGTAGGTTATATTATTGGAAGATGTTCAAGATGAGATGGCTGAAGAGCTTAAGAAAAAATGCCCTGTTAATGTATTTGATATTGAAGACATTGGCAATGGTAAACTGACTTTTACTACTTCCCATTGTATTTTATTTATGTTCTTGATTAGAAAAAAAAAAAATAAGAGTGAAATTATTATGAAGTAGCTACTTGAGAATGCATTACCCAATGGCTTAGTCACAAGCTTTGCTGGGTTTTTTTAATATCTTAAATGAAATTCGTTAGATTGAACGGAAGGAGATCATAGCAGGCTATTCATTAGACTGAAATTGTGTATTGTTGCAAAGAAAGTGTCTCCTAAAATTGGTGCTTTATAAATGATATAAAAGAGAGTTTTGCTTGTACGAGTCAATGTTCGAGTGTTGTATGGCAAAGATATAATACCTTTGCTAAAGAAGTGGCCATAACTAAGACAAAGGTAGGAATTAGCATTTCCTCGGAATATGTACAGACCGACATTAAGCAAAGAATTCCAAGTACCTACAATTCTGCTTGGACTTCGTAGTGATCTTATTCACCATTGTCAGTGCATCCTAAGCTCGTAACATTACTGGTGATTTTTTTTTAAAGTATATCTTTCGCAATTGCCTGTGTTGCCTCTGTGCTGGTTGAACAAGTTTTATTTGGACAATCTTTGATATTGCCTAATTTGTATTTAAATTGTTAATTTATGCAATTAGAATTCACTTCTTTTTCTTTTTCTTTTCTGGGCACCAATCTTCATAACAAATACAAATGATGGTTGGGCAGGTAAGAAGAGAGCAACTGTTGCTCGGCCACGTGCCTGCACACTGTGTAGGGAATGTATAAGGGGAGAAGCATGGGATAAACGTGTATCGCTACGGCGTGTTAAAGATCATTTCATATGTAAGTAACACGGTCCATAAACACCGTTAAAGGTCGAATACGGCTAGAAATAGTTACTCTTGATATTATAACATATGTAGACAAAATTATTTGCTCTGGAACTGAATGACAATAAACATGTCACATATGCCATTTTTAGTTGCAGGATAAATTTGTCTGCATGAGAGTCAAGACTAATGATAAATTATCGTTCTTCAAATCCTTAATTCCTAATTGTATGGGATAGATAAAAGTCTGATAACTTTTTCGGTTTATGTTTGCATTATGATTTTGGAAATATCAGTTCTTACTGTTATCCGTTCTTTGTCAATAGTTACTATTGAATCAACTGGAGCATTGCCACCAGAAGTGCTATTTACAGAAGCTGTGAAGATTTTGGAAGACAAATGCGAACGCGTAATTACTGAGCTCTCATGATTCTTTCTTAGCCTTCTTTTTTCATATAAAATGGAAAAAAAAAAAAAAAAGAAACAAGGTTTAATGGGAACTTGTGTATGTTATGTTTCCAGAGAAATAACAATTTTTGAGTATATATTAGCTGTTATGCTAATTTATAAAATCCTCGTCATTTATGTTTAGCACGTAATTATTATTATTTAAATTTATAGCGTTTTTTGAGATAAAAATCCTTGATGCTTGCCGGCTTGTGAAGTAATGATTTTACTGTATCTTTTTCATGCTAGTAGCACAAGTGGTTTGTTATACTAATATTAACTTTGGTAGGAATAATAATATCAGATAAAATTAGTTATTTATTTTTCCCTTGAACCATGTGATTGAATTTTATTGTTGGTTTGATAAAATAGGAATTGTATGTAAGGACATACATTCTGATATATATTTAAAGAATTTGTCTGTTCTTCTGTCCAAAAAGACTTGTCAAACAACAGATAATAATGGTTTAGATTCATTCAGGTCATGATCTAAAGTAGTTAGCAATTTATTGTCGATTTCCTTATCTAACTGACTGCAACGTTTTAAATTAACGAAACTTTAGTTTGTTATGTTTGAGCTTCCTACCAAGCAGTAAAACATCATCCTCTTAGTAATTCATGAAGCTTGTTTCGCAGTGAAAAAAGTTTTTAACTCGTCAAAAGGATTGGATCCTTGATACATCCTAGGCATAATGAGTACGAGGTTTTCAAGTAACTCTGTTTTTTCTCGACCGGATCATGTATATCATATTATACTCTCTTTTTGTCCCCTTTGAAAGGCAATTTTTACTACAATCATTTTGTTTTTATTTCTTTCTGGTAATAAGTTCAGCCCCCTCAGAATTTTGAAATTTTACTTTTACCTACATATCTTTTTTTTTTATAGCTCTCAGAATTATTTATATTTCCATTATGGCTTTTATAGATTTACTTAGATAAAATGTGTCCACTTTTTTTTTTTTTTAGTTTTAACCTATTTTAGTCACATTTGTATTTATATTGTAAAATTTCTATAAATGCACATACCAAATTTAATTTCGGTCGTCATAACTTAATTCTCTATTTATATTCGCAAATTTGTTTCCCTTATCAATTTATATTAATATGTATGCTTATGACTAGGCTAGTATGAATATATAACCGTCACATCATCATACTATACGTTAAGAGATTTTAACTGTTAGATTAAATAATAATATTTTTTAATTTTTCATCGAATGGTAGATATATGTTAACGTATAATACATTGAATGTATTGAATCATCATGTGTGTATGTATATATATATATGTATTTTTCTTATAACAAAAAAAGAATGTGTTTTTCTTATTATCCGCTTTGTTGGGTTAATAATTTATTTTTTAATTCAATAAACTATGCATTGTAGATGAATTTGTGTGGGTAGTCATATAAACAAAGTAACTCTTAAGTCATAACAAGAATAAAGTATCGTTCTATATATCACAGAAAAGAGTGTTGATTTATGAATGAATAATCATGTGAATAAATAAAATAGGGATGAAAAAGAAAAATGTAAGAAAATATATTATGAATAATGAGTAGGTACAAGGTATTTTTGATGTTATTGGGCCACATTTACATAAATTAATATAGATGTAAGGATTGACTGATTGACATAATGACATGACATGGACTAAATTAATTATTACTATATAAGAAAAACCTATAACTAAAAGGTGAATGTGCTTTGCTAAAAAAATAAACATAAATGCTGAATGTAATAATCTAGATTTGACCCCACTTGCTTTGGCAGGCCCACTAACACTACTTCTCTGATACAAGCAATTCTATTAAATTGAGGGTGTTAAGCTTAATATCCAATAACAAATTATTATTTGTTAGATTATGAAAATTTTGAAAATCAAGTAACCTTAATTAACTCTCATGTCACGTCTAGAAGACAGGAAATTAAATATTTGGGTAAGCTTTTAAAAGCGAAACTTGATAATTGGGGACAAGTTTAGTCATTTGGCAAATCAGGCTCATAAGAATTCAATGGCATTGCCATATTATTATTGGCAACCAAACATTTTATTTCTATTATTTGGCATAATACCCAATTAATCACAATTTCAAATGATCAAATTTAAATTTTTTTTATATTTTTAATTGAATGCTAAATGAGGTGTCCATAAGAGAGTGAAACTAAGAAAAGAAGCAAAACAATCTTAAAAAGATTTGAGTGTCAAGAGTTTGAGGTTGAAAAACAAGGGTATTCCTGTTCGAAACCGATAATTCTGCTGGCAAAGCGTGGAAGTCCAACTCATTTAGATACTGTTGGGAATTAATGAAGATTTTTCACGTCATTTATTATGAGCTTATGCAACATGCACTTCCTAAAACTATGCTATTTTATTTTTCAGATTCCTGCCTAAAACCATATCATGTCTTACAATCTTCATTTTCAAGCTTCGTTTGTTTCTTTTGTTAAGTCTCTTTTATTTATTTGGAAAGTTGGTGGCTCACTCCTTCATTATTATTATTATCACAAACAGAATCTTTTGCTAATCTTGTACCCACTAAAGTAGCAAAATCTCATTGGCAGCTGTTCATATATTTTTCGAAAAAATATCTGCTTTTTCTTATTTCTGCACTTTTTTTACCGTTTGATTATAACCTGTGTGATCGTGAATTCTTTTTAAAAGTTATTTTTTTTAATAAAGAGTTGAATTTTTTATTTATTCATAACAGAATTTTCTAATTATCATCTAAAATGAATACGTGCGATTTGATTTAACGGTTCATATGCATATATGTCAAATTATTATTCTAATCATATGTCAGTTAACCTGTTAAAAAAAATAATCAACCATCTACAAAAAGGAAAAAACTCGGTTCATGGGGAAGGGAAATTTGCCAAAAAGAAAAAAAAAAGGTTCAAGCTTAAAAATGCCACTAAATTATTAAAAAATTCAAAAAAAATTCTATTTTTTTTCTAAATATAACACTGAATAGTACTAATTGTCCAAATATACCCTTCTTGGCCAAACATAAAAGGATAAAAAATGCACCAAAATTATTAAAAGTAGCTAAAAAAATTACAAGTATTATTAAATACTTTGGAGGACTGCTTTTAGCCATAAACTCCAGAAAAGAATCGGGCACCGGTAGGGGAAACAGTAGGAGTAGGGAAATAGTTTGAAGGCCGAAAAAAGGGCATTAGAGACATCTTTGGACTCTTCCAAGGCCCATATGTGAGATGACCAAAAATAATATAATTTACCAAAAAGAAAAAAGAAATTGAAAAAACATAAAAAAGAAAAAGAAAATATAATAAAAAGCATTGAAACCCAAAAAAGAGTGTCTTTAACTTTGACCCCTCCTTTCTCTTTCTTTTACGTGGTAGACCCAACTCTCTTTTAACACACCCTCTCAAAGACCAAAGCTTGTTCTGTCTTTCTTCTTCTTTCCTTCTCTTTCTCTCTCTCCACACATTTTAGGAAGAGGGAACTCTCATTCATTGCCCTCTTTATCTCTCTCTACAGTTCTCCTTGAATGAGTGTAGTGTAGTGTAGTGAGTGAGTGCTCTCTTTTAGCCCCACAGCGAAAGCAAACACTCCTAAAGCTCTGATCTTTTTTGAGCCAAGGTACTCCCTTTTTTTGGGCTTCTTTTCCTCTTCACTTTTTGCTCATTTTCTGATTTGCCTGGTGGGTTTTTGCTTATCTCTGCAATTGTTTTGTTTTTTAGCATCTGGGTCTATGTGGGGTTGTGGATCCAGCAAGGCGGGTCTTTAATTTGAGATCTGTGTGTGTAACTTTCTTCTTTACATTGTTATCTTCTTCTTTATCTCTTGGTTTTGCTAGTTATACTGCTGTAGAGAAACTGCATTGTTCAGCCAATCGATTGGTTTTCTCTTCCTTCCTTTGTTTTTACTTCAAGCTTTGAGTTTCACTCTTCTACTGAAAAAAGGATCGGCATTTTGAGGTGGAGTTTTTGCTTTTACTGTCCTGATAAATTTGTTAATTTCTTGTTGCTTTCCCCTAATTGTTCCTTTAATGGCTGTATTTGATCTGGGTACTCATATACTCCTACAATTTCCGGTCGCTTTTTTCCATTGCAGTTCCTGAATTACAATTTCTGGAATCTGTACTTTTGCTTGTTTAGTTTATCAATTTTTTTTGAAAGGGATGGGTGAGCCGGGTTGCAGTGTGATCGTTTTATTCTATAGGTGTTCAAGAACATGGATCATGTAAATATGATAACGAGCATGATTTGCCTCTCCTTCTGCTGCTTTACTGCCGTTTATATTATCTCCTCAATGAATTTCCAGTTTCAATATTGTATATCTATTCAATTCAATGTGTTGAAATCGGTGTTGATGGTGATGTTTTAACTTTGATCAGTTATAGGACATCTTCAACTCCGCTGTTGATTGATTTGAAGATGGAAGTAAGTAGAACTGCTTGTAGATTGAACATGCTTGTTGCTGCGTGATGGGCTTTCCCAATCAGCTTTCTTTCAATGGCCTCAAAACACAGTGTTGGAACTTCACCAGAAAAGCAGAGAAAAGTCTCTGGTAATCAGACACCAGAAGGGAAATTGCGCAGGCCCCCACCATTGCAGATTACAAAGACAAGCAAATCAGAGCCAGTTACCCCCAAAAAACCACCCTATAGTGTGCGGCAAGTTGCATCAAAGCAAGCTTCTGAAGATACGACAGATGACAAGAAATCACTGGTTTCTCATAACTCATCTAATGTTGATTTTTTATCTGATAAGGTATCTTCGGGGTTGTCATTTGTGGATCCAAAGCAAGGGCAAAAATGTGTAGTTCCTGAAGTGAGTGAAGCTAAAGGCTCTGTGGAGAATACTGCTGATCGAGAAAATGAAAGTAAGAATTTACTGCATGAAGTTAGCCTCACATCGGCTAAGATCAGTGATGGGACCAACAGCCTTGCAAAGACCAGTGGAAGTGCCAAGATTAGTGAACGGGTTGAATTTGTTGAGAGTGGGAAAAGCAGTGTAAATAGAGGAAGCACAAGCAGTGATGTGAGTGATGAAAGTACTTGTAGCAGCTTAAGTAGCAGCATCAGCAAACCTCACAAAGCCAATGATATGAGATGGGAAGCCATACAGGCTGTACGAGCAAAAGATGGTGTATTGGGTGTGAACCATTTTAGACTGCTGAAAAGGTTGGGCTGTGGGGACATTGGAAGCGTGTACCTTTCAGAGTTAAGTGGAACAAAATGTTATTTTGCAATGAAAGTTATGGACAAAGCATCTTTAGCAAGCCGCAAGAAACTTCTTCGAGCTCAAACAGAGAGAGAAATTCTGCAATGTTTGGACCATCCCTTCCTCCCAACTTTATATACCCATTTTGAGACTGACAAATTCTCATGTTTGGTTATGGAGTTTTGCCCTGGTGGTGACTTGCACACACTGCGACAGAAGCAACCGGGAAAGCATTTTTCTGAACGAGCAGTGAAGTATGAAAATCATCCTTGCATATTTTGTATACTTCTAATGAGGCATTCTGATTTGCAATCATCACATTGCATTTTCTTTCGTGCATGCTTGCAAGATGTATCTAAATTGTGCAACAATTTCTTGTTGCATGCATGATGTGTTGATTGGTATATCATTGTCTTGAATTTATTGCAAATTACTGCATAATAATCACTTTATTTTGCTTGAAAGTGGTTATGAATTTGGTGTATAAGAAGTGGAGGGAAATAGTTCTCAGTAATATATGATTCTGCATTTTAGCGTTTGATGGGATTCTGCATTTTAGAGCCATATTCATATATTCATTTCATATGATCCTAATGCTGTTGGTTTGCTTCGCACTTGTTTCTTAGCTACAGAATCCTAGTGGTATGTTTATAAATCATTTTGCCTTAACCTGAATAAAATGGGTAAAGAAATGGACAAGAACAAGGACCTTTCTTATAGATATGTTAGATATTAATATTGTCTATAAGCCAGCCTTTTCCAATAACCACAAAGGAATAATCCAAATAACTCTTCCCCATTTTTTACAATGGTAAGAAAAATATTCTCAGAGCTTTTTGATTGGAGATCCCTTGCAGCTAAGGTGTTAGGATTACCTTTTGGTCTTGGTTTTGTTTCTCACAATTAAATTATCATTTATTGCATAATAGCTGTGCTCCTTATTTTACCTCTATGCCTCGATAGGAAGGGGAAAAAAGTCATTCTTTTTTCGTGAGAAAAAGTATCATATTTTTATTTTCAATTTGTTTGTGAAGGTATATATGGTAACATTGTCTTGTAATTTTCAAGCTTATCTTGTAACATGCAGAATATAAAGCAAAATAACAACTAACCTTAAACAGGATGGGATTAGACAGATTTAGAACTGTATTTGAGCCAATCTTTTTGTGATGCACTTGATTCAATCACAATTAGACAATCATATAATTAGTTTTGTCCTTATTCTTGAATTCAGAAGGGAATAAAAGGGATAAAAAATTATATGAAGCTCCTTTTGGTCATTGTACTCTGACAACTGATTGTCTTTGAAATTCAGAACAATATGAGTAGACGTTGGACTGTTGCTATGCATATTGAAGTGGTTATGTTGGAGTTATTATATAATAGAAAGGCAAAGTTCATATTGATTTTATCATTCCTTGGTCATATTGCTTCGAAACAAACAAGTTGACCTTCAATCACTATGGTGATGGTGGAGCCTATTTTTGACCTTTAATAATTGTTTGCCAGTAATAATTGAAATGATAATTAATCATATTGTTATTTGACCTTTAATGCAGGTTCTATATAGCCGAAGTTCTTCTTGCTATGGAGTATCTTCACATGCTTGGAATTGTTTACCGTGATCTTAAGCCAGAAAATGTTCTTGTCCGAGAAGATGGACACATAATGCTTTCTGACTTTGACCTTTCCCTCCGCTGTGCTGTGAGCCCAACGCTAGTGAAGTCTTCAGCACCTGAAGGGGAACCCTTGTGTAAGAACCCAGCTTACTGTGTCCAACCAGCTTGCATTGAGCCATCTTGTATCCAGCCATCTTGTGTTGCCCCTACAACGTGTTTTTCCCCTCGACTATTTTTAGGCAAATCGAGAAAAGATCGAAAAGCCAAGAACGAAATGGGAAACCAAGTCACACCATTGCCGGAGCTGGTTGCAGAGCCAACTGATGCTCGCTCCATGTCCTTTGTGGGAACACATGAATACCTGGCCCCTGAAATTATCAAAGGTGAAGGGCATGGAAGTGCTGTAGATTGGTGGACTTTTGGCATTTTCCTGTACGAGTTGTTGTTTGGTAAAACTCCTTTCAAGGGATCTGGGAACCGGGCTACCCTGTTCAATGTTGTGGGACAGCCGTTGCGATTTCCTGAGTCACCAGTTGTGAGTTTCTCAGCAAGGGATCTGATCAGGGGCTTACTAGTGAAAGAGCCACAGCACAGGTTAGCCTACAAACGGGGAGCTACAGAGATTAAACAACATCCTTTCTTTGAAGGTGTAAATTGGGCTTTGATTCGTTGTGCAAGTCCACCAGAGATCCCAAAACCGCCTGAGTTAGAGAAGATTCCAAACCCACCATCAACAAGTGGTAAAGGTGCAACTCATTTTCATCCTGAGAAGAATAATTATCTTGAATTTGATTTCTTTTAGCTGTTCTTGAAACTGATTTCTATTTGTTTCTGCTTCTCTGGGCAACAGCCAATATGCAGAGTCCCTAGAACATTGAAGTTGTGGAAATTAGGTTTTTTTTTTTCTCCTTCTTCAGTTGATAATAGTGATATGTTCGATAAAGTTATTAAACATTTTCATATTTGTATTGAAGGAAGTTGATGAATATCTGAAATTGTGAATGTTCTCCATTTACAACATTGATTTAGTTCTTTTTATGAAGAAACACAGGATGCTGTCCCTATTGAAGAAATTTCAAGCCTCTCTTTTCTTTCTTGATCTTCTACTTGTACATCTCAGGGTGCGTGATTAAGTTGAGAAATTACTCCAAGTTACTGACGTTATTTATGTATTATTTTTATTTGGAATAACACAGATTATATTCTTAACTTATTAAAAGCGTAATTGATACGTTCATGTTATTAAAAATTATATAAAATACTTTTAAATTTGTTAAAAATGTTATATTATCTCATGTAAAAAGTTGATTAGTTCATAGTATAATTTGTCATACTCGGATAATGTAGGACGAAATTTATGGTGTTACTTGGCATCCACGTTTTCCTGTTCTTATGTGCAAGCAAATGCGGCACTAGGATTCGAGCTACAAAGTGTTGAACTTGCAAATGCAATGTGAGGGTGATTCTACTTGAACTTATATTTTAGTGAGAAAATTACTAAGACAAGAACATCCCTCAAAAGCCAACCAATAAGTTCCTAATTATGCATTTGTGTAAAAATCTGAGTTTACATTACACAAGACTTGGAGACTAAAATCTTATGCTATATTCTAAAATTCGATATATCAACTGTTTCTGTATTTTTAAAATTGACTTCTTGACCCCAATCCGAAATGGAAGTTTAATATTTCTATGTATAACAATAATAATAATAATATTATTATTATTATTATAGGGTACAATTATTTGATGGATCCAGTCCACCGAAGAGTGATCCATGACATTGACAATCACAATTCAAAACTAAAATATGTATAATGGGAACCAATCATATTGACAACAAAATCTTTTAGGAATAAATATATTTATATGAATGCAACCATTCAAAAATTCCAAAGTTATATGAATGCTCTATTTATATAAAGAACTATTTCAAAAATTTATTCTTTTATTGACAAAAATTGAAGAGAATTAAAATTTTATGTGCAATATATAATTTAATTAAAATAAAATTGTACCTAAACTTAAAAGTCAAATTTGTCTTAAAAAAAAAAACTTCTTAATAATCTAATTAGAATAGATAGAATCGAAACTTAATTGAAAGTTATAAAGCGGACAAAGTCATAAATACAGAAAACGAAGTCTTGAAGAAGAATCTACGAACAAATGAATGGAATATCCCATCCCACTGCCTATATTTTACCATTAGGATTGTCTAATATCATCGTGCCTTTTTTTCACCACTAGAATCATGCATGCTTTTTATTTTTAATAATTCAACGGTCGGCCATACAGGCAGAATAATTAAATAAATTATTTCTTCATGTTCAAGTACGGCATTCCAACTTGGTTTTAACATTATCACCAATTTTCTTCTGCCGTTCCTTTTTTTTCCCTTAAAAAAAAAAAAAAGGAAATTGCGAGAGCGATGGAACGTGTCTTCCTCATGATGGGAGACCATTTTCTTTCAATAATATAGCAAAGAATTCTATCTTTCTAATAATACATATTTATTTGTTTGTTTGTTCTAAGTAATTTCTTGAAGCGAGTGGCTACACTTTCTTGCCTTGTTTGAGCATCTTTGGTGTAGTATTAGCATATATTTCTCCATCTAATCTCTGTCTTTTTCTTGATTAGTATATGCTTTTAGAATAATTACTGTATGCTTTATATAACATGAAAATACTGCACACCATGATGCACTCTAATCAAATTGTATAAACATCTTTTTCATCTAACTAATTAATTTATTTATTTTGCCGTAAAACCCCTTGACTTCAACGATTGGAACTGTTAAGAAATTTTCCAAGTGTTATTAGTTACTTAATTTCCATTACACTCTTAACTTTCCGAGGTTGTAAGAGAATTATAATATTTAATTATAAAAACATTATTAGAAAAAAATTAAATTTGAAGCCCGCCACACTTTTTTTTTTTCCACTAAACTGAATGCTGGTAATTATTATCATTACACCCCTATATATATATAACGCATTTACTCGGCCAGTTTTTTAGATATTTTGTTTAATTTTTTTTTTATCTTATATGGTATTTTACTTTAATAAATTAAATAAAAATAAAGGTGGAAACTTCGTCCACCAATGAATAACCAGTCAACAACCTTCCTTGAAAATTCAAATTCCAATAATTTCAAATTTGCACTCATAAAATAAAAAGCAAAATAATTAAATTTTATTAAAACGGGAGCTGTCAAATAAAAAAACATATCTAATTAATCTAAGCACCTCAAATAATATTTTGGCCGTCTCAAGAAATGTTTGAACATTTTCAAAGCATGGAGTATAAGTATCACGATGCCATGGCATAGATTTCCATAGTATTTTCAAAACCTTTATCTTATTCTTGCAAATTAAAGAATATATATATATATATATATATATATATATATATATATATATATATATATATATATATATATATATATATATATATATATAATTATTCAATTAAAAATTTCAAAAAATTACCTAATTATATAGAATTTCGATCGATTCGATTTTTCTACGATTTTTTTCTTCAAAAATCCCACCGATCCGAAAAATCAATTTTTTTCTAAAATTTTAAATCGAAACCGAACTAAAAAGTAAAAAACCAAACCAAATTAAAAAATTATGTGATTTTTTTGTTTGAACCGAAATTTGATCACCCCTATATAGGGAGAAATTGCAGGGTTACCTTTCCCCACCTTGGTAGCAGGTAAAGCAAGGAGAAAGATGGCATGCCCTATGCTTTTCTCCCCATTTACCAACGCAATTGGAGCACTTAAGAAGGATACGAAGTGGCGTCCTATGGCTGTAGGCACCTAGCCAGCGAAGCTCCCAATAGAATTCGTTGCTATCATCTAGAAGGAAGGCACTATACAGAAAATGAGAAATTTTGATCGGTTAAATAAAGGCAAAGAGGGCCCTAAAAATCCCCTCCTTTATGATTGATCATACCCTTATCAACATCACGATCTAGATGGAGCTCCAAGATCTCCCCAACGAGAAACATCGCCAAAGGTTTGAAAGGAAACCTCAAAACTAGTTATCTACATTTGTAAAACGAATAGTTTGTAGGAGATAAAAGAAACCAAAAAATAACAAACTAAAGCCTAAAAGAAAGGGAATGCCGTCTGAAATTACAGCTTTATTCCCGATCAACGTATTCATATCCCAATCTCCACGACTGATGATTTTGTTTTCGATCAATACTTTTACCAATCGATGTATTCATATCCCAGTCACTACAACTGATGATTTTATTTTTGCAATCAATAATTTTTTGATCCATGTATTTAATCCTAGTCTTCCAACTGATGATCTTATTTTCCCGATCGATGATTTTTTGATTGATGTATTTAATCCCAAACTTTTGATTGATGATCTTATTATTCTTGATCTATGATTTTTCAATCGATGTACTTAATTACAGTCTTATGGATTGATGATGTTATCTTCGCGATAGATGCTTTCTTGATCAAAATTTAAATTCCTTGTTCAAATGATGGTCTAAAACAGACAAAGCCGCATGCTTCGATCGTCAGAAAACTGACCGAACCATTCAGAGGTGGATAAATGGTAATGCTCATTATTTCAACAAAACCCAATCCGTTAAGGGCTTTTTAGGAAATCTGACCTTACCTGGGCCCAAAAGTGCTAAGCCTACTCGACTAAAGAGCGAAAATGCACTGAACAAGGATGTTCGATTGGACGAGATGCATCCCTGACATACAAAAGCTCTCTGACACATGCCACTATCAAATCATTGCATGCAGACCATCACCTCACCATCAGGCTACGTTGACACTAGGATAGGTCACCTGTACAAGCTCTCAAGTACTCTATAAATACAAGGTTCAGTCACAAATTAATATAACCATATGCCCTCTCTCTCTCTTATTCTAGCGATTATCTTCGGTTTACTAATTCAGGCATCAGAGTATTAACGTTTAGTTCAACTGGACTAACCTCATTCTTCCAGGTCGATAACCAGTTATCTGATCGGGCACCTCACATCTCGCTCAAAATCGACTCACCCTCATTCATATTAAAGGCTTTCCCTTTATGAAATTTTTGGAATTATCATTAATCTAACCACCTCAAATAATATTTTGGCTGTCTCAATAAATGTTTGGACATTTTCAAAGTATGGAGTATAAGTATAATGATGCCATGGCATAGATTTCTAGGGATGATCACAGGGCAGGATGGGAGCAGAGAATGCACCCCCACCTAATGCCCCGCCAGGGGCAGGAATTTCTCGACCCAGTCCTCGATTGAACAACAGGAAGAGAATTTTCCCAGTCCTCCGCGGGGAATCCCGGCCCCCACAAAAAAATAAATTTTTATTTATATTTTTCATATAAATATGAATGGTGGGTAATTAAATCCAATTCATACATTATTTTATTGATGAAACCAATAAAATAATAACACTAATGGTGGGTAAGTAATTGTTTTAATTTTATGTATATTAACACTATTCACTGCTCGATCTATAAAAAATTCATGGAATGAAATTACAAAGACACTAAATTGAAAAAAAAAAAACCAACCATGTCTTTTATCCAAGTAAACATGATATATTGAAACTAGTTCCAAGTAAACATGATATATTGAAACTGTGCACTGAGCCCTCGTACTAAATGGTATATTGTACTTAAATAGAAATTCCACTAACAAAAACAAAATAACTTAAATTATCAAACTTATAAATATTAGAAAATGGGAATGCCAAGAAGTGACAATGCACAGGCTAGCAACATACTTAGAAATGCTTAAAACTAGTAATTTGTTCGAATAAGAACTTAGCTAAAAATTAAACTTTATTATATAAAAACAAAATCAAATGACACTTTCTGATTTATTTTTTTCCATATCAACTTACCTGGGCATGACATTGTTAACATCAACCCACGTATTCAGCGAACCCATTTCTATTTATCCATTCTCTATTTTCAATTATTTGATTATTTAAAGAGTATAAAAAACTGAATTCCTTATAATAAAGTTAATACCAGCAAATAAAAGTACAGAAAATAAGAGGAAATACTAGCAAAAACCATAAAAGTACTGCCTCTAAAAGCCTATAGGTAAGGCCAGGCCTCGGGAAACCACCGCACAAATTGCTCATCTTCGATGGAATTCCTTATCTCTTCTTCGTCTCTCGGACCCATTAAACACATTGCATTTGCACATTGAGATTTGTTCCCAATTACTATTTAATATAATGTCAAAGCGGAAAAAAATTTCCTCCACCTCCGTCCACATGGAAAAAAATATCGGAGATTTCTCACCCTGTTCGGCGTCGGAACCCGTAGGAGGCGGAGATTGATCATCCCTGTAGATTTCCATAGAATTTACAAAATCTCTATCTCATTCTTGCAAATTAAAGAATATATATTTATATATATGCAAAGCCAAAAATATGGCAATGAACGTGCACCATTCACGAGGAACTAGCATAGCATCTTATTCTTTTGACGATAAAATATGTTATTTTTATGTGAATTTTCAACGGTGATTGGATAAGTTTTGATTTAACTCTGTTAAAAAAAAACTATAAGATACAGATTCACGTAAATCTTCACTGTGAAAAAAAAAAAAGAAGAACCCACATCCATAGAACATGTGAAAGGTCCACATGATGTAGTAAATCTAAAAGCAAAAAATGCACATGCAAAATGAGAAATATTTTACTACGAGTGATGAGTCACATGGGAACATTCCTGCACATTGAGATTTGTTCCCAATTACTATTTAATATAATGTAATATTATACAGAAAGTCTACAATTTCAACCCACAAACTAATTCAGAATCTATTCCCATATTAGAGATATTATTAATAAAAATAAATTGAATAATTTCAAAGTATAGATTATAACTTTGTTTTTTTCATTTGGTGTAGTTTATGCTTTTAATTAATTAGTCAAGATAAGAATTGGTTATAATTATAATTAATGAATATATATATATTTGTTGGTTGAAAATGATTGTAGAAAATAGGAACATGAAAGAATGATATTTTGTTATAAAGTAATTTCCTTGCCCTATTGAAATTGCCTTCTTGTATTGATATTTTTTGGTGCAAAAAACTAAATAAAAGTCTGCACAAAACCAGTAAAGGCTGCTAAGTGACGGAACTATGCGTCACCTTACCATTTAAGAATATATATTTATTTTCTAACCACTTTTCCATCTATATACATTCTCAAAACAGATGGAAATTGTCAATACTTTTTTTTTCCTGTAATTGATCAAGCAGCGATCGATATATATGGGATGACACCTAGAATTAGTGATTACACGTACATATAAATTTGAAATGTTAAATTAAGATATCTCTGTGCTTAAGATTTTATTTTATTATTTTTTTTGAATTGCAAATAAAAAAAGATTAATGGATTTTTTTTAATAAAAACAGGTTAATGGGTAGTGCTTTAAAAGGAAATAAACAATAAAAATCCTGATGAATGGTAATTTAATTTGTCAAGATTGAACAACCATGGCCATTCTTGTTGACTCATAAAAGTAAAAAAAAAAAACCCTATAAATCTAAGACAAGTCAATTGATCCTGCCCTTAACAAAGAGGGTATTAATAATACCGGTCAATGGGTTTTTATTGATTGCACTCTTTTTTTGTTAATTTTTTTTCTTAAAACAATTAATGCCAACCAGAAGAAGAAGGTCTCATCACCGTCGCTATAAAATTCTACCGAACAGAACCCCACTTTTAATCCTTCTATGGGAAACTTTCTTGTATGGGAAACCTTTGAGATACTTCACATGATTAGGTTTAGTTTTCTTTTCTTTTCTTTTCTTTTCTTTTATTTATTTATTTATTATTATTATTATTATTCCATAAATTTTTAATCTTTTTCTTTCAGTGGTAGGAGATAAAAGCTATTTTATTCTTTTTTCCTAACATGATATTCGTGGGCAGATCTGCATCAGCTTCACACATCTGCATTCTGCAAGCACCGTGTTTTATATGATAATATATTCTGACATTTTCTTGTTAATATTACCCCCTCCATCCACTAATATAATCTCTCTGTCCTTTCTTATTTATCTCAAATTACAGTTCAAATTTTTTAAATTATATTTAACTTATTATGTATTTAATACATACCATAGTTTCAACTCTAGTATGTCCTAAAAATTTATAATATATTTTCGAATAGATCAATCTTTTCAAACGGTCGTGCGATCAAATTCGAATTTTATTTGATTTATAATATACAGTTCTACAGCAAATAATAAAAAAAGAAAGAAATTTTCTAGAATTTTATTTTGAAACTGATTGAAATTGTGTTGCTGTATGGTAAGAAAGATAGTTAAACTGAGTTTGAATTGGATTAAAATTAGAATTAAGTGGTTTTCTTATTTAGATGTGTTGAAGAAAGCTAAAGCCATATTTCAAAAATAACTAGGAATTTGCTAATCTTAATTAGTATAGTTAGAATAGTTTTAAATAGAGGTATACATACATGGTAAAATCCAATTCGGAAATTACAAAATTTCTAGTAATATTTTGAAAATTGGAAAATTTTTAAAGTATAGTCTAGTAATTGTACTGTAAAAATAAAATCTTCATATTATATTATTACAAAAATTTGGGGCAATTCGGTGTAATTTTTCATTTATTTTATTCCAAACAATTTATTACAACACATTTGGTACTTAAGTAAATTTAATTATCTTTCTAAAAAAATCATACTATAATATTATCATTAAATATAACTAAATTTCTGAAAATGTAAAATTTTATTTGGTTATCTCTAAGTTAAATAATGTAAACTATAAAGTCATTACTAATAATTCACATGTAAAATATGCTTTGCTTTAACAAAACATTCCATAAGTACAAAACTATATCAAAACGAAAAATTAAACAGTAAATACACAATTTAATAATTATATATAAATATGACAATTATTTAACTTAATTAACTTTTAAAGTTCTTCAAATGATGCTTATAGTGCCAAAAAAATTGTTTACATATCAATCTATATTTGAAAAAACATAAATATTTTAGTTGTAATTGGAGTAAAAAATTTTCTAAATTTATCTAAAATCCACACCCAATATTAAAGGTTGATCGAGAAATTACAATTAAATATTGAACAACTAAAACATTTTTGGTAAAAATTACCTTAGAAAATGGAAGCGGAAGCCCTAACCGCCTATGAAGCTTTGTTGCCCTTAGAAAAAGTGCCACCTCCATCACCGCCGGATGATCGCCGGAGCAAGAAACAAAGGGAAGAAGATAGTATGTCTGTTGAATTGGATGAACCCATTATTTGGAAAAAGAATGGAATGGAGAATAAGGCACTATCTTTCAGGGATGTACTCCTTTGCAAAGCAACCAGAAGATTTGGTGACCATATTCTTGTAGATCAACAAGTCTCTGACGCCAGTGATGCAGATATTGCGGTTGACGATGATAGGGCACATGATCCTTTAGATTCTGATGTAGATTTAGTTGGAGAAATAGGTGAGGACGAAGAGATCTCAATCTCAATTGAAGATGGCATGCTGACACTTGATGTTTATGAGAAACTAGAGACCCAACTAGCTCGCCCATGGAAGAAATCTGTAGTAGTGCGTCTGCTGGGCAGAAATATTAGCAACAAAACGTTATGTAATAGGATTGAAAGCCTCTGGTCTCCTAAGGGTAGCTACAAGGTAATCGATCTAGACAATAATTTCTTCCTCATTCACTTCACCTTGATGGAAGATTACATTGATGTTCTGGTGGGAGGCCCCTGGATTTTTCAAGGTCATTATTTCACGGTTCAGCCATGGCACAAGAGTTTCTCCACGGACAATGACATGCTGACCTCTGTAGTTGCTTGGGTAAGATTTCCTGGGTTCCCTCTTCACTTCTACCATAAGAGAGTTCTTAGACAAATTGGAGCGAAAAATTGGGAGAATGGTTAAAGTGGATTATAATACGTCTATGTCAAAACGTGCCAAGTTTGCTCGGATGGCAGTAGAGCTAGACCTAACCAAACCCTTAGTCTCTCAAATCCAGATAAAAGACAGAACTTATAATGTAGAATATGAGGGCCTCTATAAAATTTGCTTCTCTTGTGGAAAGTATGGACACTTAAAAGACCTCTACCCAGACAAGGTCGGAGCTGAGTCGCCATTTACTGGAAACACCATTATTACGAACAGTGTCGACAGCAACCCAATGGTTCCAACGGTGACAAATGATAATAAAGACAACCATAACACTAAGGAGAATGGCTCTCATTTTGGGCCTTGGATGGTGGTCCAGAAACGGGGCCGAAAGGCAACCACTGGCAACGGGAATTATGGCTTCAAAATAGGGGATTCTTCCAGATCTCTCTCTGGTTCCAGATTTGCATCACTTACAGATTTGTCCGTGGAAAACAGAGAAGCTCACACATTAGCTCCTCCTTTAGAAGAAAGTGTCCAAAAGAAGGCGTATAATGAGAGAACTCCCATGGCATAATATAATCAAAACCAAAAAACTACTCAGCCCCCAACCCAGACAAAGGATTCTCAACATCCAGGAAAAGAAAATCTCAACAACAATCTAGTGACTGCTTCTTTTGCTTCTGACCCTAAAATAACTCTTGTTCCACAAGAGTGTCCCCCTCACCTGGTTAAGGTGGACAATGTCACCTCGGTGGAACTTGATCAAGACCACCATATGGCGGTCTCAGTCCCTTATCCAACCAAGCCGAATTCTTTGTCATTACATTCCAACTCGAAAACCAACCTGCTACGGACTTCCAAGCTCAAGACTGTCCTTAACATCAGAGGTAAACCACCTGATAAAGGAATACTAAAGAATATACGTGAACCAACACTCCATAAATACAAGAAGAAGCACAAGAGCGGGAGTTTAAAAATTACTGAGTCACAGGATTTTGTGTCTAAATTGCTTGATGAGGCCTTGCAGCAACAGCTCAGCGGGGAGGGAAAATTTCAGAGCCCGACAGAGCCACATTCTGCTTAATGGGTTCACTTCTTACCTTCTCATTGTTTTTTTATGGATTTAAATATTTTAGTTTGGAACTGTTAAGGAGCTGGCAATAATAATTTTGTGGTTTTTGCTCGTAATTTGGCTAAGTGTTATAAGGTTTCCATTCTCATCTTGTTAGAAACCAGGGTTAGTGGCTGATAAAGTCATTAAGAAATTGGGCTTCAATCATTCTTTTCGGGTGGACGCTTCGGGTTTTGCTGGTGGTATCTGGATTCTTTGGTCTTCGAATCTTAATGTTAGTGTGCTCAATTTCTCGTACCAATCTGTCCATCATCAGGCTTCCCAATTGAATCTGCCCTCCTTCTATTTTACGGCTGTTTATGGGGACCCTACTGCAGTTCATAGGAAACCTCTTTGGGATGAATTGTCTAATCTTACTCCTCTTCCCCAGTCCTGTGGACTATAATGGGATACTTTAATGCCTTTATTAATTATTCTGAAAAATTGGGAGGTTCCAGGAGAGGTAGCAAACCTTGCCCCCTTTTTCACCAGTGGATGTCGTCTTGCAATCTTCTTGATATGGGTTTTTCAGGTCCTAAGTTCACCTAGCATCGGGGGATGGTAAAGAAACGTTTGGACCGGGCTATTTGTAATATGAATTGGCTTGAGAAGCTCCTGAACTCCAAAGTATCTCATCTTGCGAGAATCCATTCTGACCATAGACCAATCCTATTGTCTATATCAGATGGTGATGTTAGAAAGGTTGATCGTCCCTTCAAATTTAGTGTAGCCTGGATTCTTCACAGAGAGTTTCATAATTTCGTGAGATATAACTGGAGATTTAATGGTAATCTAGTCAACACTATTAGAGTGTTCCTGTAACACCCGATAGCCGAACATTGGTCCGAGTACCGGTGTCACACTACATTGCGGTGGTTCATAAATTATCATTAAATTATCCATCAGTAACATTCAATACTTTAACCATTAAGTCGTGGGTCCCACAATTTAAAATATCTTATTAATTAATCTATAAAAATTTGGGTAGCATAACGGCTGAAACCCAAATTCTGCCTTCCTGCAATAGTCACAAAACACTCCCAAAAGGTTCACAATATCCAACCCAACCTCCACAATCTTAAATATATACTCCACAAGATCAGCCAAGTACAGAACAACAGTCATTTTCAATAATTTTACATATAACCATACATACATACAGTACATAACATATGTATAATATACAGTCCAAAAACTAGCCATGTTGTCCTACAAGGCAACATTTATATACACAGTCTCCACAAAACCACCAAAAATGCTGGATCCTTCTAACACTGATTCCTTCCAGCACGAACTTAGTCTCTGTCTCCTGCATGCAGTACAAAACCACACGCTAAGTACAAAAGTACTTAGTGGTGAACATAAACTTGAAACCCCAGAATTTCACTACAGTTCAGTCACGTATTTTTCAGAGTTGTATTTCATTATAATACAAATATTTTTCGATTAATTTTTAAATGTCACTTTTATTGATAAAATTATTATTTTACCCTTACTTGAGAAATTCATTCTCAATTATAGTTTCTCAAGTTTTATTCTCAAATTCTATCACTTTAATTTAAATTTTTCACTAGAGGGATAAATTTTCACTTTAGTCCCTAAAGTTTCAAATATGCACTTTTGTCCTACTTTCTTTGTTCATCAGTTCTTTTATACTTTTACTCTTATTTTTCAGTATGCTTTTGTCCCAACAGTAGTTTATTCTCGTTTTTCAAGTTTCACATTTTTACCCATACAGTATCTTTAGTCAATACAGTATTTTAATACTATTGCTCATACAGTATCTTTTTATACTTTAGTCAATACAGTATTTTAATTGTCTTGCCCCTAGTATAGCATGAAAATATATCACTAATTAGGATGAGCGGAACTACGGACCCTATAGGTCCCAGTACTCCGGTAGTATCAATTACACACATATTATATTTTTTTCCTTTCTTTCTTTTTCATTTTTCCCAAACACTCCAATATAGACGTGGAACCATATCAAGGTTACCACTATGCAAGTCGCCATGACTTGCTACCGCGGTTACAGAAATGTCCCTATGGCTAGCCATGTACATCCTAATTTCTGATTTCACACATAATACTAAGGGCAATATACAATTACAATTTAACACAATTTACAATAATGCATCATTACCGATTCATGGTAATAATTAGTTTTCATTATTGAAAACAGTCTCAGTATTTCGAATATACCAGTTTTTCAATTAAAATAATACAATTCAATTACCATTATTTTATTTATTACTTTCTTTTTCAATACATGCTCCTTACATGTTATATAAATTAATTATATTCTATTTTGCATTTATTCCAATTTATATTTCAAAATTTCACAATTTTTCTTAAGGTCCCTATTCGGTTACCTTACTCCAATTTCCTTATAAATTATATTTTCTACTCAAATTAATCACACTAAACATAAAATCATCTATTTTTCATTTATTTCAATTTAATCTGGAAAATTTCATTTTAGTCCCTAAATTTTTTTTTAACCGAAATTTTTCCTAAAATTTAACTTGTCTAAATTTTAATTAAATACCATAATTTCACTAATAAATCTTCTAATTGCACAATTCTAAGTCCAATTTCATAATTAATTCGTAATTAATAATTAACCTAAATTTTCTTTAATTATATATACAACATATATATTGTGAAATTAAAGGGTTTAAAATTATTCACTTACAAAATCACTCAATGACCTTGTCTTTCCCCTTATTTTTGGTTGGTTTGCTTTCCTCTCCTTGCTCTTCAATTGGCAGCAATTCCATGGCCAAAATCACCATAGATTAAGTTAAATTTTTGCTCAAATAATACTCACAATACTATAATTAACACTTAATTACTCTAATTATCAAATAAAACTAAATTTTTCCCAACTCACCAATTTATCCACTTGAAGAATTAGACTTTATTCACCTTCTTTTACAGCCCAAAGCAACCAAAGGTGAAGGGAAGCAAGATTAGATAAATTAAATTTTAGATGAAGGTTGAGAAATTTGTAAGTTTAAATTAGAAAACAAAGAAATAAAGGAGGAGAAGAAGAAGAAGATGAACCACGGCAAAAGGGGAAAAGGAATGGCCTTTTGGTCGTCCAACACAAGAGATAAAAATCTCTTAATTCCAATTAATTAATTACCTACTTTAGGACAAAAATAATAAAGTCCTAAGTGGGTCCAATGACACATGTCACCATTTAATTGGTCAATACACTTTTAGTTATCAATTTTTGATAAAAATTATACCAAAAATTTTTAAAAATATTAATTAGGCCATGCTTAAAATTTTGGGTCAATCCGAGGTCGTTTCGATATCAAACTAGCCCCAAATGTAAATTTTAATCAGTCCGAAAGCTGAATTTTCAAAGTTTTCAAAAAATTCATTTTATCATTCCAAAAATTCATATACATAATTTCTAGTCAATTGGTGTAATCAGAATAATTTTATGAAGTCCAGGGAATATTTTTAAGCCAGTCAAAGTTTTCAGTCAACTATATCGGTCCAGTTAATTATTTATTTTTACTTTTGGAGACCTATTTGACCTCAATTTTAGCTCAAATTATAACACCAGATTCGTTATAAATAATAATTTTCAATGGTGAAGAAAAAATTTTATGGACCCGGTGGGCCCCGGGCGGCACTATTCACCTCGAAAAGTACTATTCACGAGATCGGAAATTCTTGGGGTGTTACAATTCCAAAGTAAGACCACCGATTGGAGCAAAAATATCTTTGGTTGTATTACTTATTGCAAGATAAAGACCCTCTCCAAAATCAGAGGTATTGAATGTTTTTTGGAACATTCTAATTCTGCGTTCCTCACCACTTTAAGTAACGAGCTAAGAATGGAGTTGGAAAGCATTCTTCTTCAAGAGGAGGCCTTTTAGAAACAGAAAGTAAAAACTGATTGGCTTCTAGCAGGAGATAAAAATACTACCTTCTTCCACAATTCGGTCCGGATCAAGAGACAAAAAAGCTTCATCAATGGGTTGGTTTTAGAAGATGGTAACTGGTGCTTTGATCAGACGCTCCTTAAAGACCATGTATTGAATTGTTTTAGTTCCCTTTATTCGGATAATGATCAAGATGTCCCTCTCTATCTCATCCGGAACAGCTTCCCTTCCCTGCCTCCCTCGCCTTTGGATCTTATGGCTTCTCTTCTCTCCTTTGAAGAACTTCATGAGGCTGTTTTTAGTATGAAGCCATTAAAAGCTCCTGGGATTAATGGTCTCAACCCCATCTTCTTTCAAAAGTATTGGGATGTTACTAAAAATTCTATTTTTTAGTTTGTTGAAACAGCGTTCAAAAGGGGTACAGTAGATCTTTACTTATGCACTGCACTTATTTGCCTAGTCCCCAAGAAGAATAGACCTGCAACTGTTAACAACTTGAGACCTATCAGCCTATTGTCAATTCTTTACAACATTCTAATAAAAGTGATTACTAATAGAGTCAAGCCATTCCTTCACAAACTTGTAGGCGACCATCAAACCAGTTTTATTCCGGGCCGACAGATCACAAACAACATAATTATTGTACAAGAAGTTGCCCATTCGATGAGGCTCAAGACAGGAAAAAAAAGTTGGATGATGATCAAACTAGATCTTGACAAGGCTTATGATCGTCTTCGTTGGGATTTCGTGCTTGATACCTTACTGGATGCTAGTTTTCCTTTGAATCTTTGCTCGTTGTTGATTTCTTGCTGAAAGAACAGCAGTAATAGAATTATTTGGAATGGTAGTCTTACAGAGAGTTTTCACCCCTCTTGTGGAGTTTGTCAAGGAGAACCCCTCTCTCCTTATCTCTTTGTACTTTGCATGGAAAGACTCTCTCACGGTATAGAGAAAGCAATAAATGAGGGTAAATGGAAGCCAATCTCTTTCAATCGTGGGGGCCCTCCTATTTCCCATCTGTTCTTCGCAGATGATCTCATTTTGTTTGTTGAGGCGTCAGTGGATCAACTTGATGTGATTAATGGGGTGTTAGATGACTTTTGTGCTTGTTCTGGTCAGTTGGTCAATAAGGCAAAATCAGCTTTCTGTGTTTCCAAGAATATTAGTCAATCTTTAGTGAATTCCTTGAAAAGGAGATCAGGTATCCAATTTACTTCTGACCTGGGCTTTTACTTGGGTACCCCAGTAGCACATGGGAGAGTAGGTACAAAAACTATATTCTTACCTAATGGACAAGGTTGCTAGTAAACTTGCCGGTTGGAAAGCTAATACCCTCTCTCTAGCAGGGTGTATAACTCTAATTAAGTCAGTCCTAATGACCATCCCGAATTATGTGATGCAAACTGCCTCCCTCCCTAGTCATACATGCGAGAGTATTGAGAAACTTTGCAGATGCTTTATTTGGGGCTCTTCGGCATCTATTAAAAAAGTCCATCTAATTAACTAGGAGAATCTTTGTAGGCCTGTAGATCAAGGGGGAGTCGGACTAAAAAGAATTAAGATTTGCAATGACGCTTTCACTATGAAGCAGATTTGGCGTCTAGTTCAGGATGATAAGCCCTTTGGGTCCGAATATTCAAGGCCAAATATCAGGTTCCCAGTCAATGTTTGCCATTTACCCTCAAACAGTCCTCTGGTTCGGTGCTTTGGAGGAACATCTTCCGTCTTTGGTCTTCTTTCAGAGCTAATGTCTGTTGGGCAGTGAACGATGGGAAGTCAGTCTCCTTTTGGCTTGATAACTGGTCTGAGGCAGGTCCATTGTATCTCTATGTCCCCCATGAGATTTGATCCTCAGCTTTGTGGAATAATGTTGCTCAGCTCACTGTTAGAGATTTATTTAACATAAATGCTGGCTGGCGAAAGGAAGTTCTGGATGTTTTTCTAAACAACCATGTTTGGAATTTGTTAAATTTATCTCTCCTGCCAGACTACGGTCTGGGTCCTGATACTCTGATGTGGATGCCTTCGCCCTCAGGTAATTTTTCTACTAAGTCAGCTTATGAACTCTTGAATCATTGTGGAACTGAGGATACCATAATTGACTGGAACCTCTGTTGGAATTGGAGTGGGCCTCAAAGAATTAGGGTTTTTATTTGGCTCCTTATGCACAAAAGGCTGCTTACTAACTTAGAAAGATCTAGGAGACATCTGTCTACCTCCACTGGTTGTTCAAGCTGCTACGGAGGACCAGAATCTATTTTGCATATTGTAAGAGACTGTCCAATTGCTAATTCTCTTTGGACTGTTCTGTTAAAGGACTCGCTGACAGATCAATTCTTCTCCTTAGATCTGAACATCTGGTTGACAAGCAATTTAAAGTCGGACGCTCGGGTTGGTTCTATCCCTTGGAAACTCTTATTTGGTTATACTTGCTGGTGGCTTTGGAAATGGAGAAATGACAAAGTTTTCAAGGATATTGTGGTTCCGCTGGAGGATAAGAGACAAACTATTGTTTCAGCTTGCCTAGCTTTCATGAACGCCAAAGAATATTTGAATGCTGCGGGTCACAAGACTGGAGAGAAGATAGAATTGCTGATTGGTTGGGAACCAGGTTCTCAAAATTGGGTAACGTTAAACACAGATGGCTATTTTGACAACCAACTCTCCATAGCTACTGCAGGTGGGATTCTTCGTGACCATCTAGGTAGATGGTTGGGAGGTTTCTCGGCTTATGTTAGGGGTAAGAACGCATTTGTTGCCGAACTTTGGGGAGTATTGCATGGTCTTCAAGAAGCTTGGAACAGAAGATGGCGAAAGATTATACTGCAAGTGGACAATGTGAGAGTTGTTTCCAGCATCACGAGCGAGCACCTGCCTCCTTCAATCTATAGTGCAGTAATCTTACATATAAAGGACCTTCTTCTTCGTGAGTGGCAGGTGAAGGTAGTTCATGTGTTTAGAGAAGCCAACAAAGCTGCTGATTTCCTAACTAGCTGGACATACAATCAAGAGGAGCAATTTACTTGGCACCAAAACCCTTCTGTTGGTATTGGCGAACTCCTGAACAATGACTCTATGGGCATATCCTTCCCAAGAGTTGTTTGTCTTTAAGTTGTAGTTGTCTCTTTCTTCTTCATACAAAAAAAAAACATTTTTGGTAATTTTAGTCAAAATTGGATAATTTAGTTCACTAATTCTCCACCGGCACAAAAGATCAAATGTAGGACTTTTTTTTTCTTTCTAATTTATCACTTAAATAAACATTCAAATTTCAAATCTCTTTAGATATAACTTGTAACACCCTTACTGTAACAGTCTTAACGAATTAAGCAATTAGTCGAAATTTTTTTTCTCAAATTCCATCTTTCATACAACAACCACTTTTTAACCATAACTCCTATTTATTGCTGACCTATCACTGTCCAATTTTACTATACATTTTTCAAAAATTTGGCAAATAATGATTATATTATTAACTATCTCCCCGAAAAATATGCAATTATCATAGCCTCTTAGAGGCACAACAATTTATCCATCCACATAAAGCATTCATATACTCCATCATATATCACACATATATGTATCATACATTCTTGCTAATTCTCAATCTCAAACTTCTATATACAATATAATTACAATTACAACTTTTTTCACATAACTACAAAATAAATATATACAAGCCACAAAAATAATCATCATATCTCTTCAACATCTTTCATCTTCCGTGTACTTTAACTCCAGCATATCAATACCTGCACGCAATAAATCTTACGTGCTGAGCATTAAACATGTCCAGTGGTGACTAACAATCATGGTATTTTCCTATATGTATAATTTTCTAATTATATTAAATTAGGCTAATTTTATCACTTTTTCTCAGTCAAAAACATAATATACTATTATAAACTAATTTTTTCATTTAATATCAAAACTTTACATAGTTTTTTAATTTAGTCCTTAACTTTTAATTTATTTCAAAAATACCCTTTTTAATTATTTAATTACCATGATGCCATTTATTTACTTATTTTTTCTTTTAAATCTATTAATTGGCTTACAAGTTATCAATTAAACCTTATTTTGACTTTTTTTATGTAAAATTATATTTTAGTCCTTTAACTTTACAAAAGTTGACTTTTTAAACGGTTGGTTGATCAAATTACTATTTTTCCTTATTAATTATTTTCTTCTTACTTTTACTTATTAAATTCATCTTTTGAAAAAATTGTCATTTTACCCATAAACTTTATATTCCTTTTCATTTTATTCCTTTTACACTTATATCTTCAATTTTAAATTTCTTTTTACACTTTTAACATTTTTTATCATTATACCCCTAGTACATATCCGGCAGAAACTCTCAGATCGGATATACGAGACGTGAAATCTCACAGGACCACAACAAAATGAGAAAAGACTTCAAAGAATTATTCCTCATAAAATATATGACAGTACGTATGACAGATACTATGAAGATCAACGATCCTACTATAATAAAGCAAGTCGCCATGACTTGTACCGAGGTACAAATATTCCTATGGCCAATCAATTATATCATGAGCTCGATTTTACTGTCTGACTCTTTCTAGGGGTACAAATTCACTTAATTTCCACTTTATTATTCGATTTTTCACTCTTTTCAATACTTTTCAATACTTGTCAATACTTTGCCATTGCATTACATTTACAGTTAGTCTTCTTTACACAGTCTGTGAATTATTTTATAATAATTCACCATTTTATCATTTAATTATGCAATAATTCATCATAATTTCATATTTTTTCATTAATACCTAATTAAAATTTATTTCAAAAATATTTATTTAATTCTCATAAATTCTACAAAAATTTATGGACATCAATTTTCACTTGTACTATCATTATAAAGCTTTAATTTATTAAAATAACTTAAAATCACATTAATTTCCTTTTGTTTACCTTTCGGCCATAACAACAACTTCACCATATTTATTATTTTAAATTCATTTAAAATTTCTAATAAGCATAATTAAAGTCTAATTACATAATTATAACATTAATTTCAGTTATACCTAATTATATTAAATTTTTCTTAATAAACCTAAAGGAAAATCACACAATTAATAGGAAAATAAAAGAATTATTTAGCTACTAACCTTTTTCTTATGCTATTCCTTGCCTAGGCTTCCTTTTCTTTGCCTTTGGCTTTTGAAATTGGTTCCTTCTCTTGAAATCCTTCATTGGCCGAAAATAATATCAATATAAACCCTAAGATTTTGACCTCAAATGCTTAAATTGATAGCAAAAACAAACTCTAGGCACCCAAAACTAGTAATAGAAACCTAAAAATCAAATTAAAATCAAGAATTTTACTTACCTCAAATTAACACCTAAACTTTAACCTTTGATTTCCTTTGATTTCTTTCCTTCAAACAAAGATCAGAGATGGCTAGGGTGTTCTAAGGAGGCTAAAATTACTTTATTGAGCTTTGATTTGGTGAGAATTGGGAGCAAAATAAAAGAAAAAGAGAGAGAAGTGATGGTGAGAAGGGTTTGACCAAATGAAGAGCTGAAGGAGAGGGAAGAATTTGCTGGAAATTTTTGGAATTTCTGGCCTTTTATATGGCCTTTAGATGGGCCTTGGGCTGGGTTCAAATGGGCTTGGACTATTTTTTTGTTTAAGCCCAATAATTGCCCGATAAATGGTTCTAATTAATTTCTCTCACTTTTCATCTCCAAAATACTTTAAATTTGATTCCATTATTTTTATTATATTAAAATGAGGCTATACGTAAAATTTCAATCCAATCAGAGTTCATTTAAGATCCGATTCAATTTAATTTATTCAATTCAAAATTATCGGTATTATAAAAAAATTCACTTTTTATTACCAAAATAATCTATACATTATTTTAAGCATATATGTAATTTTTAATAATTTTTAGAGTTTATTTGATATTTTTTAACGGCCCAATCAATCACAAATTAAATAATTACTCTAAATCCTAATTACCTCGGTTTTCGTGCTTTTGGATTTTGAAAGCCTATTTGATCTCAAATTCATTTCAAATTTTAACTCTGGACTACTCGTGACTAATACTTCCTGATAGTCAAATAAAATATTTTTCAGTTCTGGACGTATTTTCCAGTCCGAAAATACTATTTACCATCGAAAAGTACTATTCACGGCTAGTCGACGTTGAGGCCATTACAATTCTTCCCTACTAAAAATAAATTTTATCTTCAAAATTTACTTGATTCGAAAAGTAGATGATATTGTTGTCTCATGGTTGCTTCTGGCTCCCAGGTAGCTTTTTTCACATTGTGATGGTATCATAAGACCTTCACTAGTGAAATATGTTTATTCCTAAGCTGTTTAATCTTCCTAGCTAGGATCCTCACCAATTGTTCTTCATAAGTCATATTAGTTTGCACTTGAATTTCTGATGGTGTGATTACATAGCTAGGGTTAGATCTGTACCTTTTGAGCATAGATACATGAAATATATCGTGAATCTTCTCTAACTCTGAAGATAGCTTCAATCAATAAGTTACGGGACCTACTCGCTGAAGTATCTCATAGGGACCAATAAATCTCGGATCTAACTTGACCTTCTTGCTAAATCTCAGAATTTTCTTCCATGAAGATACTTTTAGAAATACTCTATCTTTGACTTGAAACTCTATATCTTTTCTCTTTAGATCTGCATAGAATATTTGTCGATCCATGGCTTCTTTTAATTTGCCTTTAATAATTTGCACTTTTTTTTTCTGAATCACGGATCAATTCAGCTCCTACTAGTTTTTTTTTCACTTCATTCAGTCCAACATAGAGGAGTCCTACATTTTTTTCCATATAAAGCCTCAAAAGGAGCAATCTTTATGCTGGATTGATAGCTGTTGTTGTAGGCAAATTCTGCAAGAGATAAATACTTTTTCCAACTACTACCAAACTCTAGTATACAACATCGTAGCATATCTTTCAAAATCGGAATCACCCGCTCTGACTGACCATCTGTCTGGGGGTGAAATGTTGTGCTGAAATGGATCCTAGAACCCAAGGCTTCTTGTAGGCTTTTCCAGAAATGCGAAGTAGACCTGGGATCCCTGGCAAAAATAATGGATGATAGTACTCCATACAGTCTCACCATTTCATTAATATAGATTTCTACCAATTTGGTCAAAGGATAATCCATCCGGACTGGCAAAAAATGAGCAGATTTGGTGAGTCTATCAATAATCACCCATATAGCATCATGCTTTCTCTAAGTAACAGGTAATCCTGTGACAAAATTCATAGCTATCCTGTCCCATTTTCACTCTGGTATCAAAATAGGATGAAGTAATCCTAAAGGAACCTGGTGTTCAGCCTTTACTTGCTGATATATCAGACATTTACTTACAAACTCCGTTACATCCCACTTCATTCCTGGCCACCAATAATAAAATTTCAAATTCTGGTACATTTTGTTACCTTCAGGATGCATAGCTTAACTACTATGGTGAGCTTCAGTCAAAATGTTCTTCTTCAGGTTCTCCTGATTTGGAACACAGAGTCTTTTCTTGTAGCACAGGCTTCCGTCCTCTTTCAAAGAATAATCTCCTCCACTGCCATCCTTTAATTTATTCATAACTATTTTCAGTTGATCATCCTCTTTTTGAGCCATTTTCACTTGATGCACAAAGTCTGGTTTCAAATGAATTTGTATAAGTGATTGATAAGTGTAATTGACTGATAGTAATGTTTGCAGCTCTTCAGACTTTGAATGTTAGTTTGAGTCTAGCATCAGATGGAGTTTTATTGGTAGTATAGGAATTAATTTGAGATAAGTAAAATTTTTTATTTTAATTTGGTGAGATTTGGGAGCAAAATAAAAGAAAAAGAGAGAGAAGTGATGGTGAGAATGGTTCGGCCAAATGAAGAGCTGAAGCAGAGGAAAGAATTTGCTGTAAATTGCTGGAATTTCTAGCCTTTAGATGGGCCTTGGGCTGGGTTCATAATAGGCATGGATTATTTTCTTGTTTAAGCCTGATAATTATCCAACAAACGATTCTAATTAATTTCTCCCACTTTCTATCTCTAAAATATTTCAAATTTGATTCCATTATTCTTATTACATTAAAAATAGGCTATACCTGAAATTTCAGTCCAATCGAAATCTGTTTCAGGTCCGATTTAATTTAATCGGACCAATTCAAAATTATCAGTATTATCGAAAATTTCACTTTTTGTTACCAAAATAATTTACATATTATTTTAAGCATATATATAATTTTTAGATTTCATTCGATATTTTTAACAGACCGATCAATCAAAAATCAAATAATCACTCTAAACCCTAATTACCTCGATTTTCGTACTTTTGGATTTTGGAGGCCTATTTGATCTCAAATTAACTTCAAATTTCAATTTTAAACTACTCGTGACTAATATTTTTCGATAGTCAAATAAAATACTTTTTATTTTCAGGGTATTTTCCAATCCGAAAATATTATTTACTGTAGAAAAATATTGTTTACGGCTAGTTCGACGTTAAGACCATTACAATTTTTGTGTACATATATAATAGAATTATTGATACCTAAATGAATTATATATAAAAAAAGTTTATAATCATATAATAAATTACGATGGACATAAAATAAATTTTGAATTATTTTTATTAAATATCTATTTAATAATATTTCCATAACTACATATGAAGCTTTTGCTTTGTCATGTGCGTTCCTTTTTCTTTATAGCATAAGTAAAATTATTGGATGTAATTTGTACAAACGGTGCTTTATTTTTCATGTGCATATCTATTTCGTCCTTCAATTAAATTTTTAATTTAAAGCTTTGAAATTACCTATCTCAAAATTTTTTGGCAGCGATTTTTCTGGTAAATAATTTATACAGATGATTCTTTAACTTTTACACCCAAGCTAAAAATATAGTTTTATCAACTTGTTCTGATATTGATTTCACTTCAAGCAAAAATTTTAATTTTAAAACTTTTATGTTTTTCTTTTTCTTTTTTCTTTTGGCTAAGGCATCATTTATTAAATCAACACAAATAAAAAGTTTTAAAATAAAATTTGAAATACTTTCTTGATCCATATATTGAATAATAAAGATAAAACTTAAAAGTATTCTGAATTTTTTTTTCAATTGTTTGTTAAAATTTTTGAAATAAATTAAAAATATATTTTTTTAATTTTTTAATTATTTTTTATCTGACAAAGTATAAGATTGCATATCCTAACATAGAGATATGCATATCTTAATTTTTTAAGATATATAGTAATACTTTTTTTGTGTAACCTATTTTTTTTAATAAAAACTTGAAAAGTTAAAAAAAATTAAAATAATTTTAATTTTTTTATTTTAATATTTTCAAAATTAACAATTGCTACCGAATGTTATAAGAAGTATTCGGTATTTCAAATGGCATGATCATGAAGTAAAAAAAAAGATCAAGACAGAAGACATAATATATCATGTTGTTTATGGTAAAAAAGATTGAGAAATTAATATTATAAGAAATAAAATAATATCAATGGGTGAATCACGTGTTGATTCTTTAAGTGATAAAAGAAAATTGGGAAATTTGTATTTGTTTCAGAAAGTAAATTATAATGTATGACTTTATTAGTTGATTAAGAATAAATGCTTTGATTTTGAATAAAAGAATTGTGGCTCTGATGTGGGAATCCACTTAATGCCAAAATTAAGGTGGACTAAATCCATATCATATATGCATTAATTAATATTTTTTTATAAAATTCTCATGCAGTAAATAGTTAATCACCGTGATCCCATTGTAATCAAAGATAAATTTCTAAAAACAGTAGTAATTCTTATTACTAAACACAGTATCGAATTTCACCCCAATTTTTAAGTTTTCATTTTTCACTTAAATTTGAATTTTTTTTTATTTTATTCTTATATATTCACTAAAAAATATAACTAATATAATAAAAATATATAATTAGAAAAAATTGACAAGTGAATATTTTAATATATTATAGTAAAAGTTTTATAAAGTATATATATATATATATATATATATATATATATATATATATATATATTACCATCCATAAAATATAAAAATAAATATTCCATCCATTTTTTTATCTATAATTTTTAATAAAATTTAAATTTTATTTATTTACCATTTTTAAATTTTTAATATAATTCAATTTATTTTTTTAATTTATTTTTTTAATAAAGTTAGTATCAATCGAATTTGATAATTTATTTTTAATTATATAATTTAATATTAAATTTAAATTTATTTATTATTTTTTAATTTTAATGAAAATAATAAAAGTGATAAGGGAGTAATTTTTTTTCTATTGCAAAAAAAATATTTTTACTATTTGGGACTTGATTTTTTATGATCTAAATATATTTTCTTTTTTCTTCTTTTTCTTCTTCTTCATCTTTTTCTTTTTTCTTCTTCTTTTTCTTTACCTTTTTCTTTTTTTCCTTTTCCATTTAAGTCAGCCATTTAAAACAAGAAAATAAACCCACATTTTAAGGAAGTCTCTCTCTCTCTCTTTGTCTCTCCGTCACGCGCACACGCACACACATTTGGTCACTGGTTTAAATTTGGTCACTTAAATCTATGAACAGCTCGGGGAGAGGATTACTGTAGTCTGAAACAGACGGAGCTCTGTTTCAATCCTAACTTTGAAGCTAAAATATTTATAAAGTTCTTAGCTTTTTAACTTCAATCAACAAGCTATGGGTAGTGCTAATCAAGAAGCGATCAAGCAATTTCAGTCTTTAATGGACCAAAGTCATCTATCGAAACCCAGCTCCCACTTTTTTTTTGGTTTAATTTCTATTTCTGGATTTTTATCTACTAGTGCTAACAACATTTCTTTCCTTTTTGGTTCCTCATCTGTATTCTGGCAGTTGATGGGTCATTAAAGTATACATTTCAGGTTAGCATCTCTTCGCCATTGGGCTGTTATTCTCTTGTTTTCTGCTTAGATGCTCAAAAAGAGAAAATAGAAAGCTAACTGCAGTAGGGACAAAAAATGCATTTGGGAATTGAAATTTATAGATTAAATTAAGCTTATCTTTTTTGAATTTATTAAAGCTCTTATTTTTTCCCCTCCCTGAATTTGAATGGAAATAGACGGAAACAACATAAACTTTTTCTTTTTTTCTCTTTGTTCATAGGGAGGGATTGAGAAGATTGGATTTGATCTAGTTTTTCATGTATGCTTTATTTCATTCGTTGCTGCTCAGCTTTTTTTCTGGCTCTGATCTAAGTGTTATTGGTATTTGTGGTTTGCTCATGAGAAGGCGAACAAAGTATCACCCGAATTGTGAGCTTCCAGATGAATGATGCTAATCTTTTGTTTACCAATGCACCAATTCCTTTGATCTGAATACTAGCTGTCGATGCTGGGTAGAACAATCAGTAGTTAGATGCACTTGCATGTTTCTTTCTAATGGAAGAATTCAGTTTTGGAGAAGTTGAGATCTTTTGGGGGTTCGCTTCGAATTAGATTTTTACACAACCTGAAAATTTGTAAAAAATGGTAGAATTTCTTTGTAATATAGGCTTTTAAGGTATACAGAAAAAATTCATTAATAAGCCAAGTTAAACAAAATGGATTTCTTGTTTGGGATGTGACTTCACCTCAATAGATTGTACTTTGTATATGTGGGATTAAATTGATTCAGTTTATATAGGAATATTTACTGTTGCATTCCCTTTTGGAAAATTTTGGTAGGTTACAACTAAGTTTGAGGATTTCAAATAATTACATCTGCAACTTGCAGAACCAATTAATATTTACTAGTTGGGACTCTAAATATATACATATATATATGGCTTGAGCCTCCGTTTTATGCTGTTAATATTGTGGCTCCTTGTATCTTAGTTTAGTTGAACTGCAGAAAGTTAATAGAAAACTAAATTTTAATTTTGTATGAATATTTGAAATAGTTCTCAAATCTTCTTTGCTATTGCATGTTAGATATATTTTTGGTGATATTCTTTGTTAAAATGTTCTTGATATGGATTCTAATGCAATGGACAAGACAGATATTCACTAGAATTGTTTTTGCGATCTCCAGAATATGCATCAGGGTTATCCGACCGAAACATTGGTGCGATTCCTCAAAGCAAGGGAATGGAATGTTGCTAGGGCCCATAAAATGGTCAGATTCATTAAATTGTTTTAATACTATATATGTGGTCTATCGCTATATAGTTTTAGTTTTTGCAAGCTGCCTTAGCCTTTGTGTTCTTTGCAGTTGGTTGATTGTTTACAGTGGAGAATACAAAATGACATTTATAACATATTGGCGGTGAGTTATTTATAAGATTTTAGTTATATTTAGCCATTCATAACAGTTGCAACTTATTTTCTCTCTTTAATTTTTGTGTGTGACTTGAAATTCAGAACAAGAATTTCTTGAATTCTATGTGTTATGGGCTTCTATGTTGGCACTATTGGCATGTTCATTTTCTGCGATTGTGTGGTATGTTTAGTTTAAACCTTGGAAAAAGGTAGTTGCTAGCCGTACAAAATTGCTGATACCAAAGGCAACTATGAAAAGAATCAGCTAGGCAGCTCCCTAGCTTTCTGTTATTCATTTATATAACATGGTATGCTAGCATGCTGAGAGTTAAAGTAAATAAAAGGATTATAGAAAAGTCTACTCATCCCTTTGAAGAGTGTTGGTCACTTGGAATTTCCTCTCTTTTACGTGAATGCATTGATAATTTATTTCTTGAGAGCATAACTTCTAGAATGCTGGCTGGAGTTGGCCACTCAAATATAATTATGCTAATGGAATAAAAACTCAGAGTACGCAATAGATGCTTTTGTAACCATGCCTAGCACCTTTATTTTGTATTCTATGTATTATTGCATTGAATCTCTAATCCAAAAAGCAGTTGGTTTGTGGTTTGCATAAATACATCCTTACTTTAGCCTAAAGCCTTAGAAAGAAGTTCAGTAACGCCATTTGCATGAAACATATACATAGCATGTGAATGATGTCCCAAATATTGTTCTGACTGTTCATGATGATTGATCAGCACATTGATGAGATAAGCTTGTGTTCGTTGTGTTGGATAATATCTGTTATTGATATGGTTATTATGCACAGAAACCAATTATTCCAGCTGACCTCTATAGAGCAGTTCGAGATTCTCAGCTTATCGGATTATCAGGATACTCTAAAGAGGTAAGTTCAAGTTGTTCTAACTTAATCATTTCTTCAAAATTGTTACTACGGAGCAGTTTGTATAAATGAGTGCCAGTAGTTTGAAGAGTGTGTGTATTTTTTTTCATATGCAAATCGTTCTTATCATCATAACTGATAATTATTATTGTTCGACAATTAATCCCAAGTCTATCATTTTCTGTTTATGTTTTATCTTTTAGGGTCTTCCTGTCTTTGCCGTTGGTGTCGGGCTCAGCACATTTGATAAAGCATCTGTAAGTATTTTATAGCTTTCTTATACACATGCTTGTACACATTATGCTTAAATTTGACACTGAATTCGACTGACAGCCTTGAAGATGATTTTGTAGCATGAAAGAATTAGGAAAATGTGGATGAAAGAGATATACTGTCACATCTGCTTTGAAAAGCGTAAAAGAAATTAAGACTTGGAGCACAAGGACACACGCTAATCCTTCTTTTAAGTTTTCTGTGAACATTATTATTAATTATCTCTGATATTTATATGTGATTTTTTAATTCTAGGTGCATTACTATGTACAGTCACACATTCAAATAAATGAATATAGAGATCGTATAATACTGGTGAGTAGGTCACTGCCCTGGTTAATCATTTTTCTGATTAGTCATAAACTCTTTCTTTTCAATCTTCTGCTTTTTGATGTCAGCCATCTGCAACCAAGAAATATGGACGGCACATTAATACTTGTATCAAAGTCTTAGATATGACTGGCCTAAAGCTTTCAGCATTGAATCAAGTAAAGGTAATCTTGCATTGACCAGCCTCTAATACGTCATCCATTTTTTTATGATGTCCAAAAAAGCCATCAGTGAATCATTTACAAGGCATAACAAGAAAAAGTTTCTATGATGTAGAGAAGGAAACAATTTCTAGCCAAATATTTATAAATATAAAAAAGCGGTTCAGTTTCTCCAAAATTCTTCCAATTTCGTTCCCTTCAAGTTAACAAGATAATGGGCTGAAGGTTCAAGGGAAAAAAAATCTCGTATTTTTCAAAGCATATGCCCTCTCGCCTGTAACTCATTCCCAAGCATATGTTCTGCTATCTTGGATATCTTCTAGGGCAAATTTAGTTGCAATAATACAAAGCTAACTGCGTTATCACATTGAACATTTGCTACCAAGAGCTCTTGCATTCTTTCGGAGATTGAGTGATCAAAATATGTACCATGTATCTCTGATAAATTTTGAGGAAATTTTGTTACATTGTGAACTAGAATTGATGCCTTTGAACAGAATCTTTTTAATTACTTATCTGTGATGAGGAACGTGAGTCAGTTTGGTAACACTATCGTTTCAGATCCAAAAGGTTGCTATGTGGTCTTTGTGTTGACTTATGATTTTCTGTTGCAGCTATTGACTACTATATCTACAGTTGATGACCTAAACTATCCAGAGAAGACAGAGACATATTATATTGTCAATGTTCCATACATATTCTCAGCTTGTTGGAAGGTTTGTACTTATTTCTTTAGTGATAAGTATTTTTCATGCACCCCAAAATGCTATACATCAACAGCTCACCTTACTGTAAAAAATACATTGACAGGTTGTAAAACCTCTTTTACAAGAAAGAACGAGGAGGAAAATTCAGGTGTTGCAAGGTTGTGGGAGAGATGAGTTATTAAAGGCAAGGCAATACAACTAATTATAATTTCTGAACTCTCTGAAGCATGCTGTCATTATAGATGCGCCTCCATCCATGTTTGCACTATATATTCAGAAATATCCTCGACCTGAAGTTGCATTTTTCTTTCTTGAATGCTGATATAAGTGATAATATTTTTTCTATTATACTCTAGCACAATAAAAGTTGAGAAAAGCCTGACATTCATATATGATCGCATAAACAACTATTTTGTCTTCAAAATTCACCTTCATCAAATAAATAAGGTACACTTGGCATAATCAAAACCTAATTTGCTTCCTGAAATTTATCCTTCAGACATCAGAATAGCTGTTTTGTAGAGGAGGCACAGTTTGTCCATCCCCAGTAATAGCTTCAATATAATTCTTACTTCTGGTAGTCTTTGATTTTTTTCTTTTTCATTTTAAGTTATTCTCATCCATCATTTCACACACTTGCTGAAGTTGTTGAGGTTCTTAATCTTCTCATAACAGCACTGACTGGCATGGTTTTCATTTTCTTATTCAAAGTCATTTTACTGATAAAGGAATATCAATTACTGATTGTGCTGATTACTCATTTCCGTGCAGATTATGGACGAGTCATCATTGCCACATTTTTGTAGAAAAGAAGGCTCTGGCTCCTCTCGCAGTGGTGAGAGTGGGACTAAAATTTGTTTCTCCTTTGATCACGACGTCCATCAAGAGCAATATGATTATATCAAGCAGCAAGCTGCTCTTTTAGAATCCATTTCACCAATCAAGCAAGGTTCAGTCCATGTGGCAATCCCTGCACCCGGTCCAGAAGACGCTCAAATTGCTAAGAAGATTGAATCTGAATTCCACAAGCTCGGAGATCTAAATGGGCTCTGTAACTCCTTAAATGGTGTTAAAGTTAACGGTGACTAAAAAACATAGTTGACGACAATTTCAAATCATCGCTGATACCACACCAAACTGAACTCTTGGCGGCTAATTATTCCTGACTGCACTGGAGGCAAGTCTTTGTACTTCAGTTATGAACATATTTATGGTATCCTTGCATCAGCTCGATGCAGGGCTTGGCTGGATAAAGCTAATAGTTTGTAGATCAATATAACCACTTTGGACTGGCTGGATGCTCATAACAGTACATTGTATTAGCTACCCTGATGTTAAGGGCAAATATATTCCATTCTGTTTTTACGGAAGCTACTGCCAGCATCTGTCTTCTAGTGTCAACTTATGTAGCATACAGATTGGTTTCACCAGGCTCATGCTAAGCAGCAGAGTAGAAAGGAAAAGAAAGAAAACCATTTTTAACGTTACATGGATAATTCAATGGGTACGTGAAAACTAGAGCACTGAAAAAGCCACTTCAAATTTTCTTTAATAATGGAGATAGGGAAGGAAATATTGAATTGCTATGTAAATAATTTTCTTATTATATCCTCCACCAATCCAAGTAAGAAGCTGTAGGAAATATTGAATTGCTATGTAAATAATTTTCTTATTTGTATCCTCCACCAATCCAAAGTAAGAAGCTGTAGGGAAGGGGGGTAATCGCATTCAACTTCTCCATTCCTTCTTTTACCAAAAAGAATCCAAGATGAGGGAGATTTGAAACTTTATTTTCTTTTTCATCTCCCTTGACAATTTCTTTTCTTTTCTTTTCCACAATTAGTGCAGCCAACAAACCCCAAGGACACAGCGGTGATCTAAATTTATGTGGGGCGGGGTTGTTGACAAACGATAGCACAGGTTGATTATATTTATTATATGCACACTTTCAAACTTGAAGTTTCAAGAAAAGTGAGATTTAAGAAATTAATTCACATAAACCTACACGCTGGGGCTTGAAGATTAAAACCCTTGTCCCTTTGATACTTGGTGCATTCAAAGAGAAAAATACTATAACTCACAAGTTGGATTTGAAACTCTCATCTCAACTGTTTGTAGCACTTATAGGCAACAGCAACTGAAGCAGCCGCACAGACAACAGCAAGAGCTGCATATGTATCTTCACGCTCCCAGCTGTCAAACCACGTCAGCATTGCACAAATTCGATGTGCAGATGACCCTTTCCCACTGTTAACGCGTGATGGCAGTCTCTTGCTACTCTTCTTCTTCCCAGGTGACACCTTTACACCCTTCTCATTTGCACCAAGAATCTCCTCTTGAGATAACGTAGGGTTTTGGCAGCAAGAAGATTTTCCATTTTGTTGGCAACATCCCATTACTTCTACTTCAGATCTTATTGTTGCAGAAGTTACTTGATCCATCTTTGCTTCTGTCAACTTCCGAGTGTTCTTTGCTACATCTGTCTCACCACTTAGTTGCAGCCTGAGTTCCTGGGATTTGATCTGTTCTTCTTCAGATAAACCCATCTGGCCCCTGACACCAGCAACTAAAAGTTTCGGTAAAATGGGGAAAGCATATTTTGACCATCATTTATGCTGAATAAATATGCGAAAACAAGACCACTTGTACAAAATTAGGAAGGCTAGAGATTACTGTTCTTAGCCTGTTCATAGCTCAACAACCATATCAAGAAAAATTTCCCAGTTTCATGACAAATTGATCAAAAGAACAAAGAAAATTTAATCCTCCAGCATTCATCATGCATTTCAATGTAGTCATTATAAATTACGCTACCAGTAAAATATCAAACAATAATAAGGTTGCAGTCAATTTTTTTTTTAGAGGAGAATGGATTCAGGCTTTATAAAAGGCCTAATCACTTAAAACATCCAAAACTTTGCATAAATTTTCAGTCTTAATCAATTATTTTAATTTTATTAATTTGTACCTAAAATTTTTCTCGTTGGCATCAACTTAACCAATTGTTAGAGAAATAAGCTAAATATCTGGGGGGCAAATGCATGGGAAAAATAGTGACCAAAAGTAAAATTGAAAAAGCAAGAAAAACTTCAAAATTTTTAATGGAAGCTAAAATTGATAAAACTTCAAAGTTTCAGATAGTTTCTAAAAATGTCCACAATTGTTTGATTCTTTGGGTCATTTGGTCCTCAAAACATAAATGGCTAAAAAGTATTCCAAAACTTTTTTGATGTTAATTCCCTTATCAGAAAAATTAGAAAAATCGGAATACAAATTAAATTTCATAAGCTATATTGAAATTTACCGATATTAACTTCAGTCACCATGACAGAAACCAAGCAATCCCTTTCAGATCTACCGTTACATTCAGCCAAGAAAACTATTTCCACTTTCCGGGATGGAGAAAAAAGTTGAAGAAGAAAAATTAAATATGCCTAAGAGCCGTTAAGTGTCAGATATTTGACAATTACCTCCATAGCCAATCTACTACCTCCCCTTTTTCAATATGTTGCTGAAGTAATAAGAGGACATCATCTGGGGTGACATATCCATACCTGGGGGATTTTAAATTTTTGTCTTAGAAAAGCCTATCAAAGAATTTAATCTGCATGCCCCAGTGCCAGATATGAAGAGAAAATATTGAGGATATGCAAAAGCAAGGAATGATTATTTGGAAACACACACAGAAATACCACTTACCAATGCCGCTAACGACCCCATTGATACTTGATCCAAATATAATGACATTTCCTGCATACTTATGTCCCCCAATGTGAGAGCATGGGCTAACTGATACTTTACCTTGAAGTCCATGCGATTCTATCTCCTCTTTGAATTTACTAACTAAAGCAGGTCCACAAACACCACAGTGACGGTCTCGAGATCCATGACAACATACAAAAACATAGGAACCCTTTAGCAGTTCTGGAGTTCCCGGCAGCCATTCACCATCCTTCACCAGCACTTCCTCAACAAATGTGTCAACATCAAAATGTGTTAATCTCCTGCGTCCTTCGCAAAAGTCAAAATTTAGCGTTGGAAAATAGAAAAAAAAGGGAACTAGAACCACAATAGGAGTTATTCATTGACCTGTATCTGATCATGTCCGGGAAGATTAATACATCTCCATTTGAGGTCTCAGATCCATCATGCCCCTCGCATATTGTTAAGCGAGTCTGACAACAAAAATGGGAAATGGAAAAAGAAAATTAATAAGCATATCTTCCTTATTTACTTAGTTACAGAAGAGCTCAAAGTAAGCAATTCACTCCTAGCATGTAAATACAGATCTATACACATGCACACACATGCACATAAAAAACTAGCATACAGGTGTCACAATAGCTGTATTTAAACATCACAGGCAGTAACAGATCACAAACCAAAAGACACCATGGACCAACAAAAACCATACAAACACAAACATATCGGGGTTCCTTGGCCCAGAGCAACACATTCACAGATTTCATGATCTTCCAGAAAATTTATGAAACCTGAAAACAACCCACACTGCCACATAATAACCAACTAAACTGTGATATCCATCTTGTGATTTATAGACTGTATAGCCTAATTATTTTATCTTTCATATTCTCCAAAATGCTAATTCATCAATCCAAATGAGAATTTGCAGTTTAGCACAGGCATGTAAATATAAGTGGGTCGCACCATATAAAAGACAACATCACACAAAATGGACAAATGTGTATAATTGATTAACAGAAAACAAAATTACCCAGCTTTCATGTTGTTTAATTTTAATATAGCCACTTGCTTGTCACCCAAAAAAAAAAAAAAATACAACGCAAGTTGCAAAACCGAAACCACATGTTTTTTTTTTTTTTATATAGTTTTCTTAAATTACGCTGAAATTATGAGATTACCATAAATGTTGATGTGAAACTAATTTTCCCTAGAAGCATTGCCAAAGACATGGAGGCTTTTTTTTTTTTTTTTTTCTTTTGTTAAAGGACTATCTGTTGTAAAGAATATCTCCTTGGCTTGAGAGTTGGCTTAAGTGATAGGGAAATATCCAACCCAAGTGATAGGAAAATATACAACACTTAATAGCAGGAAGAGAGGTGTCAAAAATCCCTAGGGCTGGAGCATTTCAGCTGCCTTCTATCAGTAACAGTCAAACCTACAAGCCACCTTCTCCGAGGCCTTCTTGTGCTTTATATTTTTTTCTCTGACTTGATTCTCAAGAGTAAAGTGGGATCATTTTTTGACTCTCATTGCACCCACACAATTGATTGGTTATACCACAACAGTTAGATTTTACCATAAATGATTTTGCTGGAAAACATAGGAGAACGAAACTAAAGAATCTAAGCTAGCTTTGAATAATTTAATAGCACAAGGTCTAAGAAGCTTTTAGTAACTTAATAACACTGTAAGAATGTTATTGACTGTAAAAGTGCTTCTTTTCAAAACCCAAAGTCTCTATGGATCAACACCACATGTCACGCAAGGCTAATCTAAATCCAAAAACCGATTTAACCACTTCTCCATCAACAAATGATCCCACTAGATCGAAAAACTTCATTTTGAATCACAGAACAGACCGACCTACAGTCTAATGAAACTTGTTTGCCTGCCTCCGAATCACAACAACAGCACAACCAATCTCTAAGCTACCAAAATACAAGAAGCGTCAAGGCCAAGCATACCAAATACCAAGACAGACCAAAGCACACCATCAAAATTTAAAATCTGCAAACTACAAATCCGTCCTGAAGTTTAAATGATCCCACAGTCACTTTTTAAACTCACACAATCTACAAACCACCAATTCCTCATTCTAATTCGCAGACACTATGATTATCAAAATCGAAGCTATGATTCGCATACCTGGAAGTAACCCATAAACTGAACAAACCCACAAACCAAAAAGAAACCCACAACAATAAACTAAAATTGTAATAGACCAGATCAAAAAGGAGATGCCACAAACACTCAATATCCCGTTTTAAAATCACTCAGATAAAACCAGCCACATGCAAAATGTAATAAAAATCACAAACACAAAAACCCACTTCATTTCTCTCAAAATAAAACCACCGTGAAAAAATAAGATAAAAATTCAATGGGGGAAGTTTAGAAACTAATAGAAAACCTCTTTCTTCATATCAGCCTTTCTAGCCAAGAGAGCAGCAGAAAGCAACCTAGGCAATCGATCAAACTCTGCAGCCTCGATCCTCGGCGGCCAGACAGAAGGGTTCTTGTAACATAAGAACACGTGGCGCTCATACAACTGCACAGTTCCAGCCAATGGGCTCTGCCTGAATTCAGGCCTCGAGAAGCCAGACTCGACGTCACTGCTGCTGGCACTTTCGTTGAGAAAACCAGCATCATTTTGGAAGCTATTTGAGGCGCTGCCAAGGTGGGACCCAGAAGGGTCTCCTGTGAGAAAAGTAGCGTCTAGGTGGTCAGAAACTGTGATTGGAGAGGATGAGGAAGATGGGTTATTAGTGTAAGAAAGTGAGTCATCTCTATTGCTTGCCATTTTAACAGGAAAAAAAAAAAAAAAAGAATTTTTACAGATGAGAAAGGAGAGCAATTGAAACAGAAAAACACAAAGGAAGGATTTTTTTCAGAACAATTGAAGAAAGAAAGGTTCTTTTACAGATGGGAAAGAAAAAGGAGAGAAATAGGGCGTGGGAGTGAGGGTTTTGAAGATGCAGTGAGAGGGTTTAGTTCCAGTTGTACGGGAAGCGAGGACCGAGGTTGTGTTTGTATTAAGCTGGCTTTGACATTTTGTTTTTTGTTTGTTTAAAAAAAAAAAATCTCCTTATCGGTTCTTTTCTTTCATATTATTTATTCTCTTCTCCCTTCTTCTTAGTTGTTGCTCATCCATTTCTTATTTTGAATTTCTTTGTAACACTAAAATCAGCAAATTACTTAACTTTTTTCTTTTTAATTAGAGTTAATCTATCAAAAAAGAAAATTAATATTAATAAAAGAGGAACTATGAGCTTCTTTTTAGTTTTTTACCTTCTCGGTTCTTTCTTGCTATTCTATTTCTCTATTCCCATCTATATAATTTTTTTATTATATTGATAATATTAGTATTTTTATTTGTATTTATATATTTAAAAATTTATATTTTAATTTTATGAATGAATGTTGTTTTTGTGAAATATAGGATTGTACCTTTATTATTATGTTAACTTAATATTTAGCAGATAAGAGTTGTTATTAGATTAAAATTAAATTTTGAAATATCAATATAGACATAATTTAAATAGACTGTGATTAATAAGTTTATATTCACCTCCCCTTATTATGTGTGAGCAAGGTTCAATTTTAACTAAAAATCGTATAAAATCAAACCAAGTCAAATTAATTTAGCTGTTCGATTTGGTTAATAAAATATAAAAACTTCAATTTATTGGTTCAGCTTATAACAGCAAATTTAAAAAATTAAAACTTTAAAACTGATGTTTTGCTAATAAAATTTTTAAAATTGTTAATTTATTCATTTTTGGCTTGTGATGTAAGAGAATTTTAATTGTCAATTCAGAGCAATTAAAGCCAAAGTTTATTTCGATTTCTGTTTACAATTTTTACCATTTTGATTTTTTATTATTTTGATTTGACCTCTATTAATTTTTCATAGTTGTTAAAACTATTAAAGACTACGAATAAAATCCAAATGTCCTCTATAATTTTTTATTTCCATTTTATTTCTCATACTAACCTTGGCATCTCCACATATATATACAATTGCATTAGCATGCACACACATTAATTTTTATGATAGAAACTATAATATCGAATTAATTTTAAATGATTATTTTTAAAGCTAAAATATTTGATAGTATTTTTTCAAGACATTTAGTGATGCGAGCACAACTAGGGAACATCAAATAAATAACAAGTTCAAGGATGAGCTGGCATTACCAGATGATCTAATAACAAGATCACAGGCTAACAAGTTCAAGGAAGCATAAACACATAGTTGAGCCAAATTGTGAAAGCTATGGACCTGCCTTCTATTGCAGGCACGACACTTCTCGCGAGCACGACATGTGCAACATATGGGATAGATGAGAATCTCAACAAGGTTGCCTCAATGGGACGAATTTGTGAAGATCAAATGAGCATGATCAACTTGACATGTGCAAGTCATAATCAACTTGATATGTGCCAATCATGTGATACTTGATATGTACCGGACATGTGACCATGACATGTGCCAAGTCATATGACATGCATGTATCATATGTATGTGCACATCATGTGAGCTAAAGCATATGCATAGCATGTGTTACTTATGAGCTTAAGGGACTACTTTTGTTTGGGCTTTAGTTAGGATTTTTATTTGTTATTTTTATTTTGGTTAATTGTAATAAGAAGACCTTATTTAAATGGGTTACACGCTACTTGTAAGAGGGCTCATTCATTTGGTCTTACGTTACTGTCTTAAGAAGGAAATTATGTTTAATTGTCAATCCTAATGGGAATGGGAATTTTTACCTACTAGTCTTTCCAATTAGGTTTAGGATTTTTTTTAAGTGGATATAAATATGACATTAAATTCCTTGTATTCAGATTTGAGTTTTTGATGAATTCGAGAATTTTTTTTTTGACTTGGCTGAAATCTTCAAGGGAGGATTGCTTATCTTCTTCTTTTACATCAAGAACTTAGATTTCTTATCAAGGTATTTACTTTGTGGTGAATTCTGTTCTTGTATTTAAATCAATCTATTATAAGCATTTTCATTCATATATTATTTGGGGATTCTTTGGATTGAGGATTTATTTCTTATTCTTGTTCATGCCATATTGTGTGTTTTATAGGTTTCGAATTCTTTGATCTTAGGGTTTCACATCATTTGGTATTAGAGCTTGGACTGGGATAAATTCTTATTTATCTTGTTAAGTTGTTGTTCTATTGTTTAATTTTCATTAGATAAAAAAAAAGAAAAAAATATTTGTTAGTACAGTTCACGTATTGTTCATCTGAAAAAAATGAATTGTAAAGAAGTTTTTATTTGAAAATTGCCTCTAGTTAGTGTGAATAGATAGGAATATAACTCTTTGGGTTAAACTTATCCCTAATAAATTTTGACTTAATTTAGACATTGTGTTTTTCGCCTCTTATCGCGCTCACGACAGCAAGCCTTGCTACATCCTAGTCATTTATTTTGGGTTTCTTTAGTTTTGTTTAGTGTCATAACATATCGTGTATCAAGTTGAATTTTCCATTAGAAAAATTTCATCAATTTTTGAATTTTTGCATTAGTTTTGTCATTTCTTTCATTCTAAGTTGCTTTTTTTTGGTATCTTTACATCTTTTGCTTCCATTTACACTATAGTTAATAGTTTGATTTTTGTTAATTACAATTATATAATTCAGACAGCATACATATCTTCATCTTGTATGCTTATTTTAACTTTATTTATTTTTATATTTTTGCTTCTAGTATTGAGCCTATCTTCTTTATTAAGTATGTTTAGTGTATTTCTCATTTGATTTGCTATTGTAAATTATTTTGATTGGAAATTGAATTTTAAAGTGCAATTAAGGACAACAAGCTTGAGTGGTAAAAGGTTTGGATGTGTGAGCTTAAATGAGGATAAAATCCAAATTTTATTGAAACACGAGTGGAGTGTTATCTTTTGAGAGTAAACATGTGAGGGAGTGTTGTGAGACTATTTTTATATAAGATCTTTTACGGGTTTACATCATGACTGAAAACCATAACAAGAGGGAAATGTTCCATGAGAAAGATGAAAACATACTTGATTTTAAAAGGTTATATAAGGCATTTATTAGTGAGTTCAAGAAGTTAAGCATTAGGATGGATGAAATAAAAGAGAAGTTAGAAGTGAGTGCATCTAATTCTAGGAGAACAACCATAAGAGGTGGATGGATTAATGAAAAAGCTAATTTAAGTGATCGGAAAGATGATGAGGAAGTACAATTTGTAAGGGGTAGAGTGAAAAGAGAAGAAAGAACAGAGAGGAGAGATAGTAAACTTATTTCCATAAAGATGAACATTCCATATTTTAAAGGTAGGAATGATGCTAAAACTTATTTAGAATGGGAAAGAAAGGTAGATATGATTTTTGATTGTCATAACTATTCTAAGGAGAAAAATGTAAAGTTAGTTGTATTAGAGTTGAGTGATTATGCTTTAGTTTGATGGAATGAGTTAATGAAGAGTAGAAGAAGGAATGGAGATCCACTTATATCTACTTGGGATAAAATGAAGAGGGTGATGAAAAGAAGGTTTGTACCATCCTATTATTATAGCGAATTGCACCAACAATTATACAGACTCACCCAAAGAGCTAGATCGATAAAGGATTATCACAAGTAGATGAAGATGCTATTGATCAAAGCAAATATTAAAGAAAAAGAAAAATAAGAGGTGACCATGGCTCGATTAATGGAGGTTTGAATAGAAAAATTGCTAACGTAATGGAATTGCAACACTATAGAGAGATGAAGAACCTAGTGAATGTTACCATGAACGTGGAGAAATAACAAAAAAAGGAGGGAAGCAAGACCGTTTTCAAATTCTAACAATAATTGGAATCCAAAATGGAGTAAGAATGAAGAAAAGAAAAACGAACACTATTCGATTTCCAAAAAGAAAGGCTTTGAAACAAATAAAGATAAGAAAAAGAGTACTTCAATCCAAAAAGATACTACTGACCCTTCATCTAAACTTTTAAATATAAGAATATTAAATGCTTTAAGTGTCAAGGGTATGGTCATCATGCATCTGAATGTCCTAATAGAAAAACTATGTTTATTAAAGGAAGATAAATTATTTATGAGTTTGATAATGGGAATGGGTCCGATGATAACGAATTAAATATGCCACCTTTAGAAGGTTGTTCTGATAATGATGAGTGTGTTGAATATCCTGTTAAAGGGAAGCCTTAGTTACAAGGCATGTTTTGAATGTGAATGTGAAGGAAGATGGCCTAAAATAAAGGAAACATATATTTCACACAACATGTTTGGTAGGTGAAAAAGTTTGTAGTCTAATTATAGATGGAGGTAGTTGCACTAATATAGCCAGTACTACTTTAGTAGAGAAATTGGGATTGAAATGTAATAGGCAATCTAATCCATATAGATTGTAATGGTTGAATGATAGTGGTCAGGTAAAAGTGACTAAGTAGGTTGTAGTTGCATTTTCTATTGGTAGATATGCAGATGAGATTATATGTGATGTAGGGCCAATGCAAGCTGGTCATATTTTATTGGGTAGGCCTTGATAATTTGATAAGCGTGTTATGCATGATGGGTATAATCATAGGTATTCTTTTATGCATAATGGGCGTAAAGTCACTCTACCTTTGTCACCTAAAGAAACTTATCTTGAACAATTAAGAATTCAATAAACTTCAAGTGGGAGTTCGTGTAGTGAGGTGAAAAAGAAAGAAGAGAGAAAAGAGGCCATGAGAGAAAAGAATAAGAATAAAGGCCCAATGGTGAGTGACTGCATAGGTAAGGAAAAGAAAGTGAGATGTACAGGAGAGAAAAAGTTAGTGAGTGAACGAGATTCTTCTATTGCGAGCGCGACATCTATCGAGGGCACAATCAAGATAAAAGGTGAGAAACGAAATGAGTAAAAAAGTTAAGAAACAATCATATTTTTATGCAAAAGAAAGAGAAATAAAAAGTGCATACTTAGGCAAGAGAGCTCTAATCTTAATTCAGTTTAAGGAAACTTAATTTATTGAAATTGATCTTAACCCCGATTTGCTTAGAGTTTTTATGACCTTATTGCAAAAATATAAAGATATCTTTTTAGAAGAAATCCCACATGGATTACCACCATAAAAAGGGATTGAGCATCAAATTGACTTCGTACCTGGATCTCAAATACCTAACCTTTCGGCTTACCGAATCAATCCCGATGAGAGAAAGGAGTTGCAAAAGTAAGTGGATGAATTGCTTCAAAAAGGGTATGTGAGAGAAAGCACGAGTCATTGTGCTGTACCAATCTTATCGGTGCCCAAAAAAAAATGGAATATGAAAAATGTTTATGGATTGTAAAGCGGTCAATAAAATCACTATAAAGTATCACCACCATATTCCTATATTAGATGATATCTTAGATGAATTGCCTTGTGCATGTTTCTTTACTAAATTGATTTAAAGAGTGGCTATCATCAAAGTAGGATGAAAGAGGGAGATGAGTGAAAAATTGCGTTTAAGGCTAAATATGGATTGTATGAGTGGTTAGTAATTCCTTTTGGATTATCTAATGCACCTAGTACTTTCATGCATATAGTGAACCATATCTTACGTGAGTTCCTTGGAAAATTTATGGTTGTTTATTTTGATGACATCTTAATTTGCAGCAAGAAATAAGATGAATATATTATGCATGTTAAAGCTGTTATGGATGTGTTGAGGAAGGAAAAATTGTATGCAAATCTTAAGAAGTGTTCATTTTGCATGGATAAAGTTATCTTCTTAGATTTTATAGTGAGTGTGAAAGGAGTGGAAGTTGATTCTAAAAAGGTAAAGGTTATTCAGGAATGGCCAATGTCTAAGAATGTGAGTGAAGTGAGGAGTTTTCATGGCTTAGCTAGTTTCTATAGAAGATTTGTTAGAGATTTATCTTTTATTGCTGCACCATTGAATGAAGTAGTTAAAAAGAATGTTGGGTTCAAATGGAAAAAAGAGTAAGAAAATGCATTTAATACTTTGAAAGAGAAATTATGTACTACTCGTATTTTGCATTTACCTTATTTTTCTAAAATTTTTAAGATTGAATGTGATGCTTCTGATATTGGTATAGGTGTTGTTTTGATGCAGAAAAATCATCCCATAGCCTATTTCAATGAGAAGTTAAGCGGGCCATTGTTGAATTATTCTACCTATGATAAAGAGCTATATGCGTTGATGAGAGCTCTTGAGGGGTGGGAGCACTACTTGCTGCCTAAGAAGTTCGTGATACATAATGATCACCAGTCTCTCAGGTATTTAAAGAAACAGGGTAAGTTGAGCAAGAGACATGCAAGTTGGGTAGAATTTTTAGAGATATTTTTGTATGTGATTAAATACAAGTAAGGTAAGAAAAATGTAGTGGCTAATGTACTTTCTAGAAGGTACTCTTTATTTTTATGATTACATCTAAATTACTTGGATTTGAGCATTTGAAGGAATTATATGTTGTTGATGCAGATTTTGCTACCATGTAACATGCTTGTGGACATGCTGCATTTGAAAAGCATTATAGATATAAACGATATCTTTTTAGGGAAAAAACTTTGTATTCCTATATGTTCTATTAGGGAGTTACTTATTCAGGTGTCACATAGTGGAGGGTTAATGGGGCATTTTGGTGTGCAAAAGATATTAGATATGCTTAGCGAACATTTCTATTGGCCAAACATGAGAAGAGATGTGGAGAAAATTTATGCCAAGTGTATTATATATAAGCAAGCTAAGTCTAGATATATACCTCATGGACTATATACACCATTACCTGTACTTAGTGAACCTTAGACTGACATTTGAATGGATTTTATTTTAGGTTTACCTAAGACTAGGAAAGGTAGAGATAACATATTTGTCATAGTGGATAGATTTAGTAAAATAACTCATTTCATTGCTTGCCATAAAATTGATGATGCAACAAAAATTGTTGATTTTTTCTTTAAGGAGGTGGTTCGGCTTCATGGAGTGCTAAGAACCATTGTATTTGATAAAGATGTTAAGTTTTTGAGTCATTTTTGGAGAGTTTTATACTAGTAAATAGGACTTTAGGAATAATGTTGTGTGCTATTGTTAAAAAGATTTTGAAAACTTGGGAAGAATGTTTGCCATTCATTGAATTTGCATATAATTGTACTATACATTTCTTCTACATGTTATTCTCCATTTGAAATTGTTTGTGGTTTTAATCCTTTAACTGTTTTGGATTTGATTCCTTTACCTTTGAATAAGCTTTCTAGTTTAGATGGCAAAAAGAAAGCTGCATTGATTAAAATAATATATGAGAAAGCATGTGAACGAATTGAGAAGAAGAATCGTATGTATGCACAAAAGGCTAATAAAGGAAAAAAACAAGTTATCTTTGAATCGAGCAATTGGGTTTGGGTGCATATGCGAAAAGAAAGATTTCCACAGCAAAGGAAGTCAAAACTTGATGCAAGGGGTGATGGACCATTTCAAGTGTTGGAACACATCAATGACAATGCATATAAAATTGATTTGCCTGGTTAGTATAATGTTAGTGCTACTTTTAATGTTTTTGATTTATCTCCTTTTGACTTTGATTCAGATTCGAGGACGAATCCTTTCGAAGAGGGAGGGGATGATGCGAGCACAGCTAGGGAACATCAAATAAGTAACAAGTTCAAGGATGAGCTGGCATTACCAGATGATCCAATAACAAGATCAGGGGCTAAGAAGTTCAAGGAAGCATTAAACACATACTTGAGCCAAATTGTGAAAGCTATGGAAAACCCGCCTTCTGTCGCTGGCGAGGAACTTCTCATGAGCACGACATATGTGACATATGGGATAGATGAGAATATGGACAAGGTTGCCTCAATGGGACAGATTTGTGAAGATTAGATGAGCATGATCAACTTGACATGTGCAAGTCATGATCAACTTGACATGTATCGGTCATGTGACACTTGACATGTGCCAGATATGTGACCATGATATGTGCCATGCATGTGCCATATGCATGTGCACATCATGTAAGCTAAGGCATGTACATAGCATGTGCTACTTATAGGCTTAATGGGCTACTTTTGTTTGGGCTTTAGTTAGGATTTTTATTTGTTATTTTTATTTGGGTTAATTGTAATAAGAAAGTCTTATTTAAATGGGCTACACGCCACTTGTAGGAGGGCCCATTCATTTGGTCTTATGTTATTGTCTTAAATAAGAAATTAGGTTTAATTGTCAATCTTAATAGGAATGCAAATTTTGACCTACTATTCTTTGCAATTAGGTTTAGGATATTCTTTAAGTGGCCATAAATACCACATTAAACTCCTTGTATTCAGATTTGAGTTTTTGATTAATTTGAGAATATTTCTTTTGGCTTGGCTGAAATCTTCAAGGGGATGATTGCTTATTTTTTTCTTTTGCATCAAAAACTTACATTTCTTATCAAGTTATTTACTTTATGGCAAATTATGTTCTTATATTTAAATCAATCTATTATAAGTGTTTCCATTCATATATTATTTGGTGGTTCTTTAAATTAGGGGTTTATTTCTTGTTCTTGCTCATGTCATATTGTGTGTTTTAGAGGTTTTGGGTTTTTTAGTCTTACGATTCCACGTCATTTAGAACAATGAATTTGCATTTGTCAAATTTATTTGTATATATAATGTTTAAAATTCATCCAATAAGTAATAGACTTGCATGTATTCTTTTATTTTATTCAAGTTGAAAATTACAATCAATTTATTTTATCTATATTTTCTTTCGAATGATGTACTTGCTAAACTTAAAAAAAAAAAAAAAGGTTAACAATATTATATGTAAATGCTTTTTTTCCCTTAAAATATAGTCTTTGAATTTTATTGATAGTTTTAAATACTTTAATGATTTCTAATAGAGATCAAATTTTGTTTTCTTAACTATTATCAAAAAATAGTCTTTGAACTTACTAAATCCATTTTTGCCTAATATTTATATGCTTATTAATTATTTTAAATTCATTTGGCAAGTAGTAGTCTTGAAAAAGAATATATATATATATATATATATATATATATATATATATATATATATATATATATATATATATATATATATATATATATATCTGAGTGATTTATAAAAAAAAAAAAAAAAAGTCTGCCCAACTTCAATAACTGCTCAGAATAGGATAAAAAAAGGAAAAGGACAGAGAGAACTCGTCGACAACAGTTGATGTTATAAAGCAAAATGGAGAAATTAGTTAGCATAGGGTTGTGTGAGAGGCAATGTAAAATAAAAAGTAAAAATGAGGTCTAACAGGTATTAAAACAGATGTTTCCTCGCATCAATTGCAGACCATTAATTATTTAATTGTGAGATAAATAATTATTAACGTGTGATTTTTGGTTTAAGCTACCAAATAGCAAAACAAAGAACGTTTGGTGGAGAAACTTATACCCACCAAACCTGATGATGAATTCTCATCAAACCTTTCCTTTTAAAATCAACAACAAAGACCTTGATTTCATAATTTCATCAAAATTCTATATAACATGCTAGAGGACCAAATAGCATTGATGCCATTGCTTTTTTTTTTTTTTTTCAGTAATCTGTACGTCAAGGTCTCCATAACTTGAAGGTAAAGCATTAAAGGATGAGCTCATTCCTACTGGATATCTCAAACATTAATCTAAAAAGTTGTCTTATCTCATATACAAAATCCACACTTCCCTACAAATATTCACTTTTTCTGCCTTAAACTGACCAGAGATTTGAGGGAATTTGATACCCCTGGCTCCAAATGTACACGCACAATCCATTCGTAAACATTGCTTCTCTTTCAGAATCACACAAAAGGTCTTGCAAGCACAAATCTCAGACAGGCTTCTCGCCAGGCAGGTAAGAAGGAGATCCACCTTCAATTTGGTTCTTCTTTCGCTGGAAGATGCCACTAAGGTTAGGCAAAAGAACTTTCTTGGCAATGGAAGACTTCTCTTTCTCTAACTTTCGAACCTCAGCAACCCTCTGTGGTGCTGGGTTCTGCTTTTGAATCCTATAATTGCGAGGGGAAGATTCTAATGACATTTCCGTTTCTGCTAGAATCCGTGTTGCAGTTTCAGCTGCCTTCTTTTGCTCTCGTTCACGCCACCTTCGAAGTTCTCCCTCAACTGCTCTCTTGGCTGCTTCAGCCATTTCTGCTCTCTTCAAAGCCTCTTGAGTAGCAGCCCTCATATCCTCAATTTCCTTCTGCAATGCTTCATACCTCTTGAGAGCCTCATTCTCGCTTGCCTTTACAGCTTCTACCTGTGCCATTGCAGCCGCCACTTTCATTTCTGCCAGTGTGTCAGACTCCTCAACTTTCCGGCTCAAAGCCTCGTACTCTTCTTTTGAGATTGTGATCTTCGCACCAGATTCAGAAGTTGAAGCACGTGCAGCATTAGTTCTCTCAGACAATGTCCTAATCTGATCGAGGGCCCTTGCCTCTGCTGTTTTTGCTTCCTCAGCTTCCTCCAGAGCAACCCTCAGCCTATTCTCTGCCTCTTCAAGTGCAACCCTGGTGGCTTCAGCTTCCTGCTTCAACTCCTCAGCCTTTCGCTTCATGTCTTCAGCTTCTTGTCGTGCCTTCTCTGCTTCTGATGATAGCTGCTGGAGAGTAGAGATAATCTCCTCAGAAGCACCTTTTGTTTTTGATTCCTCAGCAAGTGCTGCTTCAAGCTCAGCCTTGCTTTTGCGGAGTTTGACATGCAGGTTCCCTGCAATAGACTCAGTTTCTGCCTCTTTATCCCTCAATTCAGAATGCTCCTTCTTTAAATTCTCAAGCTCCAGCTTAAGAGATTCCACTAAATTCCGCAAGGAGCTTTCCTCTTCAGCTACTTTTTGCAATGACTCCTTAGCACCATCCAGCTCTGAAGTCACAGCTCTCACAGAATCCAAATCTGAAGCCTTTGCATTTTCCATCTTCTTTTGCAGAGCATCAATCTCATTTATTGTTTCAACCAGTTGCTTTTCAAGATTACGAGCAAGTTCAGGATCAAACTCATTCTTCAGAGCAAGCACTTTACTTGCTGATGCTTCCAAAGTCGCTTTATAGGATTGCCTCAGAACATCCTTCTCAGTAAATATTTTGGCTTGCTCTTGGTGGGCCTGTAGAGATGCAAGCTTTACTTGTCCTATTGATTCCTGCATTGCTGAGATTTCCCTAGAAAGCTCACTAACTTTTTCTACATTTGCTTTGGCTGCATGTTCTGCTTCTGCAGTTTGATTGAAGGCAGCAAGCTTTGCATCCAAAGATGCTTCAGATTCCTGTCGAATCTTTCTCAGTTCTTGCTTTACAGCATCAAGTTCAGTAAATACAGTCATATACTGTTCCCTTGCAGATTCCAAATCCTGCTTTCTAGCACCATCAGATCTAGAAGTATCATCATTTTTTGTCTCTTCAATTTGCTTTGCCAGATTCTTTGCAGCTTCTGTAGCCTTAATTGCTGAATCTTTTGATTCAGTGACACTACCAAGTTTTTCAGTCAGATCAGCAACAGTTGTTTTAGCCTTTTCTAGTTCTACAAGTGCTTGGGCCTTGGTGATTTCAGCATTATTCAGTTGATCCTTCAACTTGTTCAGCTCCTTCTGCGCCAGGTGAAGTTGTGTCTCCTTGGCTAAAACTCTCTTCATTGATGAAACCAAAACAGTAAATTATGCTAACAAGAGGAATACTGGAAACATGTGTTACAAATAAAAAGTATCTATACAGATGATGGGAGAAATATTAGCAAAACACCCTTAATCACTAAATTGATTATGGTCTTTCATTTAGTGTATTTCACAAGCGAAGATTCAACAGGATTCTTATCTCTAATTAATCGGACCTTGTAATACCATATAATCAGACAATAGATAGAGAATTCTTATAGGTAACATGAAAAAAAGTTTAGTACCCAGAAATCCAAGTATAAATCTTTAAGAATGATAAGCTTATCATATCTGAAGTACAAGAAGTTGCTCAACAAATGATTTATTCATACACATAGCAATTTTTCAGTACAACTTATCATATAACTGCAGTAAAATTTGGCGCCACTAAGATTAACTTGAGCATCACAAAACTTATGGATGTGGTGGAGGTTTAATTAATCAATTAAAGTCAGTAAATGTAGTAATAAGATGCTATTATTGTGAGAATATAGTAGAAGGTAATACCTCAGCAGAATGAGCTTTAGCCTTCCTGATGGCTGGTTTTTCCCCTGAGAAAGTACCTTCACCAAAAAGTGTGACAGCATCTTTTACAGATTGAAAAGGTGCCCTGGTGTCAATCTCTCCGACCTCCACTTTAGGAGAATCGGTAGCATTTTGATGTTCTTTTGCACCCATACCACTTTCTTAATTATTATTTAAGATCTCAAATTATCACCTGTCAAAGCCAATAGCGCACTACTCATTAATAATATGTTAGAAAGAAAGCACACATGTGGCTTAATAACAATCCCAAACTCTATTTCTTAGCAAATAAAAGCAAGCTAAAATTCATGGACATCATTTGATAAACTTATATAGCATATACGTAAAGGGCAACATACTGACCAAGCAAAGTTCAACAGCAAAGGAGACATGGGATGCAAACATACTGAAGCATTTTGATGTTCAAGGTTGTGGGTAACATACATGCAATGCAAACATCAAAGTTCTGGCTAACAGTTACCAGTTAGCAGAACTCCGTAGCATCTTCAATCCCATTCCTGATGAAAGTTTTGTTCCTTAATTCATAAACAGAATATTATTACAGATGTCCCTCGAGAGATCAAACCAGGTTACATTCTCCATAAGAACTTATAAATCAAGAAGAAATGTTGAAACTAACAAGTGCAGCTGATTTGGTTGAAGTTCCTTATTTTTAATACACCAAAGGTTAAAAAAATTTGGGCAAAACAGAACCACAAATCAAATCTAGTCTACATCAAAGTCATACAGAGAAATCCAGTTGAAGAGAAGCATGAACCTAGATTGCAAATGATGAATAATAGATGGGACTTCCTGTGTGCATTAAGTAACAGACCCTTTAAAGCTTTTACAAGACAATGCAACCCTCTGCAAGCCAATGATAGCTCTTACCTATGTGAAAAATGCACTGAACACAGCTAGAACAAGTTTTATGTACATTACACCACAGCATGAACTGTTATCAGAGTAGTTTACTGGATATATAACAAATTTATTAACCAGTTTTTCAACCATATAAAGCACTACAGTCAAACTGATAGATCATTACTAAGCCAGCTTCTACTAGCACCCTCAATTCTTAAACCCATGAATCTACAAAATACTTAGATTTGACGAGCTCTTAAAACCATTCTACTTTTCTAGGAATTTGCTGTGGCATCATATCTTTCAAAACTTTTTAATTGTCTATACTGTCATATAGACATTGACATTCTCGCCTATAATACTCAAATACTTCTCACAAGTTTATTTATGTAATTTTGCAAAATGCGTAATAGTTCTTGCAACAAGCTCTGAACAGATATATCAAAAGCAATAAAATTCCTCACAATTCATTTGGCTCTCGCAACATGCTAAATGGCTCTTCTACAGAATATACATCAGTTTATTGTTCAGTTTTTTGCACATAACACTCACAGATTACCAAATTACTCCTAAGTCTTTCATATGGAATTTATAATCTGTAAAAGAAAGCTTCTTTTGGAGTTATTTATATTTTCAACACAGCCAAAGAAACTGATGAAATGGAAAGCAGTTGCAGAACAACCGAAGGAAGCTCCTAAAAAGGCCTTTTATGTAAGAAATAATGATAAAAAATGGCTAAGAGCTTCAAAAATAGAAAATCAACAAAGGGGTCTAATTACTTACCAAAAACGGAATAAACCCTAATCAAGCTCCAGAGAGAAACAAAACCACAAGATCAAAAAAGAAAAAAACAATCTCGACATCTTCACTCGATTTCAAAACCAGAAAAAAACCCTTGATCATCTTGTTCTTGATCTCAAAGAAAGTCGAGAACCCTTTTGTATTTTCGGGCACGGAGACCAAAACCCAACAACGAAAATAAACGAGGGGCGAGAATCTCCAAGAAAATTCTGCAATGATTTCCTAATACAGAAAGTACTTTCTTGGACAATCTCCAAGTTACGAATCAAAACTGAAAAAAGAATGCAGCTTTTTCGGAATCGAAATGATACAAGTAGAAATGTTGAGAGAGAAAGATTCAAAAATTTTTAAAGTGTTCAAAGGGACAAATTTTATATCAGCTAAGGCAAGTGGGGAGAGAGAGGCTTGAATAGTGTTATGAAAACGTTGCTTTCTCGAAGTCGCACTTCGCGATGTTGGGACTTTTCAGATGAAATAGAGGGGCAATCATGACCTTTATGTACAATCCATCGAGGCATAATTTGCAATTTTCTACTGCCTTTTTATATTTTGTGTTAAATGTTACAAAATGGTATGCTTGCTTATGAATTGGGAGTAAAGTCTCGCCATTAAAACTGATAAGGGTAATCCCGAAAATCAAGGCACCTCTCCGGGGCAGATTGTGAACTTTCAAAAGAAGCAGAATTCTAATTCTGGGAAGAGTGCTAGAATCCTTGATTCCTTGGACTCTAAGTAGCTGGGTAACAACTTCTTAATTTTAGCAACAAAGATGGAAGGAAATTTTACTGCTAAAACTGCTTTGTCTCACGTGCATGGGGAGAGTCCAATTATGACTAATGGAAATATGACAGATGGACAAGGAGTTATTTGTAACAACTCACAACAGAATTGTATTTTAGCATTGGATAACAAATGGCGTCGCTCTACTTTAAACAGTTCAGACACAATAACGACTTCTTCTTCCTACGTTAGGCAGGATCAAGAGGCTGGAGATGTTCCTATGATTGAGGCAGGACAACCTGTTAATCAGGCCTGTCAGAAGCAATGATAACTTTAGCTTGGAATTGTTGTGAGTTGGGTCATACCCAAGCAGTTTTGGAATTGGTGGAAATGGTCCATTCTCTTCGTCCTTCTCTCATTTTTCTTATGGAAACTCGGGTTTCTCAAGCTCAAATTGAACGCTTGTGTAATCGTCTTCACTTTGCTGGAAAGTTCTTAGTGTGTAGTCCTAATTCTAGAGGAGGTTTGCCCCTTCTTTGGAAGAATGATGTCTCAGTTTCTCTTCGTTCTTACTCTCTCTTTTATATAGATGTGCTTGTTTCTTCTACCTCTCAGAAAGTTTTCCGTTTTACTGGCTTTTATAGGAATCCAGTTCGTCATTTGAGGTATTTATCTTGGAATCTTCTCTGTCATCTTATTGCTGATAACTCTTGGCCTTGGTGTGTTATGGGGGACTTTAATGATCTCCTTGCTCCATCAGAGAAAAGTGGGGGAAATCCTTATCCTTTATCTCTTATTAATGATTTTCGGGATACGATGCAGTGCTGTGGTTTACATGATATGGGATTTGTTGGGTATCAATTCACTTGGGAGAGATCTCAGGGTACTAATGGTTGGATTTTGGAGAGATTGGACGGAGGTCTGGCTTCGAACTCCTGGTTTAATGTTTTTTTAGATAGTCGAATTGAACATATTGGTATGGTCAATTCTAATCACATGGCTTTGCTGTTATCTACTTCTTCCAGTCGCCAACCAGGTAATAAGCATTTCCTTTTTGAAAATGCATGGCTGAAAGATCAAGACTTCTCTGATGTTTTCTCTCGTTGCTGGGTAGATTCTGCTTCTTTTCCTCTTATTGACCGTCTAGCTTTTTGCTCTATTTCTTTGGGTCAATGGGGTATTTCAGCTAGAAGGAAATTTTTGGATGTTATTTCTGCATGCAAAGAAGAGTTGAACTTCCTACGTCCAAAATCAGATGCTATGTCCCTTGCTCGCTTAAATTAAGTAATTTTTGCCTTTAGCAATAGTCAGATAGTCAAAATATAGCTCAGGATATAATTGACTAGCCATAGAAATACCTATACCACAATGCAAGTTATGGCGACTTGTTTTGCTATGGTAGGATCATTGATCTTCCATAATATCTATCTGCTATGTTATTTGTTCTGTGAGAAATAGTCCTTTGGGATCATTTCTTAGTCTATATGTGACCCTACGGAATCCAAGTGCCATATATCCGATCTGAAAATTTTTGTCGAGATTGTACTATGGACATCATGATAAGAATAAGTTAAAAGTACAAAAAGAAAGCTAAAATTAAGTTTATAGTAAAAAATAACCTAGTTAAAAATAAATAAAAAGTTTAGGGGTAAAACGATAATTTTTTAAAAATTATATTTAATAAGTAAAAGTAATTAAAAAATGATTAAAAAGGATAAAATAGTAATTTAATGATCAAACAGCTCAAAAATAAACTTTTGTAAAGTTCAGAGACTAAAATAAAATTTTACATAAAAAGCTACAACAATTACTAATTGAAAGTTTTGAATGCCAAAACTCAAAGGTGAAGTGAAAATTAAGAAAAGTAACGGCAATTTTATAATTAATATGTAAAAGGGTATTTTTATAATAAAATAAAAAATTAAGGACTAAAATAAAAAGTTGACCAAAATTTTAATATTGAATTGAAAATACTGCTAATAATAGTGAAAAGTGATTTTTGATAATAAGAAATGGTAATTTTGCATAATTAGTATAATTATGCATGTTAAAAAATACTATGATTGTTAATCACCATTGGGCGTATTTAATGCTTAGTACATAGAATTTACTGCATGCAAGTACAAATGATCTGGAGCAGTAGTGCACATGGGATGAAGAATTTTGAAGGATTATGAATGATATTTCTTATATTGGCATGTATATTTTTATTTTACAGTAAAAGTAAAAGAATTGGCCTGTAATGGTACTTTAATTGTATATATTTTAACTTGGAAGTGACTAATTGTGGATGGTTTGTGTATAGTTGGGATGTATTTGAGAATATATGGATGGATTATATATTATATTGATTGAACTATTGTGCCCCTGAGGGGCTGCAGAAATTGTTTGTATTTCAGGAGGCTAGTCAAGTTTATAGCCGTTATATTGTCGAATTTTTGTAAAATAAATAGTAAAATTGGACAGTTATAGATTAGTGATAAGTTTGAACTTATAACTTGAATATTGGATAAGTATTAATAATTAAGAAATTATTGTGGTTAACAACATGATTTTTAAGAAAAGAAAGGAAAAAAATTCAGCCAATCGCTTAAATCGGTAAGATCGTAATAGTAAGGGCATTACATTTTGTGTTACGATGTATCTCTAGCTCTAATGGTTGATCACTCTCATTGCTAGATTCATGCATTACATTCCCCTCTGTCGACTTTGAATTAAGTTCTTCAAGAATATGTCGCAATGACCTGGCTTTTGATGAGGTTGTTTTAACTGCATCCTGACTCGCGCTATCTGTCTTATTCGAACTTAAGGCATTTAACTGGGCTAAAAGCTTCTCTTCTTTCTCTTTCTCCATAGGATTTCGAAGTTTAAAGCCTGTTGTGGGAGAAGCATGCAACTATATCCCATACTTAAGATTTTGAATCTCATCCTTAAACTCTTGAATCCTGTGACCAATACATCTGCAGGTGTAGCAAAAAATTGGAAGACTTTTATATTTGAACTCCACCCAAATGGCCTTCTCTTTCAATTATAATAATACCCCTCTGCGTAATTTATTAACTACTAAAAAAGTAACCCGAAATCTGATGTACAAAATGTAACGTTCCCGGATGGCCGCTTGCCGATATTGTCCGCTTTAGGCCTTGGCCCTCACGGTTTTGTTTTTGGGTCTCCCCAAAAGGCCTCTACAAGGGAGAGGTATCCATAGCCATATAAGGACTACTTCGTTCTCCTCTCCAACCAATGTGGAATCATTTGACTGAATCCACCTATATGTGGGAGCCTTTGACTGACTCTACCCCCCTAAGGAGGCTCAGCACCCTCGCTGACACATCAAGCCCGACCCCATGGCCAACACACCGATCCGGCACCAGCTCTGATACCAACTGTAACGTCTCCGGATGGCCGTTTGTCGATATTGTTCGCTTTGGGCCTTGGCCCTCACGATTTTATTTTTGGGTCTCCCCAAAAGGCCTCGACAAGGGAGAGGTATCCATAGCCATATAAGGACTATTTCGTTCTCTCTCCATAGTTAAAGGCTCCCACATACAAGTGAATTTAGTCAAAGGATTCCACATCGGTTGGAGAGGAGAACGAAGTAGTCCTTATATGGCTATGGATACCTCTCTCTTATCGAGGCCTTTTAGGGAGACCCAAAAATAAAATCGTAAGGGCTAAGGCCCAAAGCGAACAATATCGGCAGCGACCATTCGGAAACGTTACAGTTGGTATCAGAGCTAATGCCGGATCGGTGTGTTGGCCATGGGGCCAGGCCTGATGTGTCAGCGAGGGCGCTGAGCCTCCTTAGGAGGGTGGAGTCAGTCAAAGGCTCCACATACAGGTGGATTCAGTCAAAGGATCCCACATCGGTTGGAGAGGAGAACGAAGTAGTCCTTATATGGCTATGGATACCCCTCCCTTGTCGAGGCCTTTTGGAGAGACCTAAAAATAAAACCTTGAGGGCCAAGGCCCAAAGTGGACAATATCGACAAACGGCCATCTGGGGACTTTACAGTTGGTATCAGAGCCGAAGCCGAATCGGTGTGTTGGCCATAGGGCCGGGTCTGATGTGTCAGCGAGGGCGCTGAGCCTCCTTAGGGGGGTGGAGTCAGTCAAAGGCTCCCACACACAGGTGAATTCAGTCAAAGGATCCCACATTTGTTGGAGAGGAGAACGAAGTAGTCTTTATATGGCTATGGATACCTCTCCCTTGTCGAGGCCTTTTAGGGAGACCCAAAAATAAAATCGTGAGGGCCAAGGCCCAAAGCGGACAATATCGGCAAGCGACCATCCGGAAACGTTACAGTTGGTATCAGAGCCGGTGTCGGATCGGTGTGTTGGCCATGGGGCCGGGCCTGATGTGTCAGCAAGGGCGCTGAGCCTCCTTAGGGGGGTGGAGTCAGTCAAAGGCTCCCACATACAGGTAAATTCAGTCAAAGGATCCCACATCGGTTGGAGAGGAGAATGAAGTGGTCCTTATATGGTTATGGATACCTCTTCCTTGTCGAGGCCTTTTGGGGAGACCCAAAAATAAAACCGTGAGGGCCAAGGCCCAAAGCAGACAATATCGACAAGCGGCCATCCGAAAACGTTACAGTTAGTATCAGAGCCAGAGTCGGATCGATGTGTTGGCCATGGGACCGGGCCTGATGTGTCAGCGAGGGTGCTGAGCCTCCTTAGAGGGGTGAAGTCAGTCAAAGGCTCCCACATACAGGTGGATTCAATCAAAGGATCCCACATCGGTTGGAAAGGAGAACGAAGTAGTCCTTATATGGCTATGGATACCTCTCCCTTGTCAAGGCCTTTTGGGGAGACCCAAAAACAAAATCGTGAGGGCCAAGGCCCAAAGCAGACAATATCGGCAAGCGGCCATCCGGGGACGTTACACGAAGCCCAACCCCAATTCTCTCTTTCATCAAAATCCATAAAGGAACCTATCATATTAGCCATAGTTACAACGGTCTCTTTAGAGTGATACAAAAAGGGAATTTTGTATGCTCTCACCCACATTGCAGTTTCTTTGATCACACGCATACTTCCAATATATGTTTCGTGCATTGGTTTTAGTAGAAGTAACTGGTCATCAAAACACCAGGGACCATAATCTAATACCTATTTTTTATCTTCCTCAAGGAAAAACTGAAATATAAAGTCATTATTCCCCAGTTCCCAAATATTGAATCCCCTTTGCAAGCACCAGCTATTTATCATGGTAATACGAAATGCATTCACATTAGTGCCTTTTACATTTAGAAGTCTTCCCACCAGGCATAAAGAAATCTGGAGTTTTCGCTTCTTATCAGTTCGATCATCCAATCTGACTTTTCCTACCTGATTCTCCTCTTCATTAAGGTGTATAGAAGAGAGTAACAAATCCAGTAAGTCTAGATTGTCCATGGAGACTGCTTGTGAATCATCAACGCAAAGGCACTTTAGTAGTGCTAAGGAGAAAAACCCTAGGGTTTAGAGAAACCCAAAGGAGTAGAACCTCTACAGCAAAGAGGAGTTTATTATTATTATTATTATTATTATTATTATTATTATTATTATTATTATTATTGATAAACTGATACATTTGTAAAAATTAAATATTATATTTAGTATTAAAAAACAAATCAATGAATTGGTAATATCTTTGTATAAAATTAAAATTTTTAAATTACTTTCTTATTTCACATATTTATTAAAATGAAAGTGAATATTTAAAGTAAGACGGTGGAAGTACTAATACTTATTGTTCAGATTCTTATAATTTTCTTCTTCTAACATTCAAGGCAAAAGAAAACTCCTTTTTATGTCATAATTATAATTATTTTTAAATATAAATTAAAAAATTATTGTTAAGGCCTGAAATATCTTATCTGTAAAAATGAGAGCTGGCAGTCGAGGTAACCGATCGGATAACTGGACCTGTAAAAGGGACTGCCCGATCCGATCCGGGTTTTAGCACTCCGAAGCTTAAGTTAGTAGCTTTTAGAGAAAGAGTGTTTAGAGAGAGAGAGTCTCAGATGTTCAATACCTAGAGTCCTTATGCTTTTAGCTATTTATAGGAGATGATGGAGGGGCACTCAAGTACCTTGGGGAGCGATAACCGGCAGTTAGAGCAGGTGAACGGTGATGTGACAGGGAGCAGGTGGAGCGTATGGGCATTGGCTTATGTCAGTGGGCTGACAGGATATGCTATCCCATCAGTTCGATCAGACATTGCCTTCCTATCTTGTCTTTCTAGTTCATGCTCTTGCCCTTTGTCTTAATAGGCTTGGGCCATGTCAAGTGCTGTTGGGCCACTTGATTGGGTCTTTGGAGGTATTTTTTTATAGTTATCACTTGTCCTCCCTCCAAATGGTCTGATTGGGAGATTTTTGACTTTTTTGGCTGGATTTTTGAATTGACTTAAATCTACTAAGTCGCGTCTGTTCATTTTGGATAGTCGTTATGTATTTATGACCAGTGCGTATGTCGAGGGCGATGCTTCGTTCTCCGTAACCACTATAAATAGATTGGAGACACTTGGCGATCATCCAACGGATAGGCGTTTGGAGTATTCTATAAGCATTTTGCCTATAAATAGGTATTTTTATGGAGATTTTTTCTTATTTTTCAGTGATTCTTAGAGAAACTCTACAAAATTTTCTTCGTGGACTTTGCAATTTCAGCGACTTCAGAATTTTTGTAAGAATACCCAAGTAAGTGAACAATCTTTGCCCTTGGTTTTTCTTTTTTAACATCATTTTTTACTTCGTCTCCTCCATCAAAGATGACTTTGAGCAGCAGCCAGTCTATAAATAGGAGTTTTCTTGAAGCTTATAAAGATTGTGAAGCCGTAGCTCTTCCTTCAAAACTCACAGAGGAAGAAGTGGCTGAGATTCCTTTCTGATACAATCTTTCCACGAAAGTTTCTGTGATGGCCTGCCCAAATTCCATGTCGATGACTGAAGGGCCTTTTGATTGTAAAAATAATGAGTAGTTTATTTGCCATTTATGGAGTTTAGATGCTAGGTTGAGGCTTCCTTTTGATGCTTTTGAGATTGCAATTCTTGAAGGTTACGAAATTGCTCCTAATCAGCTTCATCCGAATGGATGGAGAACAATGTCCTGCTTCAGGATCCTCTGTGAGATGGAGAGAGTGACACCAACTCTGGATCTGTTCACTCATTTCTTCTATATCTCAGGTCAAAGAGATGGCACATAATATTTTTTTACCAGTCGGCCATAGAGAAAGATGTTCAATGTACCATCATCCCTAAAAGGTTTTAAAGAAAGATTCTTTTTAGCAGGGATGTCCAGTTGAAAGATCAAGTAGCCGGTCAGTCTACTTATGATATCGATATTGAAAAGCTCTTGAGTGCCTTGGCAAAACAAGAAAAAACCTATGACTCTAATTATCTTTCTATCACTTCGATCAGGGCCTTGAACTCCGATGCTGCCATTGACGCGGAACGTGAGCATCGTAATTGGAGTGTGGGAGAAACATATATATAGATAATCATACATTGCATGTTTATGAAAAGTATATCAGTTAGAGAAGTACTTATCTTTTATTTTTGTGATGCAGCTGCAAACGTGATGGCTAAGAGGGATGATGTCGCCAAACAATTAGCTAACCAGGCTAAGGCGACAATTGAGGCATATCGTGCTGCTAAGGAGGAGAGGAGATCTAAAAAGAGAAAGCTCGTGCCTTTTTCAGAAGCTCAAGCTTTCAATCCCTTTGCAACTGCTCCCGTTTCTGCCTCTGTTGTTGTCGTGGCTCCTGTTGCCTGCCCTCTTCAGAGCCCTCTGGGGTCTTCTTTCTACCGACCATTATTCGAGGGTCAGCGTCTCTATAGGCATTTGCTTTCGAGGGATGAAACTGATTCGGAGAAAGAGTGAACAGCTCAATATCAGAGGAGATCAGTTCAGACAAACACACCCCCAACGAATGAAGATGTCTAAAGCAGGATCGAAGAGGCGGCCAGGAAGAAAGTTTCTGATCTGGTAGCCGTAGTAGATGCGAGGATTGCCAGCGAGACAAGGAACCCATTTGGGATGGGCCAGCTCGGAATGTGAGCACAAGAATTGTCAAGAGACGGGCCACATCGCTAAGAGAGGTTTTGAGAAATCGATTTGGTGACGGCTAGTCTATTGACAATAAAGTCGTATCAAGTTATTTGTGCTGAGGTATGTTTCAAGAGAGCGACTTCAAGGCAATGGAGGATCCCAATATATTATCCCGAGAATGTAGCCTTTTTTTAGCAACAAAGTCTGGAGGTATTTTTTTAAAATTTTCTTTTTGAATGATTTCTAACAATTTCGCTTCATTTTTTTGTTTGGCCGTTATTTCTTCAGTTAACTAACCATTTTTCTTCCCCTTTTGTCTTTCAGTTAATAAAGAGGGATTTTTGTTTGCATGATGTGGCTGCTCTCTATCGAGGGAGATGGGAGGATGCCGATCGGGCAAGGAGAGAAGCAGAAGCTAAGTATGAAGCTACTAAGAAAGACTCCATTTGTGCCCAGTCAGAAGTTGAAAAATTAAAGAAGGAGGTCACTCGTCCTTCTTAAGATCTGAAAGCTCGACAAAGAGAGGTTAATCATCTTAAAGGGGATGTAGCTCGTCTGACTGCCGAGAATGCCTTAGGACAAAAATTTGAAGAAGAGGCAACCAGACTGAGGGGGGAGTGTACACGTCTGTCTGCCGATTGTTCAAAGGCCAAAGAGGAGCACGACCTTCTGCAGGGCGAGAAGGAATTGTTGAAAATTGCCTTGACAGAAAGAGAGATGGCGTGGGGTAAGAAACTTGAGGATGAGCTTATTGTCTAAAGAAAAAAGCTTATAGACTAGATGGGAGAGGCCCAAGGGCAGTTATTGATGCAGTTGATTTATGCAGCCGAGCAGCACTTTCCTGAGGCTGATCTTAGCTGGATGGAGAACCCAGGGATCTTGCTCGACCCACCTTCTAGCTATGATGAAGAGGAAGCTCTCCATAATCCCACGCCATCTCTGCCGACCCCTGGGGCATCGATAGATTCGGGTGCGATTGTTTCAGCATCGATAGATCTGGTTCCTGCAGCTGTCCCAGAGTCTTCACAACCTTTAGCAGATACGGATGTGCCTCCTACAGCTGTAGAGATTTAGATTTTCTTCCACTTAATGGTTTTTTTTGGCTTTTGACTTGTAAAAAATTCTTCATATCTGAAAATTTTGATGTGTCAAAGCATTTTTCTTTCGATTGTCTTCATATTGCAATTTTAATTTAGGCAAAACTTATCATAAAATCATCAAGGGAGAATAAACATTTATCAAGCATGAAAAGTTCAGGGAATTAAACATGGAGAATGCGTAAAATTAACCAAGGAGAATACTTGCTGAATTTTAACTTGCTTTCAAGCATTGCAATACACAACTCTTTGTGATCGATTGATCCTATCGGATTTAAAATTTTCGTTCAAACGTGAGTCGTGACTTGAATTTATTGCATTAGGCACGTTAGGTGACTTTTCAGTCTTTAATTAAATTGTAATATCAGTCGATCGACTATTTATTGGAGAATCATCCCTGATGAATGACCTTTCGGTCTATGGTGAGAGACAAGACTCCATTTTCATTCCTAACTGAGTACTTTCGTAGCTCAGTGGTAGAGCACCACATATTATCCCCAGGTAGCTCTTGGCATTTAAGGGATTTTGTTTCTCTCATGGAGAAGGCCTATGGCCTTTACATCGTTTTGAAGATTTGACGATCTCATATTTTGAGTAGATACAATTAACTCAATTGTCGTCCCTCGCATTTTAGGTTCGGGATGGACATCGAACCTAGCGAGTAAGTTAATGGAGATTAAATAGAGACGTCTTGCATCTTTGGTTTGGGAATGACATCGAACCAAGCAGACGAACTTATTTTGGAGAACCGTTTTCGCATTTTGGGCTCGAGATGGACATCGAACCTAGCGAATAGATCGATAAAGATTTAAATGAATGCGCCTCGCATTTTGAGCTCGAAATGAACATCGAGCCTAGCAGAGGAACTTATTTCATAAACGAATGGATTTTAACTTTTGCATTTTCGACTGTGTTAGGCCTAGCAACTAGAACAATGCCGACCGATCGGTCAATGCCCTTAGTTGTTTCGTGGAGATTCTCTTTTGGAGATACTTTGGCCAATCAATGGCTTTATGGAGATTTGGCGATTTCGTATTTACTTGTAGACTTTCGTATTTTTGGTTCGAAATAGATATCGAACCTAGCGAATAGTCATTACCCAATTCTGATTGAATTAACTACAATCGATAATAGGGATTTTTGTAGAATGAAGCCAAACAAATATCCTGCACACAGACATCAAACCTAACAAACAAAAAATTGAAAACATACTTTTTTTCCAAAGATGGAGAAGAAATGGAGGATAATTTCCTTATTGCTGTACTTTTATAATCTCAAAGATAAATCTTAGATAATAATCAAATAAATCTCAAATCTGTAATTGTTATAGGAGATTCGAAGATCATGTAATTTAGTACAAAGAAAATTCGAGGGAGACTCAAATTATAATGATTGCACCTGATTTTGCCGTTGTTCGACGGCCCTTAAAAAAGACATGTGTTGGTGTGGCATTTGTGCTTGTAATCGTTATTTGAGTCGATCGTCTCTTTCCCCCGCCGGCCCGATTATAGGAGCTTTTTTGCTCGTTTATTTGAGTGTCTGATAGCTTTTTGCAACTCACGACCTTTGTCGTGGTCTCTATTGTTTCTCGTCTTGTTTTGACATTTTGGGTCGGTTAGCTTCTCCTTTCTGTTATCCTTGAGAAGATTAACCTGTTAAGATTCCTCTCAAACCGATCGGGTGAAGAGGCTCTATTGAAGGGCCAACCGTCCGAATATTACAATCCGTCCATGACATTGGTCTTTCTTATTCTGTTGGATCTGAGAGCATCATCCAACTGGATATGTAGTCTGGCACTTTCCATCAGGTCAGATAAACTAAACGGTGGCCTTGTCATCGAAGAATCAAAGAGTGGATGATCCGAGATGCCCCTCGCCAAAGCATTTGATGCCACTTCCATGCTTACATTTCTTACTTTTGACAACGCAGTCTAGAAGTGATCGACGAAGTCTCTGAGACTTTTATCAGCTTTTTGGTGGAGGTTGCACAGGTCATCAACCGACTTTGGAGCGCGAGTTTGCACAGCGAATCGTGTGATAAATAACTCTTTGAGTTATCTGAAAGAGGCGATTGATTCTCGAAGGAGTCCGAGGAACCATTTCAAAGCATCTCCTCTTAGGGTGGTAGAGAAGACTCTACAGGCAACCCTATTATCGTAGGTGTAAACCTGCACTTTAATCAAATATTCCTCAAGGTGGGTAGTGGAATCAGTTTTACCTGTATACTTGTCCATCACTACGTCCCTCCACCTGAGGGGCAGCTTAGATTTCGTAATATTCCTGCAGAAAGGAGATGCGATGTTATTGTTGGTGCTCCCTTTAAACATACCCTGCATCTCCATCACAGGTTCTGCCAAACCAAATTGGCGGAGCTTTCGCTTGAACCATTTATTTTCCCTTCGTCCACTTACTGTGGAAGTGAACTCCCTTTCAGATATGCGAGAACAACCGTGATCAGGTATGCGCATAAGGGATGGATCATCGCCAGAGAATAGGGTGAATGATCCAGTAGGGATGTAAAGAGCATCTCTGCCCGTGGATATTGTCTACTTTCCCTTATCGTATCCTTCTGGGGTTCTGTCCCTATCCTTCCGATGTTACAGGTTTGTGGCTCATTTATGGAGATTCCATTGTTTTTTCTCCCTCCGAAGTTTTTGGTAATGAAAACCATTTCATGACCTCTTTCAGAAATCCTGGGCATTTTATTCTTTTCAAGAGTTTGGATCACGCCCTTAGTGAGGTCGCTAAGAATAGTGCGCATATCTCTGATAGTAACAGGGGCATCTTTCGACTGTCGTATGGCCACATCGTTGAGGTCTGGGAGGGGGTTATTCCTGGCAGGTGATCTGAAAGATCTCTCTCTTATTCCTGAGGGTTTAGCTCGATCCTAGCTATTGTGATTGTGTTTCGTACGAGCTTGGTGCTCGTGGGATCTTGAATCTGTCATGCCTCTCAATGAAAGTATCAAATGATAAGGCCTGAAATGTCTTATCTGTAAAAAGGAGAGCTGGCAGTCGAGGTAGTCGATCGGATAGCTGGACCTGCAAAAGGGAATGCCTGGTTGGACCTGGGCTTTAGCACTCCGAAGCTTAAGTTAGTAGCTTTTACAGAAAGAGTGTTTAGAGAGAGAGAGAGAGTCTCAGATGTTCAATACCTAGAGCCCTTGTTCTTTTAGCTATTTATAGGAGATGATGGAAGGGCACTCAAGTACCTTGGGGAGCGATAACCGGCAGTTGGAGTAGGTGAGCGGCGATGTGACAAGGAGCAGGTGGAGTGTATGGGCGTTGGTTTGTATCAGTAGGCTGACAGGACATGCTGTTCCATCGGTCTGATCGGACATTGCCTTCCTGTCTTGTCTTTCCAGCTCATACTCTTGCCATTTATCTTAAAGAGCTTTGGCTATGCCAAATACTGTTGAGCTGACTTGATTGAGCCTTTGAAGGTGTTTTTTTCATAGTTATCAATTATAATTATAACGGTTAAATAATAAAAAAAAAATTCTTTTAACTTTTCTATTATACTTATTTTTTAACCAACTATTATACTCATTTTAAATAGAATGTATAATTAATTATAATTTAAACAATATAAATCATTGTTAATAATATAACATGAAAATTTTAAATGGCAATTAATAAAATTAATTTAAATAGGATTATAATAGATAATTTACATGTTAACGGTAATGTAAAAAGAAAAAAGGAAAAGTGGACTATATTTTTAAACATATTAAAATAGAAAAAAATGGACTAAAATCTCTGGAAAGGAGATAATATTAAATTGGAAATAGTTGGATTAGTAATAAATTGGAGATTATTGGATTAGCGATGGAATATTTTATCTTTATAATTCTCGAAATTATATTTGTGAAACCTAATGAAATTAATTGGACAAATCAAATGATTAAGTAGTGGTTCAATTTTGCAATTAAATATAAAAAAATTGATTTTCAATAGGATGAATAGGGATATTTATGAATAAGTAGTTGAATATGATGTATATATTAATATGGGAGCAAAATTGATTGTATATATTAATTGGTTGGGTCCAATTTTATTGTCTTCTTTGAATAATTATGAATGATAAATATAAGATTGTTGATGAGTTGGAATTACAAATTCTAAAACTTGACTCCATTATTGTTCCTACTATTAGATATGCTTTGAAATGCAAGGATGTACATCTAGCAAATAATGCTATGGAAGAAGGTCCACTCCTATTCTCCTCCTTTCCTTGTATAATTGTGCAATAAATTAATCTTTCTCATGGAAATGGAACTAGTAAGCATAATGCAAAAAATTTCTCTCTCTCTTTAAGCATATATTATATAATTTTACGCTTGAAAAATTATAAAATAATGAATTTGTCAACATATAAGTTTTCATAAAAATATAATACGGGTATGAAATTTCAAATTTGAATCTTTACTCTCATACTTTCTTATTAAAAAAATATTTAAATCATATGAATGAGTTTTTTTTTAATTTCTAAATGTGGCATTTCAGACTTTTAAGCCTCTGATATAATCAGTCCATTTCTAGATATTTAATTTTATAAATTTATTCCTTTTAATTTTTTTGTATTTGTGAAAAAAAAATGATGCCATGAATATTATATGTTAATGAGCTTTAGTTATAAATTTAAAATGCATTTTTTAATGAAATACATTTTGACTAAGAGTAAATGTATTTTGAATTGAAAAAAAAAAGGACTTTTTTTACTGCTTGTAGATTGGTGCAATCGCAGGACCGACAACCCTAAAATTGTTGCATTGCATAGGCTTACATGTCAATCTAATCTAACGTTCGGGTAAAGTAATAATTTGCGTTGTGATTTGCTCCTCAAACTTTTGTAATAGAAATATCTCTTAACATTTTTTAATATTTAGAGAAAAGATATTGATTTGCCTTTTTTTTTTTAATGGTATTAGTGGGCCATTAACAATACTAACACAGCGTTCCTGTGAACAATTGTCAGTTAACGGTATAGTTCAACTCACAAATGGAAACTATTTCTCATTCATTTATAATGTAAAATTCTAGTTACCATCAACGTTTTACAAAAAGTAAATTTTTACTCTAAGTATTTTGCAAAAAGTATTAATTTGCATTTCAATTTTTTTATTGAATATATTTAAAATTGCCAAATTTTAAAAGTACTGCTTAAATTTAATTAATATTTTTTTTATTGTTGTTGAACATAATTTAAAGATTTCTATAAAATACATGTCACAACTGAAATGTACATAACAAATTTATATTTTTCTATAATAAATAGAAATATGGTAAAAAGTTTAATATTCTGTTTTTTATATAATTTTTTAGTTAATTATTGCCCTTGTAGTTATATCTAGCAAAATTAATCCAAATGCATAAAAAAAATTGATTAAAATCTAATCCAATCTAAATAAATATCCACTGAATCAATTCAAAATTGATCCATTTTATTTTTCAACCCAATTCAATATTCATTGGATCAATCCAAAATTGATCAATTATATTTTTCAACCCATTGGATCATTACCTAATGAATTTATTTAAAATCCTTTTTCGAGTTTAAAATCCTTTGAAAACAATTGGCTAATGCCAGATCAATAAAAATTGGTAAGTTACGGTTGTCTTATTACTGTTATAGTTGAATTTTTTTTTTTTCTACTCAATTGTATATTGCTAATTAGTTTAACCCTTAGTCACAAAATTTAAGCAATCAATTGAGTATTATTGTTACTCCAATTATTTCCTTTCCGTGTATTTTTAAATTTTCAGTTTATATATTCTTTCTTTTTATTTCTTTTTTTTCCATATATGACTTCGTGTATTCTATCCATTTTTTTTTTATTTTAGTTCAACTAATATAATAAGTTTTTATTAATTAAATAATATTTTTGTATTTTATCTATATTTATATTATATATAAATGTAAAGATGAATTTTTTTAAATAAACATATTCTACCATATTAAACAATTGAAAAAAAGGCCTTATTAAGAATTTTAGAAAAAAAAAAAAACTTATCCTATTGAATAGAAACTAAAAGTCTAAAATTTGATAGATAATAGAAAACTAGCAAACGTGAGATACTTCTTTCTTCTATCATCGTGACGGTTACATATAAAAGTAAAAGCAGCGAGTTGGCAAAAGCTTCATATAAACATTAAACAAAAATACCATTTATTTTTATATTACTGATAAAATTATTCTTAAAAGAATTCTTAAATAAATAATTATTGTATAGAATTATTATTTTCATGAATGAATTACAGGATATTATTTGAACAAATATTTTTGCTCTGATTTATTTACTTCATCGATTTATATTTATCTTCCTAGACAAATTAATATTCCTTGTCTAACAACAAGCTCATCCATCATTATCGTTATTCAATCTGAATGTTCTTCATTGCCTTCAGTTAACTTCAAGTCTTTCATATTTTTTTTATTTTCTCTAATTAATTTCTTCTTTTTTAAAAATAAAAAATCACATCCATGGTGCACTCAATACGCAAGATCAACAGTCGATTATATGAATCTTGATGTCATGGTTCTTCCTGGTGTTTGGGATTTAAAATATTATAATTAATTTTCAAGAAAACATGAACCAAGGAAACTTGGAAAAACTTTGCGTTTTGAGGCTGTGGTTTACCAAAATTTGAGTTTTGCTTTAGTGCTAGGAGATTCGAGAAGCTTTTGATGCCAAAACTTATATTAAACCCATGGATCGATCTAAATTAATTCAATCAATTTAGATATTGATCTATTTATGATTTATATTTTTTGACTCATTTATGACCCAATCCATTAATGATCCAATTCAAACTCGTTCAATCCGCCCATTTGCCACCACGAGTCGTAGTCATAGTCGTCATGGTCATTATTATTATTATTATTATTATTATTATTATTCAGCTAAATATTTGTCCCACTAAAATAATTTTGACATATTTTTAAAGGTAAATTTCTCATACTTAATTAAAAATTTAAATATACCATTAGACTAAATTCAAATTATTTATTATTTTTTTAACTAAATTTGAGTTTTAAATATTTAAAAAGATAAAAAAAAGTATTTTGATGCCAGAAATAAGGGATGAAAAACAATGTGGGTATATATATATATATATATATATATATATATATATATATATATATATATATATATATATATATATATATATATATATATATATATATATGCACGCTTTAAAATCAAATCGACACACGGAATTCGATGGTCTATAAATGTGCACACTACAATGCATGCTCGCATTGGATTACCATTTAGCGAATAACAATAATAATTAATTAAAATAATAATAATTAAATTTCAGAAATATTTTTATTATTTGGCAATTTTCAAATACATTCGACAAGAAATATCGAGAGATAAAATACCACTTTTTGCAAAACATTAAAGCTAAAATGGTACTTTTTCCAAAATATTAAAGGTAAAATAAGATTTTATATTATCTATTAATGAGAAATAGATCCCACTCATGAGTAGGATTATGACATGGACTAACAATTGTCCACATAGATGTTGCATTAACATCGTTAAAAGCCAACTAATACTGTTAAAAAAAATAACAAGTCAATACATTTTCAGAATATTATGGACATTTTGCGCTAAAAAAATTCAAGAGACAAATTAGAGTCCTAAAATAAATGTTGGAGATAAATAATATACCTCTTTTCTTTGATTTTTATATTGAAAAATAAAGTCATCGAACTTTTAACTAAATATAGTATCTTTTGTGCTAAGATTATGAGTTCTTCAATTTAAATTTACTGAAACTTTCATGGTAAAAATGAATGAAAATGAATAAATTATTATTATTTTCAGCATGAATATAGAAAGTTGAATTTTTTTTTATTAATTTCTCTTCAATTTGGCTTTGCATGTTGCATGATTTGTAGTAACATTATTTTTTTTCTTTGGTTAGAACTTGAAATCAATTGATTTTTATTAAAAAAAAAAAGTAAAACAAGCTGTAAAAATTAATAAATGCATGATTTTCCATTTGGTAAGAAAGTAAGTGCATGCGTAATTTAAGTAGTAATAAGCGAAATTGACTGTTACTAATAATTATGATTTGAAAAATTTATACTTTATTTAAGAATAAGTGTCTATTTTTTATATAAAAATTAAGAAATCCAATTAATATCCTTCATTCTTATTAATTTATTTTTTTAAATAAATGAATTATTAATTAGATTTTAAAAATTAAAATAATATTTATTATATAGATAGTATATTTAAAAAATAAAAAATGAGAGTCATCTATAAATAAATAGATTGAAGGAGTATTTTTGTAATTTCCTTTTCTTTATTTGCAAAAGAAACTTGATTAATAAAAAAAAACAAGGGAACGGAGAGGGAGAGGGAGAGGGAGAGGGAGAGAATGGGGAGGCGTGCGGGGTTGCAAGTTTGCCTGGTGATAGAAGAATAAGGGCAAATTTGGGTAAGAAGTATAATACACGACATCTGTTTGTTTATGTTTTTAGAGAGAGAAATATGGAAATCCAGGTCAGCACCTGCCGAAAGAGAGGAAGACAACTCTGACCAATCACCTTTAACCAAACCCTATAATCAAAATTATAAAGGATTTCGATTGTTTTTACCTTTTTCTATTTTACCTTTTAAATAATGTGTGTAATTCTAAATAAAATAATTGGAACTGCCAATTACGGTATCTGAAATCATGATTTTCTGCTCAAACCTATCAAAAAATGGCATTTTTTTTTTAAATATTTTGACATTCATTTACAAAGCTTTTCCTACTCTTTTATGTTGGAAAATAATTAGTTTTAAATAAAGATATTCTATCGATATAAATTTGTTTTATAATTTTTAGCATAAAATAAAAGAACATTGTTTTTTGTTAAATTTCTTTTGTAAATTTATGTTTTATTTATATTAATGTTTCAAATAGTTTTTATAGTTTTTCTTAAATAAGATACACGGAATTTGCATGATTATATTGGAAGGAAAAAATGAAACAGAAAAAAAATTGTGGTAAGGTTATTTGTTGATTTTAGTAAAATAAATATTTTTTTTGTAAAAATATATCTTGTAAATTTTATTAGGTATTTTTTTAATAACCTAAAACCATACAGCAGTAGAATTTGCCCTCTTTTCGATGATTAAAAAAGCAATAATTTAATCTCACCTTTGATTTCATGCCAAAATCCCATTTTTCAATTGTTTTTAAAATTTACAATTTCCCACTTGCTCTCCCACAATTTGGTAATTTCCTAGGATTTAATTGGACAATTCAAATGAGTGCGCACAGTATCTCAATTTTACAATTATTTCTAATTTTATTATCAATTTTTTTTTGAAATTAGTTTCTTGTTTAATTAATGCATTATTTTTATTCTGTAACTAACTAAGCTCTATACTCTATTTTTTGTTAATTTGGCCTCTTCAATTTGGGGACTTTTTTTAAATAATATATTTTTTTAAATATTTACAAAATTGCGGTATATCCAAAAATATATACAGATTTGGAGTGAAATACAAAATTGTTATGTCAGGTAGCGATTTCAGATATGAAACCCACAACAAAAATTGATATTTTCTTTTGAAACCGTTATAGAGTGCAGTACATGATTAACTCATTGGTTAAACATTGATAATGCTTGCCCCTTCAAATATTGTTTTGGATATGAAAAATTACTGAATAAATATCTATGTTGAAAAAGTTAATATTAAAATTAAATTATTTTAGTATAACACCCCTAAATTTTACATTTGTTATGCATAACATATTATTAAGCATGATTAATTACCTTATGATAAGTTTCGGAGTGATAAGAGTTGACTAAGATAGAAAATTTTGAAGGAGTGTACCGTTAAACGTGCCCGAATTAGAGAATTTGAGGATCGGCGATCCGGCGGGCAGTGTGAGGTTAATGTCAAATATAAAAATGCATCTTAAATGGAGTTTAGTGGTATAATTTGAGTAATAATTGAGATCAAATAGACCTCTAAAAGGGCAAAGGAAGAAAAATTTTACGGTTCGGCGTAGGTTTGACTAAGATTTTAACTAAGCAATTGGAGGCCTTAGAGACCTCCGATTTACTTTCAATTTCATATGCATGCTATAAATAGTGTAGTGATACATGAGAAACTGAAAGATATCAATTCTGGTAATTCTGAAAATTTGAATTTCGGACTGGCCACATAGGCTGTCGGAACTGAAAGTATATTGAAATGATATCGAAATGCGCTAAAATTTTTATCATATGTTCTTAAACATATAGTGACACTCAGGAAAAAATTTTAGGAAAATCTAACATCGGGATCAAAAATTCATATTTTTAGATGAAAAATTGAGATTGGGTTATTTGGAGGATCAAATCCGAGAATTTGACCATGATATTTTATATGAGAGGCTAATTTAGTGTAGTGATTATGTGTATGTGAGCTCAGGATAATGGGATAAGCCTAAGTGCCTAAATGAGTGACAAGTGGCCAATTTTAAAGACATTGGATTCAATAGTAAATGGATGAATCATGGCCTCTCCTTTTGCATACTTTAAGTAACCTATATAAGGAGGAAATAATAAAAAATTCTCTAAAAAAATCGACCAGCTTCTCCCTCTTTCTCCCTAAAATTCTAGACACCCCTTCGTAGCTTGCTACTCCATTTTTCTCCTTCCTAAGCTTTCTCTCTCCACAAATCCCACTCAAATCATACCCTTATACTCAAAATTTCTTACTCTTTCATATAGGAAAGAGTTTTAGCAAAATAAGGTCAAAAACATAAGTATTGAGGTAAAATCCCTAAGACATATTTTTGTGATTTTGTGAGTTTGAGTTAGGATTTAAGAGAGATATTATACCAGCTTGTAGAGTGGGGTTAGTGGATCATATTAGTGTGTTTCAATTGCTTAAAATGATGGACTAAAGTAGTGTTTTATCTCCTTGAAATTTTGGCCTAAAGAAGAACATAAGGAGGAAGAACAAAATCCAAGGAGAAAGGGCAAGGAAAAGGAAGAATAAGTATTATTCAAGCTGAAATAAGGTTAGTAGATACAATTTACATTTAATTTCATTTATTTAGTGAATTTTTCTTTAATAATTACATTATGTAACTATGAAATTTAGTGTAAATGGGTGAAATAACTTGACATAACTTGATAAAATAATGAATTAAGCTAGTATGAATTTAAATTAGTGAAGAAACTAATATAAAAAGGGTAGACATAGTGATGGCCGAATGATGTACCTATAGCTAACCTAATGGAAATTTTTGTTTAATGACATGTAAATTGATAATTAGTTAATATAAGGCTTGAGAAGGATAATGGAAGTAATTAGAGTAAAATATAACACATGTACACAAAAATGCATAGTGAACATAATGATAGAAGTGTATGAAATAAGAGAATTTTAATGTGAAATAAGTGTATTATGTTATAATGATGTGTATAAAAGATATATAAGTGTGTATGACATAAAAAGAAAGAAGGAATGATTGTATAAACCAAGACCCTTAAATGGCCGAATGGCCTAAGTGTGTATAATGGCATGATTTAGTTCCATTTTTATAATATCAAGTGTATATTTAATGGATGTTAATGAGTGAAAATTAAACCATAATGATGTGAATGTAATGCAATTAGTGTATATAATTATGTAAAGATAATGTAAATTAATAAATTATGAAGAATAATTATGCCCTTAGTGTGTACGATGGGTAATCGAAGACCTAGGATAGTATGGCTAGCCATAGGGGTACTTACCCAGCGGTGTTGTGTTAGTGAAAGTGCAATGAGAAAAAGAAAGTGTAAACATATTGTTAGCCGGCTTATTATGATGTACAGGAGAAGCCGTATACTCCCTCTGTGGTATGGATATTCCTAGGAATAGTCACATATCCCCTCTGTGGTATGGACATTCCTATTGACTGAATTTGCTTATTCGCTTATCCGGTTTATGGCTTTTCCACTAGCAACAACTAGGGCAGTATGGTAATTTTATATAAGATAGTGCAAAATGAGTAATTAATACTTTAACTATGTTAAAAATATGAAATGAAATGAATTAAAATGAAAAATGAGGTATATATGTGTAATAAGGACAAAAATATAATTATGCGATTAATAGTGATTAAAATAGTCAATTAATGATGAAAAGTGAGTGAAATGATTAAAATATCTAAATTGATTAAAAAAGATAAAACAGTAATTAATAAAAATTATAGGAATTAAACTGTAATTTTCCATCCAAAGGAAAATTTTTAGAGATTAAATAGTAATTTATGCAAATAAAATTTATTTGGAACCAAAGAAAGTCAACTAAGTCAAATTTGAAGTTAAATTGAATAAAAAGTGAAAAAGTCAACCTAAAAGTCAAAGGTAGTCAAAGTGAAATAAAAGTCAACTTTATGGATAATATGGTCATTTTTACCCAAACTTGGAATTTATTGAAATTATGTAAGAAGAAGAAGAAATTATAAAATAATTAAGTGAGAAATTAGAAAATAAAATAGTCACAATGAAGAAATAATATATAAATAGATTAAATAGCAAATTTATTTAGTTGTGGAAATTCAAATAAAAATGGAAGTGAATTAATTCAATTAAGTTTCATGTAAATGTATCCAACACTAAACAACTAGATTGCTTAGCATATGGTTTTGTGACTGTGTGCAGGGACATGTATCGCGAGCCAGTGTTGAGAAAGATAATATGGCATGTACTCGCGTTAGAAGAATCTTTTGATGTAATTATAAAATTGTTGTATGTATATGGATAATTATTATAACTTTATATTTGGGCATGTAAATTAAATATTACAAGTTGTAAATAATGTAAATGGATATAGTATGGATGTGATGTGTATGTATATGATTGAAAATGTGATGTGATGAGATTCTAGAAGTGTTGTGTGTTGTTGAATGAAGTATTGGGAGTAGGAGAAATAAATTTGAGAGTACTATTGACTTAAACAGGTTTGGGAAGTGAGAAAAATTAAGCTGTTATATTGCCAAACTTTCAATAAAGTTGGATAACCATTAAATAATAATAGTAGTGTTAGCGAAACAGTATAAGTGAAGAAATTATATAGAGGGTATTATATTTAATGGTATCAGAGCACGGTTTAGGCGGTCCTAAGATTGAAGTTATAATGTATGAAATTAATTGGAGAATAATGAATGGGTATATAAATTGCGTACATTACATGCCATATTATTATGATATAAATACTGGAATGTGAATCTTACCTGTTCCTTGTGCATTTCGGTGTTAGCGATGGCTTCTGGCTCCCGATGAATTGTTGAGTTGGCTAGTGATTCTGAGAGTGAGGCTTCTGCGAGCCTAGAGACATTAGAGTCGATTTCAGGCACTAGGTCGCAACAACCCTCACAACCTACCCCTGCACCAGCACCAGTACCACAGACTCCTCCACCTTCTACATCAGCTAATCTCATATGGATGATGGCAGAATTTTTCCAGAGATTCAGCCTCAGCAGCAGGCACCTCCCTAGCCATATAGGAGATCTATCTTGGAGTAGTTAAAGAGATTAGATGTTGAGAATTTTTATGGTAGAGAGCTGATTACAGCCATACAGGCCGAATAATGGCTTATAAAGATGAAAAGAATATTTGAGATCACTCACAGCCCACCAGAAGAGAAGCTTAAGGGAGCAGTGGCATTATTTTAGGGACCGGCATATATTTGATGGGACATAGTTAGACACCAAACCCCATCTGAGTAGGTTACTTGGGATTATTTTTATCAACAGTTTAGAGATAAGTACATGGGTAGAAAATATTTGAGGTCCATGTAAGAAGCTTTATGATGATTGAGACAGGGTAATAAGACAGTACAAGAGTATGACAGGGAGTTTGAGAGGCTCGATTTTTACATGAGGGACTATAAATTCCCTCCAGAAAAGATGTGTCAGCTATTTGAGAGAGGCCTCCACAACGATTTGATAAAGATCCTGGCATTAAAAAAATTCACAAACAGGAAAGAGTTAGTGGATGCAGCTATCGAAATGGAAGGTGTTCATCAGGAAGAAATAAGTAAAAAAGCTAGATTTCAGCATAAAAAAAGACTGATTTCAGGGGCATCGGGTAGTAAATCTACTTTCTCGGGATTCCCTAGCCACTCCAGTGCCTACTCAGCGTACCACAGCCCTTGCACCCTCCTCAGTAGCATCAGTGGGTAATGCCCCTCGAGCTTAGAGTGCCAGCAGATCGAAGGTACCCATTTGTGAGCATTAAAGGAGACGACATTCAGGGAATTGCTGGAGATTGACTAGGGCATGTTTGAAGTGTGGATCTTAAGAACATTTAGTGAGAGACTATCCCAGGATACAAGCATAGGCTATTACACCAGTTACCCAGACTTTTGCTGGCAGACAGGGTGGCTCCTCAACTTAAGGTAGAGGTCGAGGTGGATTTAGTGGAGCCACATCAGACGAAGGCAGTGTTATAGCTTCAGATCGACCACCATTGGCCAGGGCTTATGCTGTTAGAGCCCGGGAGGATCAGGATGCTCTGAATGTTATTGTAGGTAAATTTTATCTATTTGATGATGCTGTATGTGCACTGATAGATCCCGGATCTATACATTCATATTTGAGTACTAGAGTTGCACAGGAAAAGGGGTTAGAAAGAGCACAGTTAGATCAAGACATCCTAGTGAGCAACCCTTTGAGTCATAGTGTGGTTGTGAACAGTGTATATAGGGATTGTCCTATACAGATACAACAGGCCACCTATTTCTGCGAATCTAATCAAACTTCCATTCCACGAGTTTGATGTTATCTTAGGGATGGATTGGCTTTATGAACATCGAGTAGTGGTTGATTGTCGCCTAAAAAGAATTACTTTAAAGACCCCAGAGGACCAAGAAATTATGGTTGTAGGGGAACAATTTGACTTTCTATCTAACGTTATCTCTGCTACTGCAGCACACAGGTGTATTAGAAAAGGGTGTGCAACTTATTTAGCTTTTGTCACTGAATTTGAAGTCCAAAAACCTCAAGTTAGTGACGTGCCTACAGTTAGGAACTTTTCTGATATTTTTTTGATTAGTTACTAGGATTATCTCCACCAAGAGAAGTTGAATTCAATATTGAGGTGCTACCTGGTATAGCACCTATTGCTATGACTCCTTATCGTATGGCACCAGCTGAATTAAAAGAATTGAAGATCCAGCTGCAAGAATTGTTAGAAAAAGGTTTCATTCATCTTAGTGTTTCCCCCTGGGGAGCTCCTATGCTATTTGTGAAAAAGAAGGATGGCTTTTTCCGACTGTGTATTGATTACAGGCAGTTGAACAAAGTCACAATCAAGAACAAATACCTGTTACCCAGAATTGATGATTTATTTGATCAACTGAAGGGTGCTAGCATGTTTTCAAATATTGATTTAAGATTTGGGTACTACCAGCTTGAAGTAAAAGAAGTAGACATTCCAAAAACTGCTTTTCGCACGAGATATGGGCATTATGAGTTTGTGGTTATGCCCTTTGGCCTTACTAATACACTAGTTGCCTTCATGGACTTAATGAACCATATCTTTCATCCTTATTTGGACCAGTTTATAGTAGTCTTTATTGATGATATTCTGGTATATTCTAAGTCACCAGAGGAGCATGATCAACATCTGAGAATTATATTGCAGACTCTGAGGGACAAGCAGTTGTATGCTAAATTCAGCAAATATGAGTTTTAGCTGAACAAAGTTGCCTTCCTTGGCCATGTAATATCAGTAGAAGGTATTAAGGTTGATCCTTAGAAGGTAGAAGCCATCCTTAACTGAAAACCACCTAGAAATGTTGCAGAAGTTCGAAGCTTTCTTATACTAGTTGGGTACTACAGGCGATTTGTGAAGAGATTCTCTATGATAGCTTCACCACTCACCAAGCTACTACAGAAGAATGCTAGATTTGAGTGAACCGAGAAATGTCAGCAAAGTTTTAAAGAATTGAAAAGTATATTGACTGAGTCTCCCGTTCTTACTCAAGCCCATTTTAGGTAAATCCTATATTATTTATAGTAATGCTTTCAGGAACGGGTTATGATGTGTACTTATGCAGGAAGGAAAAGTGGTGGCATATGCGTCCAGACAACTAAAGCCATATGAAAGAAACTACCCTACACATGATATGGAGCTGGCAGCTATTGTATTTGCTCTGAAGATATGGAGAAATTATCTTTATGGGGAGAAGTGTTACATTTACACAAACCATAAAAGACTAAAGTATTTGCCTACACAGAAAGAGCTAAACCTTCAACATAGATGATGGTTAGGACTCATCAAGGACTACGACTGCTTGATTGACTACCATCCGGGTAAAACAAACATGATAGCCGATGCACTCAGCAGAAAACACTTAATGGCTTTGCAAGCAATGAAAGTGAGATTAAACATGGCACAAGATGGACCATTAGTGGCTGAAATGCAAGTGAATCCAGATTGACTTCAGCAGGTAAAAGCGGCTCAGAGGTAAGAAGATAGATTAGCCTCCATTATCTCCCACCCACAAGTGCAGGCAAGTAAAAACATTGAGTTTACTTGGGATTTGATAATTGCTTGTATTGCAAAGGCAGAGTATGTGTATCCAATGATGCAAACTTGAAGAAAAATATCTTGACAGAAGCTCACAATAGCCCTTATGCTATGCATCCCAGTAGCAACAAAATGTACCAAGAACTAAAAAAATTCTACTGGTGTCCGGGAATGAAGAATTAAATAACAAATTTTACAAATAAATGTCTGACCTATCAACAAGTTAAAGTAGAGCACTAGGTGGCCTCAGGGTTATTGCATTCGATCACTATACAAGAATGGAAATGGGAGCGGATTACCATAGATTTTTTGTCTGTTAGAAAATAAAAAATACGGCTATATACAACTGGATATTCCTAGTGTGTGACAACTAGATTTTAGGTGTAATCTTACCTTTCTTTTTGTATAAATATGCAGTGTAATCTTAGTGTTAATTAATAGAATCAGAGATTTCAATTCTCTTGTGTATTTTCTCACATGGTATCAAAGCCATAGGCTCTCTTATGGGTTTTATGGGACTTTCGGGTTTCCTAGGTTTTTCATTTTTGGTTGAAGATTCTGTCAAGTCTTAGGTCACCAAATCCGGTGATCGGTTTGCTACATCGCCCACATCAAAAGGTGTGCAGGTGTCAGTCTAGCCTCTCCATAAAATTCGACGACCATCCAACCGACGAGTGGCCCTCATGCATCGATTAAAGATTTTGCCTGTTTTTACGCGTCGGTATGTGGGAGCACGTGCCTTATCCTCCGTTCCTTCGATCTTGTTTCTGACATATATTTGTTATTTTTGACATGGTTGTAGTGTCAGTTTTATCCCTTGCCTTTCTTTTAAAGGTCTCTATCTTAAGTTATTTCCTGCCTCTGCTGCTTATAAATGTTCGTTGCTGGTTCTTGGTGTTTTTCTTTTGCGGTTTCTGCTTTTATTTTGGAAAGAGTGTTACACTTATTCTCCATTTTGTTTTGAAGTCTATATGACAGGATATGTTTAGGCTTTGTTTGGAGAGAGTTGGACTTGATCTTCCTTTCGTGTCGAAGCTTCACAGGTTATTTGTGTACGCTTCGTTTGGAGGGAGTTGTACCTGATCTCCATTTCGGGTTGAAGCTTACGACATGGGTTATTTGTAGATTTCATTTAGAAAGGATTTCACATTTATTTTCCATTTTGTTTTGAAGCTCGAATTTATGTTTTGAAGTTTATATCAAGAAATAAATTTGTAACAAGATGAAGCATAATTAAAATTTATGCTCCAGCTTGAGAGAGAGTGTTAGAAAATAAGGAATACAGTTATATACAGCTAGATATTCCTAGTGTGCGACAACTAGATTTTAGGTGTAATCTTACCTTTTTCTTTGTATAAATAAGCAGTGTAATCTTAGTGTTAATTAATTGAATCAGAGATTTTGATTCCCTTGTGTATTTTCTCATAGTGCCTGGTTTGCCCCTTACCAGAAGACAACATAATTCTATCTAAGTGATTGTAGATAGAATGACCAAATCAGCTCATTTTCTTCCAGTGAGATCAAATTTCTCCTTATCCCGATTTGCAGAGATCTATGTAAACGAGATTGCGAGGCTTCACGGTATTCTTATATCTATAATTTCAGATAGGGACCCGCGGTTCACTTTCAAATTCTGGCAAAAACTTCAAGAAGCATTTAAAATCCGCTTAGACTATAGTACAACATTTCATCCTCAGACAGATATTCCCTCTGTGGTATGGACACTCCTAAAAATAGTCGCTTACCTCCTTTAGGGTATGGACATTCCTATTGATTGAATTTGCTTATTTGCTTATCCGATTTATGGCTTTTCCACTGGCAATAACTAGGGCAGTATGGTAATTTTATATAAGACAGTACAAAATGGGTAATTAATACTTTAACTATGTTAAAAATATGAAATGGAATGAATTAAAATGAAAAATGAGGTATATATATGTAATAAGGATAAAAATATAATTTTGCGATTAATCGGGATTAAAATAGTCAATTAATAATGAAAAGTGAGTGAAATGATTAAAATGCCTAAATTGATTAAAAAAGATAAAACAATAATTAAGAAACATTGTAGGGACTAAACTATAATTTACCATCCAAAGAAAAATTTTTAGGAATTAAATAGTAATTTATGCGAATAAAATTTATTTGGAACCAAAGAAAGTCAACTAAGTCAAAATTATAATTAAATTGAATAAAAAATGAAAAAGTCAACATAAAAGTCAAAGTGAAATAAAAGTAAACTTTAAGGATAATATGGTAATTTTTTACCAAAACTGAAAATTTATTGAAATTATGTAAGAAGAAGAAGAAATTATAAAACAATTAAGTGAGAAATTAGAAAATAAAATAGTCACAATGAAAAAATAATATATAAATAGATTAAATAACAAATTTATTTAGTTGTGGAAATTCAAATAAAAATGGGAGTGAATTAATTCAATTAAGAAATAGAAAGGGTTAAATGAAATTTCATGTAAATGTATCAAATACTAAGCAATTAGGTTGCTTAGCGTGTAGTTTTGTGACTGTGCGCAGGGACAGGTATCGCGAGCCAGTGTTGAGGAAGATAATTATGACATGTACTCGCGTCAGAAGAATATTTTGATGTAATTATAAAATTTTTGTATGTCTATGGATAATTATTATAACTTTATATTTGGGCATATAAATTAAATATTATATGTTGTAAATAATGTGAATGGATATAGTATGGATGTGATGTGTATGTATGTGATTGAAAATGTGATGTGATGAGATTCTAAAAGTGTTGTGTTGTTGAATGGAGTATTGGGAGTAGAAGGAATAAATTTGAGAGTGTTATTGTGTAACACCCTTCTCGGAACAGTCTTTTCCGAAACGAAACTTAGCCGAAACCGGTAAGTTTTTTTTTTTTTTTACTTATTAATCACAACCTAATACTGAATCCAATTTCATACCATTATTATTTTTTTTCGAAATTTGGGCAGCATAACGGCTAGTACTTTCTAGCCTCCTGAAAAATCCAAACAAGTACAGCCTCTCAGAGGCATCACAATTCATATAAACAATAATCATATAACAATAGAACAATCCATTCAATCCATACTCATCATTTACAATTCACATCTGACAATTCTCTTATGAACAGTTTTTAACATATTAAAAACTTATCTCAATTACATATCATTTCTATATTATCACTAACTAAGTATATACATGCCATAAGCTTAAACAATCTAACACTAAAATCTTCTCTTCCGATCTGGACCTTCAATGTACTGTGCTCCCGAACACATCAGAACCTGCACGCAGTAAACACTACGTGCTGAGCATTAAATATGCCCAGTGGTGACTACTAATCCAGGAATTTCCCAAGAATAAGCATACTTTCATAATTTATGCTTCTATTGTTCTTATTTCATTAAACATTTCCTTTTTTTCAGTTATCATTATTCACATTCAGATAATCATTGTTCCTTTTATTCTAAATATTTAACTGTACTACAGTATCTTTTTAGGTAGATCAATATCAAATTTACCTTTTTCTTTACGTTAATCTTTACTGTAACTTTTACTTTTTATCAGTACTTTCATTTTATTCTTTAGTCATAGCAATTTAATTATCATTTCATTTAGCGATGTGTATTGGTACTCGTGTCTTTACTAGTACCAAAATAAATTATTTACATTCCTGTTTTAAGGTTCAATTATTCAGTTTGAACTCTCATTGTACTTCTTGCTATTTATTCTTTTATTTTTGTTTCGACTCTTAACCAATAAATACATTACTAATTAATAGCTTTTGAGCTTTATTGCAAAGTGATATAAGTATTTCGGGACACTTTGCAGTATTTTCTTTTCTTCATTCTTATACATATTACTTTCGTTCAAATATTAATTAAGACATAAGTCTTTTACTTCTTTCTCATCAGTCAATCATATGTCTTTCTATTGTTTTACTTTTTAAATAACCTTTCTTTCAGAAAGACATTTCATAAGCATTAAATTCACTTCATGTCACAATCATTACTTTTAACTTTAACTATGAAATTAATATTGTTTTTCAAATTTGTTACTTTTCACAATAGTGATTGGTACGAGAAATACCAATTAATCAAATTTATCCTTTTCACAAAAAATATAATACATTTTAAATTCTTATAAAACCTTTCTTTTCTTTTTTTCTTACTAATTTACACTTTACAGAAATCTTTACAGATTTATCTCAATTTTTCATTTTCTTTCAAACGAATCGTTTTCGTTATAACTTTTCATATATTCAATTCAATTAAGCAATACTTATTTATTCATTTCAATGTGCCCCTAATGCAATATAACAGGTTTCCCATAACGGATACACGGGACTGGACCCAAAGGTCCCACGTAGCAGATAGAGAAATGATCTCGAAAGATCAAATCTCCCATAACAGATACAGATACAGATACACTTTCACAGAAGCTATGGAGATCAAAGATCCCAACCATAGCTAAGCAAGTCGCCATGACTTGCACCGCGGTACAGAGATGTCCCTATGGCTAGCCAATTATATCCAAAACAAGAATCATACTACCTGTCTATCGCTAAGGGCAAACATAATCAATATCATTGCAAACATTTTTGAACATTTAAAACTTTTAATTTCTTCCTTTTTGTTTATCACTATACGTTATTTTGGTCAAATGCACTCTTTCGTGCCTTTGACTACTCAATAACTTTTTATTCACTTTATTCACTTTCTCTTTTTCAGTCACTTTAGTGAATTATTCTTCGATAATTCACTCGGATACTTAAATCTTTTAATCTTTTATACAGATTATAAATTATGAATTATAACATAAAAATTCACAATTTTTCTTTTTATTCTTTTTATATAATTCTTTGCGAATTATTCTCTAATCATTCAATAGTTGACTTCTTTTTCTTTTATTGTTCAGACTTTTTAATCTTTCGGTATGCCAACTTTATTTCGTCGGCGAAACATTTTTATAACCATTAATTCTTTTAATACTTTTTGTCGACTAATTTATTCTGATAAATTAGTCACGTCTTTATTTTCTACTTTTAGGCATTTAGGGACTTAATTAATATCATTTATTATTTTAGTTTCGAATATGCATAATTTAACCTTTTTTTCATCGGCTTATTCATTTCATAGGCATAATTACGATTTTGCCGTTATAATCATTTATTTTCATTTTTAATACATAATTTACTTCATTATTCATCTTTTAATTCTTTATTTTACCATTTCGGGTAAAATTACATTTTGGTCCTTTTATCATGAAAACTTTATATTTTGGAACCGTAGGCCTCCAAAATTACCATTTTACCCTTGTTGAAAATTTCTTACTTATTTTTACGCGTTAATTACTTACTTTGGCAAAATTACCATTTTGCTCCCAAAACTTTTATTTCTTTCAATTAAGTCCTTTATCTATTCAAAACTCATTTATCTTTCTTTTATTTACGTAATAATTTATTTACTTCATTTTCATTTATTTATGAATTATTTTCCAATAATTCATTATTATTATTATTTTCTCGACCTAATAATTATTGCGAAAAATCCATCGGTTGACTTTTTCTTTCTCATTATTGACATTAATTCCTATCACATTAACTCATCACTTTTGTCATTTTTATACAATTATGCATTAAAAAAAATTCAATTATTTTCATTATACATATACACATAAAAATTCAAATAAAATTCCAATAAAATTGATTTAAGCATTCTTTATTGGTTACAATAATTTTTCATCAAAATAATCATTTAATTCACAATTTTCATTTATGTAACCCATTTTTCTTATACTTTTATTTCTTTTCTATTTTACATAATTACCATTTAGGCTTTTTATACCACTTGTGAATTATTTCACCATAATTCATCACCATTATTCAATTTCCCATCAAATTACATATTATTTCTAGACAATTCAACAAGTCATCACTTACATAACCAAACTTTTGCCTTCAAAATATTCTTTAAATTCATAAAAATTCCACAAAAATTCTTACATGTATTATTTCATCTCTAACACCATTTAAAGGCTTAATTTCATCAAAACCCCTAAAATATACATTGTTTACCTTTGAAGTCTTATTCGGCCACTAAAGGAAGTTCATTATACATGTCTTTAAAAATTCATTTAAACATTCATTCATGCATATTTGAGGTCTAATTACACTATTCTAACTTCAATTTCATTTATGCATCATTAACTCATTTTTAGGTTAAGTTACATAAAGGAATTTAAATCAAAATCAAGGGAAATACTAGGATTTGATAGCCACTTACCATTGCGGTCGAATTCGCGTCGAATCTTTTAATTTTCTGCTCACCGGACCGATCGCCGGAGCGTCACCGGAGACTTGTCGGAGCTCCGCCGGAGAAGCACCGAGGCCGTCAACTGGTAGATCACGCTACCTATGACTTCCTGGCGTCGTTCACGCGCCCCAAAACGGCCGCCGTTCACCGGGATCGGAGTTTAAAACTCCCGCCGTCACCCTCCCCGATCTCCCTGCTGCCGGCGAGTGGGGAGGAGAGGCAGCAACGGGAGGAGTCGCCTCCACCTTACGGAGTCTTCGGTGCTGATCGTGACTCCAAAAACCATCACCGATCACCGGAGCAAGGAGAGGAAGGCGCTGCCAAGGAAAAGAAGAAGAAAAGAGAGAGAAGGAGGTGATCGGCGCTGCCGTTGGTGGGTCGAGGACGCCGGCGCATGGAGACGAAGCCGCACGGTGGTCGCCGGCCTGCCGATGATGGCTCCGGTGGTTGGCTTCACCGGTCTTCCTCCCCAGCTACGCCCTTCCCCGACTCTTCCTCTCTCCATTCTTTCATTTTCTTTCTTCTTCTTTTTTTTTTTTCATTTCTTTAAATCTCCTTTAAGTGTGTATAATGGGCTTGGGTTAAGTTTTGGCTTAACTATTAAATTAAAGCCCAATAATAACTTAATTCAAAGCCCAAATGATTTCTCCCATTTTCTTAGTCCAAATCACTCCAAATTTGATTCCATAATTTTGATCACATCAAAAATAGGTAGGATATAAATTTTAGGCTCAATCGAAGTCCGTTATCGGTCCGATTCAAACTTATCGGTCCGATTCGACAACTGTCGACATCGCCGAAAAATTCATTTTTTTATACCAAAATATTCTATATCAAATTTCATTGAGAACTGCAAAATCTGGCAATTTTTAGAGTCCATTTACTATTTTTAAAGATTTATGCAGAATCAAGTCCCATTCCCTACCGGAAAAATTGATTCGCTACCTTTTTCGTATTTTTGACTTTCGGAAGTCTATTTGACCTCAAATGCACTTCAAATTTCAACCATAGACTCACCATAACTATTCCTTTCAAATGATCCAATAAAATATTTCCGACTTTCGGGTGTCCTTTCAGGCCCGGGAAACACTATTCACTGCCGGAAAGTACTATTCACGGCTGACCCGGTGTTGAGGCCATTACATATTGACTTATACATGTTTGGAAAGTGAGAAAAATTAAGCCGTTATATTGCCAAATTTTCAATAAAGTTGGATAACCATTAAACAATAATAGGAGTGTTAGCGAAACAGTATAAGTGAAGAAATTATATAAAGGGTGTTACATTTAGCCCCTTCAAATATTTTTTATTTTAAAAATATAGACTTTATAAAAAAAATAAAATTACACTTTCAACTCATTGGTTAAGAATCTCAATTTATTCCTGAATTTTAGTTAATAAAATAAATATCATTATAAAAGCATATTAAACTTGCACATAAAAAATCACAAATAAATAAATTTAAATTTACCAATATTGCGCATAGGGGTGATTACTAGGGATGAGCATGGACCAGTTAACCGGTCCATTAGTAAAAAAAATTAATCAGTCCATTAATATCAGTTTTTTAAAATTATTAATTATTAACCAGTCCGTTGCATTAGATTAACCAGTCCATCAGTTTCGATTTTTCGATTTGGTTAACCAATATTTTTCGGTTAACCATTAAAATTTATAACATAAAATTATTAAAAAAAATTAGACAAAGTTCAATTCAATTTTAAATGTGTAAAGTAATTTAATATAAAAATTACAAAATAAACATAATTTACTAGTCAAAATTCATGTTACATAGATTAATAGCTGATATTATAAAATATATTTGATATTTGTTGAAAATTAGAATATGTTTGATTTTAAGTTAAATAAAATTTTGAATAATATTAAATGTTATAACATAAATTCTAAAATATAAAAAAATATAGTTACATGCTATTAAGTAAAATATGAACACCAATATATAATAAAAAAATAATATATATAAAAGTTAATCGGATATAAATATTACTATATAACTAAAAAGAATGACATAATAATAATATAAATTTAATTTAATATAAAAAAATAATATATATAAAAGTTAATCGTATACTCTATATATATATGTAAATATTACTATATAATTAAAGAGAATGACATAATATAAATTAAGGTATAAAAATAAAAATATAATTTAAATATATTTTAAAATATTATTTTATGTAAATTTTAGAGCAAAAGAGAAAAAATTGAAGATATATATATATGAACCGGTTAACCGTTGACTAACGGTTAACTGGTACTTAAAAACCTAAACCGTAACCATTAATAAAAAATATAAAAATTAAAAACTGTAACCGAGTCAATCGGATCGGTTAACCATAAAAATCGGTTCGATTTCGGACCAATTTTACGGTTAACCATATTTTCGATTTTTTTTGCTCATTCCTAGTGCTCACGGGGCGGGATTGGGGATTGCATCCCCACTCACTGCTCTACTGGGGTAGAGGATTTTTCGTCCCCGCCTCCGATTCTATAATTGAAAAAAAATTCCCCCCGTACCCCGCGCCGTGATCCCCGCCCCTGAATTTTTTTTTAATTTTAAAATATAATATTTTATAAATAATTATAATTAAAATATAACATTTAATAAATAAAAAATTTAAAATCAATCATAATTTAAATTAATATAAATTCTAACCATTCATAAATTTAAAATTAAGTATAATTTAAAACTTAATAATTATAAAATTAAGTTATATTTTAATTTTAATTTTAATTATTTATAAAATATTATATTTTAAAATAAAAAATAATTATTTTTTGCGAGGCGGAGATCCCTACTTGGCGGATATCCCATTTCCCGTCCCCGTCCCGATTCTATAATGGGAATTCTTTTTCCCCCGTCCCCATCTCCGCGGAAAAAAAATTTGAAAATTTTTCACCTAAAATGGTGTGGGTCCTTGCTGGGATCAGAAAATTTCCGTCCCGTGAGCATCCCTAATTGCGTAATAATACTAAAAAAATATTATTGATTTGTGAAATTTCAATAATGTCAATTTATTTAAATTGCAAAACCAATCAATTGCAGAGAGGAGTGTAATTTTTTACCGAATGAAATTGATGAAACGAAGGCAACATTTATATAGGAGTTCTCTTAAAATTTTTTCTACGCGCTAACGATAGGTTATTTAATTTTTCATGAAATCGCTGCACATGACATCAATTTCAATGTCACCATCAAATTTGAAATTGCTGTCTGTTATAACAGTTTTAACAAGCAGCGGTTTTAAATTTGATAGTAATATTAAATCATTATCATGTGTAACGATTTCATAATAATATCATAATTTGATATATAATTTATAATGCACCTTATTTCTATAAATATTTTTTTAAACATTCTTAAAAAAAAACGTCCCTAAATTCGGATCCAACCCGATGAGTTATTGTAATTAAAGACTCAATTGTAATAATAAGATGTTACTGATGAGAAACTCTTAAATCTCTTCAGAGTCGTCAGTCATTATTAATGGCTAAACACATTTGATATGACATACACAATAAAAAAATCTATTGGTGCCATCAAATAAGCTTTATAAACTTTTAAACACTAAGATTCCAGTTATAATTTTTTTTTAAATGACCTTTATAAAATGAAAGATCAGTAACAAAAACGAAAAACATTTCAAAAATTAAAAAAATCAAATAAATATGAAAATTTGGCTAATTTATGAGTCATGGAATTGTTAATTTTTTTAATTCAAGTAATCCCAATATCTGATCTGCTAGAAAGAAAAAAATTCATTTACTATTTCTTTCAACATACTAATTAATTTAATCATAAAGTCTTTCTTATCAAAAATCTATGAACTGTTTTTTCTTTTTAAGTGATTGGAATTATAATATGCGGTACACTTTTTTATAAAGGCTAGTATGACTGATTTTTTTTTCTTTTTTAATGATAGCACGATTGTTTTTAATATATACATTTTATCACATAAAAATAAACTTATTACTTTCTTGCAATACATATCTATATATTTTGATATTAAATTATTGCTTTTTTAACAATAAATGATTTTTCAATATAAAATAAACCCATCGAACCAAAGAGTCGAAAGCATAATAATTCATAAGAGAATCAAAAATCAAATTGAACATTCATTAACAATAATGTTGTAACCCTATATATTGACATTTGTCCATCTATATTAGATTTGATATAAGCTTTACTAGTACTAGTACTAGTACAGTGGGGACCACTTTTCCTTTTTTTTTTTTTCTTTTGACTTTATAAATAAAATTAGTGTTAATTGGATTTGCCAAAAACTGGGTCCACCTCAACCGTCTCTCCTATGTAGAGTCTTAACTCTTACCATCTTTTTGTTTTTTTCTTCTAATTTCATTACTTTATGGGTGTTATAACATGGAGTAATTTATTTATTATAACTCGGTTTTTTTTACAATTAAAAATATAGATCACCATAAATGGATATAGAGCATAATTCTTTTTGGGACCATGTAGAATTTACATTAAATTCCGGTTTATTTATTAAAATAAATTAACCTATGTCCTTTTTATTTTAAATTTTAGGTTTTTTTTTCCACCATAAATTTTGTATTATTTATAGAAAATTATTATATCATAAAATTTTTTGAATATTTTGCTGTCAAATTTATTCAAAAGATATTAAGCAAATGATTTAAAAGTTTTTTTTTTAATTTTTTTAACGATGGTATTGAAATTACTAAACAAAATTAATGAATGGGAAAAGCGAAGAGGATGGTAGTGAAACTACAGTAAGCAATTAGTCAGAAAGTTTTCTTTTATTAAATGCTAATGAAATTACACAAAGTTTTTAGTTTGTTTAGTTTTTTTTGATAAGAGAAAGAGTCCTGTATTAGATTGTGATAACCGGACTATACATTGGGCCCATGGCCCACAACCCAGATTTCTAGCAGGGTGAATTGTCATAGATCCGAATAATGACCTTTAACGGCACCGTTTCGATAAATCGTGCTGGGATGCGGATTAAATGGGTGTCTGGTTAGGATTGAACTCCCTTTTGGGAAGTTTGGCGTTAACTTCTTCTTGAGGAAGGACTTCTACTCGAGAAGGACTTCTACGTTCACAAGGAATTCCAACGGGAGCAGAAGGATCTCTCTATGAATTGCCAAGTGAACAAGTATTTTCTTTCTCTGAGCCATTCTTACTAAAATTATCTTATTTATTGACCACTGACTTGACCACTGGAGAGTTCATTTGTCGGAACCTCACTAAAATTTCTTAAGTTTCAGGTATCTTTAGAGAGTCCGAAATCTAAGTCAAATCCGATATCAGTTCGGTAATATCCGAACTGTTATTATTTGATACGGTGAGCGTGGATCTTATTTCCGAAAAATCATGAATTCCAACAACGAAAATATCCAAACAGGGAATTACTGGAGCAACACACCACCAACCCCCATACTAATTTCTTGGTTAATTAATTAATAATTGTATTCGAGTCATATTTGCAAATCCAATGTAGCTCTATATATTTTTATACGTACCCTATATACGTGGCAATACGAAGATGAGATGCACAAGATTTATACGTAGATTGTTTGGAGTCAAAGAGATAACCGGTGGGCTTTGATAATCTCCATAACAAACTCATGAATTCCTAATTGGGTAGCAAGTCTCACTGAAGTTCCTACAAGTCCATAAGCTTCTTTTTCACTGTGTTTTACAGCTTCAGAGGTCAAGATTGTGAGCAACTGAAAGGCTTGCTGATGCATGTGTGTTTTGTTATGGATACTCTGTAGAAATCTGTATAGCTTGGATTCCTTCGGAAATTCTACTGAACTGCTACCTAGATTTTCCACGTCTCCAGGGACATTCTGCCGTCTATTGAAAGACGCAGCAAAAACTGAAACCAAATTAATAAATCAAGGCCACTTGATGTTTGAGCAGATCCAAAAAAAAAAAAGTACTATAGAATTAGATGATTACTGGTGAGAATATGTTCGTAAAACGTCGGATTGCTTTCACCTGGAAATGGCTTTGGCTTCTTAGCCAATGTCAATAAGGTAGTATATATTCCCATTAAAGACTTTTTTTAAGAGCAATATCTGACGATGGAAGTTTAATCATAATTCACAATATCAATCAAAGTGCAAATGAGTGATTTCTTATATATCATAGGAAGCACCGAATCATAAATTAGAAACACTTGAAGCATCATCAGCAATGTCTGATTTTCCTGGAAAAACAAAAAAATTCAGTAGTTTTAACGACAGAAGATCAAAGTTATAGTGACTTGTCAGGAAAATCAATAGCAAAACTACCCTTCTTTATCTCCTCTGATTGGTCGTAGGAAAAGTTGCTATCCTTCTTGGATCCTGTCACTTCACTATACGTATCATTGGTGTAAGCTTTTATTTCTGAAGCAGAAGCCATTGGTGTCTGTCTCTAAAGAAAGGATTCATGTGCCAAGCAATGCAGTCTTATATAGAATTCAGTCCTTAAATGCACAGCGACGAAGAAAGTCTTCCGGTCATTGATAAATAAACCATAGCTAACGTTCTGATTTGCAAGTCATTCTTTAAATATACGGATCATAACTAATGTTCCAATTTGCAAGTGGCAATTTAAAATTGACAAGTCATCATCAATGCACAATTTAACTAATGTTAAAAATCCTTCTCTTCGTTGCTGTGTTACAATAATTCTCTCAAAACATAATCCTCTCTGCCGGAAGAAAAAGAAAAAAATTCAATTAGCCGTCTATTTTCCGTTTAAAAATACACAATCAATTAAAAAAATTTTAAATTTAGCTTTTTCCATAAAAAAATTCCACTTTTAAAAATATCTCTTTATAAGAAACTTAGCTATTGAAAAAAATAAAATAAATGAATTACTCTCAATATTTAAATCCAGAAATTATTAATTCTTAAAAAAAGTTCGAATTTGTGAATTTCAGACAAAAAGTAAGTGAAAAAAATGGAAAGAAATATATGAACGAAAAACTGGAAAACCGTTTGTAGCGCAAAATAGATTGCCTAAAGATATTATGATAGAAATTAAAAATAAAAGAATTATCAAAATATAATATTTTAAAAAGCAAAATTTTAAAAAATAAAGTTATTTTTAGGAAATATATGGAAGGAGTAATTATAAAAAAAGATGAAAAAAAAACTGTTGCATAGCTATACAGTGTCAAGATTCTTTAAATTCCAAATTAAGTTTTTGGCTTAGACATATGAATCCCATCACATCTATTCGTAAAGATATTTTTCAAATTTTCTTAGATAATGATATAGATTTGTTTGATCCGAGAAAAAAAAACACCTCAATTTGTACGTTATATGATTTATATGTAATATAAAACAAATCTTTTATATATATATATATATATATATATATATATATATATATATATATATATATATATATATATATATATATATATATATAATGCCCTTAACGGAACAATTCTCTTCGATTCAAAAATACTGATATTATAAAAAAATTTACTTTTTTGACTTTTAGCTAATCTCTTACTTTTTTTGTCTGAATTTACGATTATTCGAGAATTGCAATACTATATGCGGGCTATGAATTATTTATAATAATTTACCATTTTATTTAAATTATATATATATATGTATGATAACGAAACCTAGTAATTAGTTCGGATTTCAGGCCTCAACTAGCTAGAAAATTCATCGAGTTCGGATTATTCCATGCCGACCAATAATTCAAGTCAACAGAACTATGAAGTCCACCCATAGCTCGGCCAAAAATCCGAGGCACAACCGCTACGATTGGGAGGCAGTTACCCTTCCCCTGTGTCTTTCCTAAGAACAGAAGAAGTGAAAATAGTGGCCAAAAGAAATAGAACTTCCTCCCACTACCTCCTAAAAGAACGTCGACCATACCTATAAAAGGAGAAAAAACAGGTATGAAAGTGTTCCTTCAATCTTTTTCATAGAAAATATACTCTTATCACTGAGATTCTAAATTGACAGCCGGAGACTCCATTATCAGAAATCCATCGGTCCTTTGTCTTCCTTTTGCAGGTTACCTTCTAAAGTTGTACTTTTCCATTCCCCGTCCTCGCCTCGAAATACAAATCGAGGATTTTTTTCCTCCCGTCCCCATCCTTGTGGGGGAAAAATTTAGGGATTCTCCGCCCCATGATCATCCCTATACTATACCACCTAGATCAGTTAGAGGAAATCGGGGAGTTCGCCCAAATCCAATTAGCAGCATACAAGTAGCGCATGGCAGCATACCATGATCGTAAGTTGAGGTCGAAGTCCTTCCGCATCGGACAGTTAGTCTTGAAGAAGGTGGTCGTAGCTCAAACAATCACGAGAGTTGGCAAGCTATATCATAATTGGGAAAAGCCCTACATAATTTGAGAAGTCATCAAAGATGGTGTATACAGACTTGAAGACCTCTCCGGCAAAATACTCCCGCACTCATATAATGTGTCAAACCTTAAATTATATTATCAGTAGCTCGGCATATTCACCATAATGTACTTGTTTTTATTTCTTAGCTCGGCGCCATCACCATTTCAGCTATATTTATGCAATTAATGCAAGTTCGACACTAATGCCATGATAGTTCATTTTCAATCCTAAGTTCTTCAACGATTCCTGCTCATATAACATACACATGTAATGAATAATAGATTCAATAGAAGTTATTCATTTTCTCAAGTTTACAACATTTTTGCTTACAAGCTTGGTAATTTCGCCAAGGTAGCCATACGATAACTATAAATTCGGCGAATACTACCCTTATAACTTATACTTCTAATGGATAAATAGATCCAACAAAATTAATAACATTATCGAGCCTATAGCAGTCCTACCTATGAGCTTGGCATTTTTGCCAAATTACTCTATAGCGAATTCAAGTTTGACAATTATAACCCATATAAGACACATTTTTCAAGTGATAGGAGATCCAATGCAAGGTATTTGATTTGACGAACTTATTTTCTATACTATCCTTTATCAAGTTTATTTATTCAAACATGTTCAAAATAATAGTTGCAAGAAATATTGGGACTCATATGATGGTCCGCCCAGCCATGCACAAGCCTAGGGCCTCTATGTAAGAAGTTTAACTAAAAAGGTAAACTTAAATGAATGTCTTAAGTATTTCACTCAAACAGTTCGGTCAGAAATGAAAAACTTAAATGTAAAGAATAGCAAAATATAGTTTACATTTTTATAAAAAAAACTATTACAGGGGACTAGTCCTCATCGGGATACACATCATCTAGAAAGAACAGATCTAGCTCGGGATATTTTCCCTTTACAACTGCGGAGATTTTGCTGCTAAAAGCTATATATTTTTCGGCCAACACCTCAATTTCTTTTTCTTTTCGCTCGGCATCATGTTGCTCCCGCTCCGCCTCTCTAAGATTGAACTGCTCCACCTCGGCTTTAAGAGCCTGGCTGGTCTCCCTCACATAAGCTAAAGAAGCCTCAAGCCCGATAATTTTGCTCAATCGATTCTTCAGCTTATTTTTTAGCCTTGGTGACCTTCTGTTCGGCCTTGCTCATCTTTGACTGAAGGGTACAATAGTTAGAGTCCGTCCGTTACCACTTACCAATTAGAGTGTTCATCTTGGTGATAGTGGCACCTACCAGTAGAGAGCCCCGCCACAACATAGATAAAGCAAGCAAACATCAGATGAGCATAACATCTATTGAATAAAAAATTGAGACACTACAGCTCACCTCCGTATGATGCCTTTTCATGCGAGCAGACATTTGCTCGTAACTCATTGCGATAAAAGGAGCTACTTTCTTTGGCATACATGATACCATATGCTTAAAGATATTAAAATCATCATTTTTGATAGAGTATTTACTCCTCTTCCCCTTCCAGTACTTTCAAACTTCGGCAATCAGGGTTCGAAGGTCCTTTTCTTCCTTCTCCCCAGACCCCCTCCGCTTCAATAAGAGAGTTTAGATCGATCTTTACAACCCAAACACTTGTAACATTAGTCGTGATCGAGTATCCGATACCTCCACCATAATGGGAGTCCGCCCTTTTTCGGTAGGAAAAGTAGAGACCACCTCAGGTATATTGGGAGGCATGCTGGAAGCAGCTTTAGCGGTCTTTTATCTCTTGCCCCTCATTATCTCGACCGCTCGATATCATTTCTTTATGACTGCAAAAAAGAAATAAATTATAAAGAAGGCATCAATATCATTCAACAACAAAGAGTATTAAACTACCTCTTCTCTGATGAGAGGCAAGCTTGAAATTATAAGGGTCGAGTAGGTTTTTGAGGTTCCATTTATCCTAAGCAAGTTCCCTTCATCGAGCTAGAGTTAACTCCTTTTCTTTGGTCAACCACAGGCCATCATCGTTGCGGTTAGTAAACCTACCCCAGGTAGTCTGAACAGGGAAATCGGCACACAACCTTTCCATCAGGAAATATCGATCCTTCCATTTTTTAAGCGACTCAAAATTCCTAATTAACGCATCGTAGCCCACCCGAGCTTGTATATAGTTGTGATTCTTGGTCCTAGCTTGAAGACCAACCAAGTAGGTAGCCCGAAATAGTTTTAGCATCAAATTTATGCCATACTCCACCGCCCAAATTTGGAGAGCAGATAAGATATGCCACACATTGGGGTAAAGTTGCCTAATCAACATATCAATGTAGTTCAGTACCTCCACCTCAAATCCCTTAAGGGGAAGATGAACACCGACTTTTAATTATGCCTCATAGACTGCGATCTTTCGCTTGTTGATGAACTCAATATTCATTCGCTGGGAGGATATGGGCTTACTTATAATATAATCGGGGCCAGACATCAACTTGTGCGCAAGATGTTGAGCTCCTCCTTTCTCACCTTAAAATTAACACTGTAACGTCCCCAGATGGTCGCTTGCAGAAATTATCTGTTTTAGGCCGAGGTCCTCACGATTTTAAAATGCGTTTGCAAGGAAGAGGTATCCATAGCCTTATAAAGACTACTTCGTTCTCTTTTCCAACCGATGTGGGAAGCCAGCATCCTCGTTGGCTCGGAGGTCCAGTATTACGCTTACACATGGTCTGACCCCCAGCTCTGATACCAACTGTAACTTCCCCAGATGGTCGCTTGCAAAAATTATCTGCTTTGGGCCGAGGTCCTCACAATTTTAAAATACTTCTGCAAGGGAGAGGTATTCATATCCTTATAAAGACTACTTCGTTCTCCTCTCCAATCGATGTGGGATATTACAAACAATGCCTACCCCAGGCAGATGGCGAGGCATTTTCCTCGATGCAGATGCTGTAATAAATTGCTCGAATTTGAAGGGTTAGGCTTTCTTGTGGGAAATCAAATCCCCACTGATACTAGAAGCATCATCAATCGGAAGATCCCCACTTTCCCCTATTCTCTCGCCTGAATCCTCGGTGGAACTCATAGTTCCCAAAGCAGTAAGGAAAAGGAAAATAGAAAAAAAAGAAAAGGAATGTAGAATGAACCTGTTAGACATAAAAATCTTGGTAGGGAGACTAGCAGAATAAGAGATCCTTACACCCAAACTTTTGCCTTAGAAATTGCCTTCAAAGAAATAGTAAGAAAAGAGAACAAAGAAGAAAAAACTAAACAAAAGAGTCTTCTTCAACGAAAGGGAAGTTTAAATAGGAGAACAGGGACCCATATCAGCCATACATGTGGCGAAGGATTTGGTACGTAAGTCATGTCATTATGACAGAGCATAAAAATCGAAGCGTTCCTGAGCCACCTACGCATGACAAACCAGTGAGCAATAATTATCCCTATTAAAACATCCGTACAAATGCTGATGTCAGCCCAGTGGTTCACACACAGCTAGGGATGTGAAAAGACAAGCTCCCTAAATGCTAAACAAAACATAGCTCACACGAAACTCTAGCCAAGAGCTCCTAGCTCATTCAACCTATTCGCTAAGAGCTCAATGACAAGCCACATGACACTCTAGCCATAAGCTTCTAGCTCATTCGACTTGCCCACCAAAAGCTCCATAACAAGCTCACATGGCACTCTAGCCACGAGCTTCTAGCTTATTTGGCCTGCATGCCAAGAGCTCCATTATAAACTCATACGACACTCTAGCCACCTAGCTCATTCGACCTACTCACCACGAGTTCCCATGGCACTCTAGCCAAGAGCTCCTAGCTCATTTGGCCTGCTCTTCAAGAGCTCTACCACAAGCTCACACTCTAGCCATGAGATTTTAGCTCATTCGATCTACCCGCCAAGAGCTTCACGACAAGCTCACATGGCACTCTAGCCACGATCTCCCATCCCAGCATATTCGGCACACTCGCCAAGAGCACGCCAACTAATTTTAATTGAATTCATTAAAGAAGTCGGATAATCTAGAAGAGCCAATCCGGTGAATATCTCGCCACATCTGCCTGGCCGAACCCCCGATATTGCTAACATAAATATCACCAACTAGGGGAGAGACTTATGATAACGGAACCTAGCTATTAGTTTGGATTTCAGGCCTCAAGTAGCTAGAAAACTTGTCGAATTTGGATTATCCCATGCCGACCAATGATTCAAGCCAACCGAACTATGAAGTCCAGCCATAGCCTGGCCAGAAACCAAAGGCACAATCACCACGATTGTGAAGTAGTTACCCTTTCCCCACGTCTTGTCCAAGAATCGGAGAAGTGAAAATAGTGACCGAAAGAAATGAAACTTCCTCTCACTACCTCTTTAAAGAAAGTCAACCATGCCTATAAAAGGAGGAAAAAGAGGTATGAAAGGATTCATTCAGTCTTTTTCACAGAAAATATACTCTTATCACTAAGATTCTAACTTGACCATCGGAAGCTCCTTTATCGAAAATCTATCGGTCCTTTGTCTTCATTTTGTAGATTACCTTTTGAAGTTGTACTTTCACTCAAACTGTCATCAATATATTTTTTTATTTTTAATGAACTTTTTTAGATAAAATAAAAAAGTAATATCATAAAATTTAACTACATATATTCGTGATCTGTTTAACAATAACCCGCTTAACTCTATCCGATCAAATCTATTTATGATCCAATATTAGTTTATGATCCGGCTATAATTTATAACCAATAGGCTTTTGCGACTTTACTTTTTTGTGGCTCTTTCTAACGTCATGGGTTAGCTCAAAAATACTCCATCCGTCCCATTTTAAGAGGCAATTTTTTCTATTTTAGTTTGTCCCACTTCAAATATTATTTTTGAAATTTAAGGAATATGTTTACATATATAGCCCTATTTATTATATAACTTATTAAATATTTCTTTTTCTTATTACTTTCTACTTTTAATTAAAATTAAATGAAATTTTTGAAAATATAAAAGTATATTTTTGTCTATTATTATAATTTTTTTTATGAAATTGAGGTATTTTAATCATTTTCTTAATTTTTATGAAAAATATAAAAATATCTTTTAAAATGGGACGAGGGAGTAATAATGTTATTTGTTGGCGTTGTTTGCCCACAGCTACCATGCTTTGCTTAGTTATGTGGGTTTAGTTCTCCTCTTTTATTATTATTATTATTATTATTATTATTATTATTATTATTATTATTATTATTATTATTTGTAAAACGTAAACTCAATAAGCAGGATTGAAGCAAAGTAATGTTGAAAGAAAAATAATAGAGTTTTTCTTTGATAAATTTTAGAATTTTGGCCTCAGAAATTGGAGCTTATTATTATTATTATTATTATTATTATTATTATTATTTGTAAAACGTAAACTCAATAAGCAAGATTGAAGCAAAGTAATGTTGAAAGAAAAATAATAGAGTTTTTCTTTGATAAATTTTAGAATTTTGGCCTCAGAAATTGGAGCTTATCTGTCTTATTCAGTCGTGAAGTTTATCACTTCAGCGTAAACTGGGAAAGCAAAGTACGTCTGCCAGTCAACAGTAGTTTTAGTTGTTTTGACTGTTAGCCAATATCTTAAGAATGAGTTATTCTCAAAAAGAAAACAACTGACGGATTTTTTTAAAAAAATAAATTTGGCTATACATCATTGTTTGATACAATTGCGATAAATTATTAAATTATCACAATAAAAATTATCAAAATATATTGTCGTGATGAATTATGTGTGTCCATAATAAACTTATTTTAGTAATAAATTTGTGTGACAATTTGTCACCAAATTATACAACTTGAGAGAATACTGCATAGAAAGTTTCAAGAGAGCTTATAGTTATCCGTTGAAACGGTTTAAGTTATTTTAGAGTAACAATTAACTCTCCGAACTCGCACAAATTATAGTTTTATTCAAAATTATAATCTGTCGTCAAATTCAAGTTCTCATAAAACCATCCCAATTAAATAAAATTTAAAAGAAAATATATATTCTATAGCAATTTAAGTTATATTTAAATTATGAAAATTATTTCGTTAAAACTTTGATAGCGATTTTTATAGAAGAATGTGATTTTACGCTCTCAATTAATATAACCGGCCAAGTCATACAATAATATAACCAATGCGAAAAGTACAAAATTATGGCCATGATAGATTTTGAAAGCAGAAACTGACATGTGATGAAAGCAGTAACAAGTCATATAAATAATAGAACCATTTAATGTACTTAAAACTTGCATTTACTGATCATAGATATATAAAAACAAGTTTGAGCATTTCTTTTTCTCGAAACTTATTAAATTTTTGGAAATTTTTGTGTAAATCCCGTACATGAGTTTTTGTTATTCTTTATTTGCATCATGGTTATAATTCAGAAGATGGTTATATCATGGTTATGCAGCTCGTCAACCAATGAGCTCTAACATTGCGCTGTTGTTTTTATCATAGAGTTATGAGATTTCAAATTAAATTTTAGTAGCTCCTTTTAGATCGGAAAATAGAAAATATGTGAAATTAAACTCAAAACTTATAATAGAATATAGACTTTTATATATAATCTAATTTAGAAAATATATTTATATTTGTCTAATATTTTGCGTTTAATTTATCCCAAAAATCTTAATAAGTACCAATTTGTATATAGATTTATGTCGAATCAATAATTGTATTGATGTGAAATAATGTTATCATTAAGTTCTTAGAACTTCGGAGTATGTTTTATACAAGCGCATTAGTATATGTGAGCCGACAAACATGTCTTGTAAAATGATGAAATATCATCTATGCATGTTAATCACTTTCCAATTTCTTTTTTTAATCAATCTTATGTGTTGGATTGGTCTATAAAAATCTTATGGAATTTTTATTTTATTTTTAAGAGGGAGGCTAAGCAAACACAAACACGCAAGAACCGACTGCGAAAACGACTAGAGCTAGAGGAAAAAAACCTACGCAAAACGACTAGAGCTAGAGGCGGACGTAACAGGAGCCGACGCTATATATATAGACTATACTAAAGAAACGACTAGAGCTAGAGGAAAAAAACCTACGCAAAACGACTAGAGCTAGAGGCGGACGTAACAGGAGCCGACGCAATATATATAGACTATACTAAAGAGGAAGGCCCTCCCACTTGTGCTTTGGACTTTTACTATCGCAGTTAACGTTATATATATATATATATATATATAGTAAAATAATATTTTGAATAACATAACCAGAATGAGAATATGCTACTAATTATTATTATATAATAGAAAAGAGGAGTTTTACACGTCAGCGGCGATACTCTCTAAAGATTTGGAAAATATATAGCGGTTGGCATTTAGCATGTAGTGGTGCCCCGTGGATTTATATATACATATGTGGGTGAGGGAGAGATGGGCACAACAAAAGCTGTAACGGGAGAATCAAGAATGCCTCTATTTGGGAGGAAGCAAGCTAAGGGAAGAGTTGGTTTTAGGTTATTTTCAAGTTCAGTATTTGTGGGTATTTGCTTTATCTTGATTTACAGGATTTTATTTTTGGGTTCAGCTGGGGATAAAGGAAGATGGGTTTGGATTGGTATGTTTATCGCAGAGATGTGCTTTGGTTTTTACTGGATTTGCACTCTTTCTCTTCGTTGGAATATCACCTATTTTTATCCCTTCAAAGATATCCTAATTCAAAGGTTTGTTCTTTTTCTCATCTTTTTTCATTTTCCAAGACTCTTTTTATCTTCTTTTGCCAATCCATTTATAAAAGTTGATGTGGAAAAATATAGCTTGCTATTTATTATTTGAGTTCCTCTCTCTTTCTTCTTCTTCTTCTTTTTTTTTTTTTTTTTACCGGTGATGATTCGCTGCATAATGTATAGCCATTTATATAATATTGATTGAAAAATGAGCGAAAAGGTGATAGATTTTAAACTTGCAAAAAACTTTGATGTAAAAATATCAAAACTAATTTCTTAAACCATTTTCAAGCTTTTGGACAGAATAAAAATAAAATACAAAAATGCATTCTGAGAAGTCTATTCCGGCCATCTGGTCGTTAATGGATATCGGAGATAGTAGAAACTTTTTGTTTTTTTCCTGTTTCTCTTTCTTCTTTTTTTTTTTTTTTGAGAAGCATTATTAATGTCGATTTTTATTCTATTGGGAGTTTAAATTTTTATTTTCATAATAAATAGGGTCCAATTTTATTAAAATTAAATAAAATAATAAAAAAATATTTTAATATATATTGAGTTTCTAAACTATAATTTTTTTGTTCTACCAAGTATATTTGAAACTATATATATTTAAGTAAATATATATGGTCAAAAAGGTCAAAAAAAAAAAGTAAATATACAAGGACTCAATGTGATATCCACTGCACAATCTTAGAACAATATATAAAAGTATTAATAAGCTTCGAACTTTTTTTCCCCTGAATTCTTAGTATAATTAAGTAATTTAGCAGAATAATACTAAAAACTAAAAACGTATTATTTTTTTTAAATTAAGGAAAGATATATTAAAAGAATATTACGATATACTATTATTTTAAAAAATATTTGCTTAAACGGAATCTTTTCGATATTGAACTCTGCAACTTTCAAATATATATATATATATATTGAAATCAGTAAAATAATAGTATTTTATTTTGATAATGTAAAATAATAGTATTACTACCATTTACATTGCAACAAATATAATTTTTTTGAAAGAAAAACACAAAACTAAAAAAAATTATAATATAATTAATTAATTATAATATAAAATATCGAAAATGGAGAATTAAAAAAAAAAAAGAAAACGTTTGAGTTTTTCTTAAAAGAAGCCATTGTAAAGTTATACGAATGCTAATGTAGGGATGCTCACAGGGCGGGGCGGGGCCGGGGATTGCATCCCCACTTCCTGTCCCGCGCGGGGTCGGGGATTCCCCGTCCCTGCCCCCGAATCTAGAACGGGGAGAAAATCCCCCCCGTCCCCCGCCCCGTGGGGATCCCCGTCCCCCGCGGGGATCCCCATCCCCGAATTTTTTATTTTTTTAATTTTAAAATATAATATTTTATAAATAATTAAAATTAAAATATAACATTTAATAAATAAAAAATTTAAAATTAATCATAATATAAATTTTAACCATTCATAAATTTAAAATTAAGTAATAAAATTAAGTTATAGTTTAATTTTAATTATAATTATTTATAAAATATTATATTTTAAAATAAAAAAAAATTTGTGGGGCGGGGATCCCCGCGGGGCGGATACCCCATTCCCCGTCCCCGATTTTATAACGGGGATTTTTTTCCCCCCGTCCCCGCCCCCGTGGGGGGAAAATTCGGAGATTCCCCGTCCCGTTCGGGGCGGGTCCCCGCCGGGGCCGGGGAATTCCCTCCCCGTGATCATCCCTATGCTAATGTAGACATTTATAAATAACTCGGGTGGGTTGGCACTTTGGTTTGGCTCAGTCTAGGAAACATGATTGCCGCTTAAATCTGTTAGGACAAACCTACCATAGCCATTAATATTTAATTGTTTGATCGTGTAATTATGTACATATTGCATGATTAAGTCATAATATGTATTAATTTTAAATAAAATTTAAATTATATTTATTTATTATTTTTAAATTTTTAATATAATATAATATAATATAATTTTTTAATTTATTTATTTTTTAATAAAATTAGAACCAATTAAATTTGATAATTTAATTTTAATTAAAAAATTTAATATTAAATTTAAATTTATTTATTATTTTTTAATTTTAATAAAAATGATAAAAAAAACGAATGAAATATTTCATAAAAAAATCGTAATTACTCCATGTTTTATTGCATGGCCTAGCCATTATGTTTCATTGCATGATTAAGTGGTACTTATGTATTATTGCCCGATCTAATGGACCATAGTATACAATCTAATAGCTAAAAGTCAATGTGTAATTGTGTATGGTCATACATGGAAGACTGTAAGAGTATGGACCGGTAGGTTTATGAGCAAAAAGAATTAACAAGTCTGTTAATATCAATTTTTTAAAATCACTAACCATTAATTAATTTATTATATTCGGTTAATTAGTGTATCGATTTTGATTTTTCGATTTAGTTAATCAATATTTTTCGATTAATTATTAAAATGTATAATATAAATTATATAAAAATTAAACAAAGTTTAATTCAATTTAAAATGTGCAAAGTAATTGAAAATAAAAATTACAAAACAAATATAATTTATTAGTCAAAATTCATATTTTATAAAATTAATAGCTAATATTATAAAATATATTTGATATTTATTGAAAATTAATATGCTTAATTTTAAGTCAAATAAAAATTTGAATAATGTTAAATATTATAAAATAAACTCTAAAATATAAAAAAATGTAATTAAATGCTATTAAGTAAGATATGAATCTCAATACATGATAAAAAATAATAAATATAAAAGTTAATCGGATACTATATATAAATATTATTATATAATTAAAGATAATAACATAATATACATTTAGTTTAAAGTATTATATAAATTTTATAAGAAAATATAAAAATTAAGGTTTAAGAATAAAAATATATTTTCAAATATTATTTTATATAAATTTTAGAGATAAAAAAATTTAAGATAAATAAATGAATGAATATATATATATATATATAAACCGGTACTTAAAAACTTAAGCCGTAATAAAAAATTTAAAATATAAAAATTAAAAACTGTAATCGAATTTATCGGATTAATTAACCGTAAAAATCGATTTGATTTTCAATCAGTTTTACGGTAAACTATATTTTCAATTTTTTTTGCTTATCCCTGTCTACAAGCACAATGATTTTTTTTTGGGGACAAAATTTGAATTAGCAAATGCTCTTCTCCAGCAAAGTTTACTCCATTGGCTAGTTGAACTATACTATGTATTACTATTTTCATTTCATGTAAATTGTTATTTTTCAATTTTCTTTTAAATACCATTTTATAAAATTAAAAAATTATTTATTAATTTAATTTCAAATTCAACATGCATATACTAAAAAATAGCAATAATCGTTATGCTTTAGCTAGACAATTTATTTTCGGTAATTAGTAAAGAATATTTGGTGCTAACAAAAATTCTTGCAAAATTTTCATTTTGCTATGCCTTGACAACTATTTTTTGCCAATTTTTAAGCTGATTAGTTAAGAGTAGGGATGATCACGGGGCGAAAAATTTCTGATCCCGGCAGGGATCCGACCCGAACGGAATGGAAAATTTTCAAAATTTTCCTCCGTGGAGACAGGAACGGGGAAAAAAAAATTCCCGATGCGTGTTTCGGGGTGGGGAATGGGGTAACCCTGTCCCGCAAAAAATAATTTTTTTAATTTTAAAATATAATATTTTATAAATAATTAAAATTAAAATATAACTTAATTTTATAATTATTAAATTTTAAATTATACTTAATTTTAAATTTATGAATGATTAAAAGTTATATTAATTTAAATTATGATTGATTTTAATTTTTTAATTTATTAAAATTTATATTTTAATTTTAATTATTTATAAAATATTATATTTTAAAATTAAAAAAATATTTTTTTAGGGAGCGGGATCCCCACGGGATGGGGATGGAGGGAATTCCCTCCCCATTATTGAATCGGGGGCGGGGATGGGGAATCCCCGCTACCGGCAAAGCAGTGAGTTGGAATGCAATCCCCGATCCTGCCCCGCCTTGTGAGCATCTCTAGTTAAGAGTCAAATATCCTCGTTTAAGTCCTAACTAATTTTATTTAGCTAGAACATTTATTTTTTAGGTAGGACTTTCTTTCTAGCAAATCACTGAATTTCTTGATGGGTTTCCAAAGCTTCCCCTATTCTTGTTAGCATGTTGTTACATATACGTTTTCTTAACGATGCGGTTGATTTTTAATTAAATAAATTTTAATTTTTTTTTCCTTGGAATGCATTCAAATTCATATGCAAATAATATAAGTTCACTATCAAATATAGAAATAATTCCACAACAACTAATGCACAAAATTGAAAGTATACTCGATCAATTGATTTGCGATATTAGGTAAACAGAATTTTATCAATACCTGTCCCAAAAAGAAGAAGAACGATCATCTCATTGAGAGAGTTTTGAAAAGTTTAGTTATATAAACTAACTATTTATTAATATCATAATTATTATAATTCCAATTTAATTATGTAATATAATTACAAAAACCTTATACTTAATTACTTTGTATAAATTCAGATTTTATTCTATTTTATTTTATTTTTTTGCTTATTTGAGTATTTATTATGCAATTAACAGTAAACTTAATAATAAATGAAAGGTTTGTGTTAATAAAGTACGTACTGGTGTACGTCAATTCTAGATATGGAGACAAATTACCTGGAATCGATATATTCGTATGCACGGCGGATCCCAAGGTAGAGCCACCGACTATGGTGATAAACACAGTTTTATCGTTGATGTCATATAATTATCCGGCGGAAAAAATGGCGATTTACCTCTCCGATGATGGCGGTTCAGACTTGACCTTTTATGCTCTCCTTGAGGCCTCTAAATTTGCAAAATATTGGATACCATTCTGCAAAAAATATAAGGTTTTGCCTTTGTCTCCTGAGGGCTACTTTGCTCGAAATCATAATGTCCATAACACTTCTTTTGCTCAAGAATGGTCTGCCGTTAAGGTAATTTATGCAATTTTTTTTTACCAACATGTATACCAGTTTAGGAGAGCTATTCGGTGTGTTTGTGGGCTGTGCGTGCACTGTTTATGCCTGATCGGACGGTGTGCACAGCACACCAGATCGTGACTCTCAATTTATATAGTAAAAAATATAATCACACTAATTAAAATGTTATTTTTGTATTATAAAGGGATATAAAGGTTAAATTTGCTCCTAAAATTTTAAAATGATACAGATTTATCCTTTAAGTTTTATTTTAAATTCTCTTAAATTATTGAAAATAGTACAGATTGAGCCTTGTAAGAATGAATATAAGCTATTTTTAATATTTGAGGGCAAATATATGCTCAAATTATTGAAATAAAGGCAGAATATAATTTTTTTTTTTGTATCTGTATGATTTTCTTAGGCATTTATTTAATTTTTTAAAAAATTTAAGTGTCTAAATCACACTTTGAAGGGAAAAAAATATTTTAGTACAGAATTTGTCGCTAAAAGCCCATATCCGTTGCTAAAAATCTTTTTTAGTGCTTACTTTGCATCATGCCTAATAGAATTATAATTTCAAAGGGACTAATCACTGCACTAAATTTAAGTTAATTAATTTTGCGTGTTATTGTTATTAACTTACAACATAAAGGAGTAAAGGACCATTATAACTCTAATTTTTCTTTTTTAATTCCTTATGATCATCATATCTGAAGAAATTATATGAAGAAATGAAAGAAAGGATAGATTCGACGGTAGAAACAGGAAGAATTTCCAATGAGATTAGGGATCAACATAAAGGATTCTTAGAATGGAACCACAAAGTAACAAAGAGAGATCATCAACCTATCGTTCAGGTACACAATTTAATTTTATTAATCTTAATTTCCCATAATAAAAACATTAATCATTTGATTTGTTTTGCAGATTATTATTGATGGAAGAGACGAAACTACAGTGGATTGCAATGGAAGTCGAATGCCAACTCTGGTATACATGGCAAGAGAGAAAAGACCCCATTATCCTCATCACTTTAAAGCTGGAGCCATGAACGCTTTGGTAATTAATTAATATGTTAAGTATTATTTACAAATTCTAAGTTAATTAGACAATAATCTAACTAGTTTAAATATGCAGATAAGAGTATCATCAGTGATAAGCAATGGATCCATCATTCTAAACCTGGACTGCGACATGTACGCAAATGATTCAGATACAATTTACGATTCACTTTGTTTCCTGATGGACGAAGAGAGAGGCCATGAAATTGCATTTGTACAATATCCTCAATGTTTTGATAATATAACCAAGAATGATATCTATGGAAATTCTTATGCTGTTGTTAATAAGGTAAATATGTTAGAAATATTTTCTTAAAAGATTTGTATGAATGGGGTCCGAGTCTGATGGTTTTGTTCTGATTTTCAAGATTGAGCTACCTGGGATGGCTGGTTACGGTACGGCCCCCTACTGTGGCACAGGATGCTTCCATAGAAGAGAGACATTCTGTGGAAGGAAATTCTCTGCGGAAAATAAATTAAAATTGAACATTGATGATGCTAAAGACAGAGATGGAAGAAGTGTTATTGAACTAGAAGAAGCATCAAAAGTTGTTGCTAGTTGCAGCTATGAGAAGGATACTTTATGGGGCCAAGAGGTAATTTTCTTTTAACATACACACACACACACACACCATTTAGATAAGTTTTTTGTTTTGAAATTGAGGTGGTAGTTAACTAATTAACGATGAATTTGCAGATGGGATTGTTATATGGGTGTCCAGTTGAAGACATGTTAACTGGCTTGTCAATCCATTGCAGAGGATGGAAATCAATTCACTATTACCCAAATAGAAAAGCATTTCTGGGAGTAGCACCAAATACCTTGGAAGCTTATTTGATTCAAATGAAGAGATGGGCTGAAGGGCTGTTTCAAATTTTCTTATCTAAATATTGCCCTTTAACATATGGTCATGGAAAGCTAAAACTTGGTGCCCAACTTGCATATTCTGCCTATTTCTTATGGGCTCCTATTTCCTTGCCTATACTATATTATGTCATTCTTACTCCTCTTTCCCTGCTCCGCGGCATTCCCTTATTCCCCAAGGTAAATACAATCTCACTTGATCACATCTCGGACTTGAACAAGAAAAAAGTTTAAAAAACCATGTAAATTCGGTCAAAATCCGGCCCAATCTTGGACTTTGAATAGGTTATCACCCTATAACTTTTAACTTATTCTCTCATATGATTTGATTTTATTAACGAATAAGTGTTTTATATTTCAGGTGAGTAGTCCATGGTTTATACCATTTGCATATTTTTTCATATCCAAGAATGTTTATAGCATGGTGGAGGAATTGGTATGTGGTAGTACATTAAAAGTTTGGTGGAACTTACAAAGGGTGTGGATTTTTCGAGGAACAACATCACTTTTCTTTGCATTCATTGATACCGTAATGAAACAAACAGGACTATCACAAACAAGATTCGCCGTTACGCCTAAGGTGGCGACGGACGATGTGCTAAAGAGGTACGAGCAAGAGGTTATGGAGTTTGGAAGCTCCAACATTATGTTCACCATCATAGCAACATTAGCAATGCTTAATATTTTGAGTTTAATTGGGGTTATTTTGAAGAGAGTTATTATTGGGTTTGAATTAATGGAGATGTTGATCCCACAAGCTGGTTTATGTGGAGTTATGGTTTTGCTTAATTTGCCTGTGTACCAAGCCATGTTCTTCCGCAATGACGAGGGGAGTATACCCACCGCAACTGTGGTCAAGTCGGTTGTTTTAGCTTCAATTGCATGCATATTGCTTATTAATTAGCAAGAATTATTTTTCAAGGCTTGCTGTTGTATGATGTTTATTTTGTGTATTATGGACAATACTATTTTTGTATCACATGAATGTTATCTTTTTTAGAATGCTAATTTTATTGATATACTAAGTTATAATTTTTTTTTTAATTTGTATATAACTTTTTTCATGAACACACATATATATTGGTAAAATCGGTGGCAAGAGCCATAAGCAAACAAACTAAAAATGACAGTATCTAGGAAAATACTCTCCTAACATCTTCATCCATGATGGTCTTCAACTCGGGAATCCTACATGAAGCAAATGCCCATAATTGGCGAGCCAATCCGCACGGATTTCATGATGGGTGTCCTTTACGGATGAAACATTTATGTGATATATAGTTGTCAATTAGGAAAATTAAGTAAATATCCTTTTGCTCTTTCTAAACATTCTAATTCTGGTATTTTCATAAGATTCATTGTGATTTGTGAGGACCTACCCCATTTTATCTATTGGCAAGTTTAAATTTTATGCATGTATAGTTGAAGATTTTTCCAAGTATACTTGGATTATTCTATTAAAGCATAAATATGATTTTTTGTTGCCAATTTAGCATTTGAATAGTACGTTGAACATCAGTTCAATAAGAAAACAAAAATCTTCCACTCAGATGGTGGAGGAGAACTTGTTAACTTTAGATTATCATCACACTTTCTTGTGACAGGTATTATTTATCGGATTTCATGCCTCTACACTTTAGAGAAAACATGTATGGTTGAGAGAAGGCACCGTATCATATGCGAACTGGGTATAACAATGTTGTTCCATAGTCATGCCCCACTTTCTTTATGGGTAGAAGCCTTTACCACAATAATCTTTCTTCTTAATTGGTTACCATCTTCATCCCTTAATTTAACACACCATATTTTATGTTACATGAAACTCATCCTAATTACACTTTAATTTGAATTTTTGGTTTTAAATGTTTTCCATATACATGGTATACAAAAAATCATAAATTTGATCCTAAAATTGTTTTGTGTGTTTTCGATATTTGAAAGGAACAATTAATAATGGTTTACACCTCACTTCTAATACTACTCTTGAATTGTCTACTTTCTCTAATGCTAATTGGGCTAGCTATCCTACAACAAGGAGGTCTACCGGTGGTTACCGCACATGCCTTAGCTCAAATATCATTTCATGGTGTGTAAAGAAGCAACACAATCTCTCGCTGCAATACTGAAGCTAAGTATCGTGTTATGGCTAATCTTGCTACAGAACTTACATGGACAACTTATATTCTTAGAGATCTTTGCATATCTCTTTCTTCTCCACCTGTCCACTATTGCGATAATATCAATGCTCTATACATAACTATCGATCTCATCTTTCATGCTCAAAGTAAACACATTGAGTTGGATTATTATTTTGCACGTGAACGAGTTGCCTTTGGATTACTTGTCATTAAACATGTATCCTCTGATAAGTCAATTACTGATATATTTACTAAACCTGTGTCCAAGGCTAGCCTAACTTATTTTCACAACAAACTACACCTTTAACCTTAACTTAGTTTGTGGGGGGATATTAACAATGTACAACCTCATTTTACCATCAATACTGTGAGTCCATGGAATGATAAGGAATTCCACAAATATGGAGTGAAAAAGATGATCACACTCACAGAATTATCAAAGGAGATATGGTTGGTGACAAGGACTTCCAATTGGTAACAAACTCCTATAGCAATGGTAATTCAATAAGTAAAGGAAACTTTAGCTAATTGACAGCAAACCTGATATCTGATAATAATAGTTTAGTAATTTCTCATTCCTTATCTTGTGTAACAACTTTTTTGTATTATTTAATATATATAGCTCTCAAAAGTTTGCTACCTGTATTGAGAGAAATGAATAATTCTAGAATTAATAATAATTACCTTGTGCTGTATTTCTGTTTTTTATCTTCAAGCCCATGGTTCTTACTATTTGCTTATGTGATCTATGCTAAGTACATTTCAGCTTAATAGAGTTTGTATAAATTGAGGTAACATGTTATGCTTTTTCTGAAAGCTTTAATACTGCAAGTATACGGTGTACCGATTATAGTACTTCAGATATCGATCTCACGAGGAATGTTGATTAACATTGTACACTATTACTACTCAATTTTAATCTTGTTTACAATGCTCATTAATTTTCAAATTAAAACTATTATTAACACTACATTACACTACACTACACTACACTAAATTAAATATTATTCTACTTTAATGATAATCCGAGAAGACTTATGAATATGATGAATGTAACATATACATAAATATGGAATTTGATATTTTTCTCTTATTTATAATTCAATCTTTATCATGCAAGCCAAGTTGGAATAATGTTCTATGTCGCAGCTCTCGCATCTAGACTAGATTATGCCTTAAACATGCATTTATAGTTCTAAATCGCAGCTCTCGCATTTAGACTAGAATTATATAAACACATATTTAAAGAATAAAAATTAACCTATAACAACTATCTCCACATACGATCTCTCAAACTATGCTTTGATAATCAATTTTCTATTAACTTTCAGAAAGATGTTGCTCTCGCTAACTCTCTTACTTATAACCACTATGATGATTTTCAAAGAAGGAATTGCCATCTAAGGTCATCTTCCTTAACTTATAATGATACTAATAAAGTTTTAATAGGGAATTCTACATATAAAGATAAATGAAAGAGAAATGATTAAATATGAATAACAACATTCAAGTTCCTAAAATGAATTCATAATAATAACAAAGAAGAAGTAAAGATTAGAAATAAAAGAAGGGGATCACTCAACCCTTCTTCCTTTCACCAAGTGTAGTCTTCTTCCTTGTATTTTCCTTCTCTTTAATCCATAAAACTAAAACTAAAACCTACAATATTTCTCTCTAATTACACTTTCAAATAAGAAAAATAAAATAATAGTTCTCCTATCTTATTGATTATAACTTTTAGGGTATTTATAAATTTTCAAGCATCAAGTCCCTTCAAGTGCCCCTTCATAGGTATGCAACCCTTGGTGAACCTTGGTGTCCTTTTAGGTGACTTTTTAAGATTAACTGCCTTTAACCGCCCTCTGTCACGATCGCAACACTTGTCGCGCTCACGACAGGACACGCTTCCTTCTTCCACCTTTCTCTTCCTCATCTCTTGCCCTAGACATGCATCCCTTATCGCGCTCGCGGCATCTATTGCGCTCGCGACATGGCTTCTTCTTCACACCTTCATTAGTGCTTCCAAATTTGCCCATTTAAGCTCCAAATTGATTTCTTAACTCCTATAAAACAAATAAAACAACCAAGCACACACAAAATACATAAAAGTAACAAAATACACATAAAATACCAAAATATTAAATACTATACTTAATAAAATTAAACACACATACACACTATTTATGAGCTTTTTAAGCTCATATCAATTCCCCACACTTAAACCTTTGCTTGTCCTCAAGCAAAGCTTCAAGATGCAAGAGAAAATATCATAGCACAAACATATAAATAAAACATAAAACATGGAATATGGATTTCATCCTTCTTGAGATTCTCACAAGTTAACACATGCAAGGTTTCCTTAACATATTAATTATGAGTCAATGTCAACAAATACCAAAATAAAATCTTAGATCTATAAGGTTTAATACTCATATGCCTTTAATAAGATAAACAAGAGAATGTAAAGTACAAATATATAAAGCTCTTAAAAACCTTTATTTCTTACAACATGTACTCTAACCTAGCAAGTAGTACAAAATGTAGAGTTGTTCTCTCTTAATTCTGCCTCTCATCACTCAAGTGTTTAGTGGATAGTGTTTAACTCATATTTCCTCTTATACCACCACATACCATAGGCTTGTATTAAATAATAATCTCTATCACTAGAATAAAATAATGCACAAAATTAAAAGGATCTTTAAAGGGTTGTAGCTTGGTTTAGGTTAGGGTAGGAAAAATTTCGGTTAAGTAGCTCATTTATGTGGACAAACATAGCAAGTACTAAAACAAGTAAGACTTCGTATTGTAAAAATTAAAGCATGATATCTATCTTTCCTAATGAAATTTATATATCCCATTACAACATTCTTCAATTCCCACTAGTTTTCACATCATGCTCAACTTCAACTAGTTGCTTCTCTTACTTTTGTTTTCATTATTTCAAAGCGACCTAGTGTAGTAGTTTTCTTTCTTTTCTTTTCTTTTTTTTTTATTTTTTTAAACTAATGGACCTTAAACTTAAGGGAATAAAATTGATTCATAAGTAATTCATGCCTATAATATATCAATACTTTGTCTTACTCATCAAAGCATTACTACATCTTTCACATAAGGGTTCAAAAAGAAAGGTTTAATTCATTAGAAATTGGCGTAGGACTAAAAATAAGCTTATGAATAAAATGATTATAGGCTCAAAATGACTACCTAAAGTCAAAAAGGATAGTTGTTTAAGCATGCTAAAATAGTTTACTTCTAATGCCCTTATCATTTCTCATGCATATTATATACTAAATGTGATCTCAAAAATTATCTAACACAAGTTCTAGAGTAATTAATACAAGAAAACTTCGCTCAAAAAAATTTAATATGTTAAGGCTCAAAAGCTCACAACGGTTATGGTAAAACTCTACATCATGCAAACTCACTATTCTAAAGAACATGCTTAAAGAAACTTGGCTTAAAAGAAATGTATACCAAAGTACTTTACCTAAACATGCCTATCCATAGAAGCATAATCATATTAAAACAAAAAGATCCTTAATTCCAATTTAGTAAATGTATCCATTAGACTCACAATTAACTACACAAGGATCACCTACATATGCTACCAAATAAGTACCTCAAAAAGAAGAACTCCATAACATAGCATAACATAACATAACATAACATAACATAACATAAAAACTTAAAACTAATCCTACATTCAAACTAACAACTAGCTTCCCCACACTTAAAGGACACAATGTCCTCATTGTGTAAGGAAGATACCACAAAACATATTATAAAAGAAAAATAAACAAAAAGACACATGCAAATACAAACACAAAATAAAACTAAAAAAGTAGGATGTAAAGAAAACGTTACATAGCCAGTCCACTAAGTGTCACTTCCTTTGCATCGCACTCGTGATATATGTCACATTCGCAATAATGAAGGAAAAATCGTTAGTTTTTTAATTTAGTTTTTTCTCATGAAATTTATAGTGAAATACTAAGAAATATAACCTGTAGAACCAAATAAACAATGTTAGTATACTAAATCAACTAAAAACAACACAAAACAAAACTAATTAAATATTGTAATCCAAAATCATAAATCAAGATTCATAATGACAATACATTTAATCAAGCATTCCCCGACAACAGCGCCAAAAACTTGTTATGCTTTTTCTGAAAGCTTTAATACCGCAAGTATACGGTGTACCGATTATAGTACTTCAGTTATCGATCCCACGAGGAATGTTGATTAACATTATACACTATTACTACTCAATTTTAATATTGTTTACAATGCTCATTAATTTGCAAATTAAAACTATTATTAACACTACACTACACTACACTAAATTAAATATAATTCTACTTTAATGATAATCCGAGAAGACTTATGAATATGATGAATGTAACATATACATAAATATGGAATTTGATATTTTTCTCTTATTTATAATTCAATCTTTATCATGTAAGCCAAGTTGGAATAATGTTCTATGTCGCAGCTCTCTCATCTAGACTAGATTATGCCTTAAACATACATTTATAGTTCTAAATTGCAGCTCTCGCATTTAGACTAGAATTACATAAACACACATTTAAAGAATAAAAATCAACCTAAAACAACTATCTCCACATGCGATCTCTCAAACTATGCTTTGATAATGAATTTTCTATTAACTTTCAGAAAGATGTTGCTCTCGCTAACTCTCTTACTTATAACCACTATGATGATTTTTAGAGAAGGAATTGCCATCTAAGATCGTCTTCCTTAACTTATAATGATACTAATAAAGTTTTAATAGGAAATTCTACATATAAAGATAAATGAAAGAGAAATGATTAAATATGAATAACGACATTCAAGTGCCTAAAATGAATTCATAATAATAACAAAGAAGAAGTAAAGATTAGAAATAAAAGAAGGAGATCTCTCAACCTTTCTTCCTTTCACCAAGTGTAGTCTTCTTCCTTGTATTTTCGTTCTCTTCAATCCATAAAACTAAAACTAAAACCTACAATATTTCTCTCTAATTACACTTTCAAATAAGAAAAATATAATAATAGTTCTCCTCTCTTATTAATTATAACTTTTAGGGTATTTATAAATTTTCAAGCATCAAGTCCCTTCAAGTGCCCCTCCATAGGTATGCAACCCTTGGTGAACCTTGGTGTCCTTTTAGGTGACTTTTAAGATTAACTGCCTTTAACAGCCCTCTATCGCGATCGCGGAGCACGACAGGATATGCTTCCTTCTTCCACCTTTCTCTTCCTCATCTCTTGCCCTAGAAATTCATCCCTTGTCGCGCTTGCGACATGGCTTCTTCTTCACACCTTAATTAGTGCTTCCAAATTTTCCCATTTAAGCTCCAAATTAATTCCTTAACTCCTATAAAATAAATAAAACAACCAAGAACACACAAAACACATAAAAGTAACAAAATACACATAAAATACCAAAATATTAAATACTATACTTAATAAAACTAAACACACATACACACTATTTATGAGCTTTTCAAGCTCATATCAGCATAATCCTAGGCTGGTGGAATGAACAAAGAATGTGGCTATATAAAAAAAACAAGCTCCTACTTGTTTGCCTTCAGTGATACCATTTTAAAACTGCTAGGATTTTTTGAATGAGCATTTGTGATCACATCCAAAGTTGCTGATGAGGATGTATTGCGGCAATACGAGGAAGAGATGGAGTTTGGTGTTTCATCTCTTATGTTTATTGTTTTAACTATACTTGCAATGCACAATTTGGTTTGCTTATTTGGGGTGGTAAAGAAAGTGATTATGATTGAGATTATTGAGACAATGCTTTTACAAATTCTTCTTCACTTGTATTTTATTTTGATAGGTTTGAATTTAAAATCTAACTGCAGGGCCTTTATACTAATTTCACTAAATTATAATTTATTTAACTTTTTTCTTTTACTTTGATGTCAATGTCCTTGGGATGTGTTAGCATATACAAAGTACAAAACATATACATGTGTAATCAAATAAACACTACAAGAAAAAAAAGCATATAAGGAAGGAAAATTTGATCGTTAAAAGTACCAATTTGGTCTCTAAAAGTCAATAAGGACTGAAAAATTTGATAGCCATCCGGTCGTTACAGGCTTCGTCGCTAATGACTAAAAAGGACCAGTTACCAATCGGTTATTAAAAGTATTAACGATCGACCATAAATTTGATCCCTAAAAAGTATTAAGGATCGGGTTAATTTTTCATCCTTAATAATGTATGCCAGACAGCTAATCAAGTTATTATGGATCAAAAACTTGATCCTTAAAGGGTATATTATGGTCCTTAAAACTTTTAAGGACCGACTAAAAATTGGTCCTTAAAAGTATTAAGTACGAAATTCAACAAAGGAAAATTCCAATCATCAATGTCCTTAGGTTGTGTTTACATATACAAAGTACAAAACATATACATCTATAATCAAATAAACACAACAAGAAAAAATGCCTATAAGGAGGGGAAATCTGATCGCTAAAAGTCAATAAAAATCGAAAAATCTAGTAGCCATCCGGTCGTTACAGGCTCCGCCAATAATGATTAAAAAGGACTGGTTACCAATCGGTCATTAAAAGTATTAACGATTGATGATAAATCCAATCCCTAAAAAATCAAAATTTTCGTCCTTAATAATGTATGCCATACAGCTAATCGAGTTATTAAGGACCAAAAACTTGGTCTTTAAAGGGTATATTATGGTCCTTAAAACTTTTAAGGACTGACTAAAAATCCATCCTTAAAAGTATTAAGTACAAAATTCAACAAAGGAAATTCCAATCATCAAGCCTCATTTTAGCAACTCAATTTCCCTTCGCTAAAAGTAAACCTGATTATTAATATAAATAATTTTATTTAAATATTACCTGTATGCATTACTTAGACATATATATATATATATATATATATATATATATATAATAATAATAATAATAATAATAATAATAATAATAATAATAATAATAATAATCTTTTCACAAAATGCAAAGGACTCGTTACAAAATATTCCAATATTTTGAAATTGTTTGACATTCTTTTTGTCACATACATGTTTGTTTAGAATTTCTTATACTAATATCTATCTATGTAGAATTTTCAAAAAATGCACGATGAAGCTCATCAAATCTTCGTTGTCCATTGTTTTGAAGATCTACACAAGTTGTTTATAATTAATATTCATGCACAAAGATTGTGAATCAAATATCAAAAGAATTTAGTTTATTTATAATGGTTAACATGACATATTACTCTAAAGTTACTGTTCTTTTTTTTTCTAAGTGCAAGTTATCTAGCTCATATTACACTAAACCAAAACTTACTGATTAAAATTTTTATTGGTCCTGTCTTCTATAAGCATATTAGATGAATAACATATTTGTGTATTAGCATCTTTAGCTGCATGATAATCCTATTTTTTATAAGCATCATCTCCTCTCACTTTTGCTTCTGCAACTCTCCTCTTAGCTTCGTTTATACCAATGTTTCAAACTGCATATATTGTAAAATTCCATTTCCTTGAAGGCAAATTTAACACTGAATTTTTTTAAATAATTCATTTAATATTGTGCAACTAGAGGTAGCAAATGGATGGGTTGGATGGGTTTGAATTGGGTCATTAATAAATGAATCACTAATGGATTGGATCATAAATGGAAACCCCATAACATCAATTAAACTACTTCACAATCTAGTTGCATGAATTTCAAACAAACAGTGCAATCTAGTTACTGATTCGGGTTTTGACTAGTTGTAGCATTGAAAAATACTTGAAATTATGTATTATATATTTTGGTCACCATGTCCCAAGATTTAGACTTCTCAAAACTATGATCAAGATATTTCAACCAACATACAAACATGCATGACATGGTTAACCTCCGAGAAATTACAATCAGTGTATGAGGCAGATACCTGAAGAAGTAAGATATACATGCAGAAATCTTCTGCGTTCTTCCAAGCCTATAATTATAGAGACGTAAAGATAAAAACTGTCTTTTCAATTGGCAAAATAAGAAAAATAATAATAATAATAATAATAATAATAATAATAATAATAGAGCATATGTAAAATCCAGAGTTGGCAAAAAATGCAAAATCCTGAATTTATTTATGTTCAACTAAACTATCTTATTTCCTTTTCAATATTTAGAGCAGATGTAAATCAATTTGTGTTGGTGAATTGTTGGAACCAGGGCATCGGATGTAATGTTAGGGACTTCGATGCTAGAGATCAAGTTAATCTTTCAAACAACTATGGTTTCTACAATTTTTCCCTTTTGATCAAAATAAATGAACGACCTAACTGAGGGGACATACTAAACAATATGCAAACTAACATAAATAATCATTCATCAACATACAAAATTAATGAACATAGCTATAGGAAAGCTAAGGCAAGTAAACCACAAGTCAAAATCCATAAAACCCATGAGTTGATACACAACCACTTCAAGTCCCTCAAATTCTCTATGCTACTTTTATGCAATTTATTCCTATAAAAGCAATTTAAAAAAATAAAAAATTGCTAAATCAAATACTTACCAGCCAATAAGGCAAGCCAGAGACAGTTTAGTTAACAGCTAGCCAAAGAGCACCATAACCCAAGAAACAAGTAAGAACACCCACAATGAGGATAGCCCAAGAAGGAAACTTATGATAGCAATACCAGGGATCAAACCTACATTCTGAAAACAAAATATATATATAAAGAAACCATATGTAGTCAAATTAAAGAGTAAAAAAGAGAAAAAGAAACATTTATCTGATTATAAATGTAGTGCAAACTTATGACATTATTGAATCAGGATATGCTTTATATACTTACATTCAACAAGACATTGCCAGTGATGCAGATATATCAATGAATCATTTTTAATTCATTTTTCTTACTTGTGCGGCACAACCTTCATGCCTGGAAACATGATCCATTCTTTTTGAATCTTTGAACCAATGAATAGCAACAAAATCCATCAAATGTTTCCCTGCAGGGATCTTCATATACATTTCCATAGAATGGAAAAAGAATAACCTTTATAGTGTTTAAGGTTTAAGATGCATATAATAGGAAGAAAACAATTAGACAACCTTTGATTTGTCAAAACAAAAGTTCTTACTACGAACTTGGAAGTTGTTCCCATTAGAAATTTGCCAGCAGTCACAAGAATTATCATGGTCATCACAACGTAAATTACCTAAAAACAGGATAAGTCAATTTGTTCGACTGGTTCCTCTTCCAATGCTGTGTGCAAAAAGACTTTTGAATACATGCTACAGGCAGTCCCATAAAGCTAGAAGCATATCTGAATCATGGTCACGCTTAGTTTGATAAGCCTGAAAATAAAAGTTAAGAGTTCGATAAGGGACAAAGGCATGTTTAGAATGTCTAGAACAAATATGTTATGAACAAAGGCATAAATGTAAACCAAACCTCTTGTTCTTCTTCAGCTATTTGATACTCTTCATCCTCATTAAAGTATTTGTCCATGATGGTGGAGTGTCTTCTGGCAACATTTTGATCATTAGGTGCAGGATGAACAGAAGACTCTTGCAGTTTAAGACTTTTCTTTGAAGAAATAGATGCTGAGGCCATATTGACCAAAACTGGAATTCTTGGGGGAACACCTCTTTCATATATTTGGGAAAACCATTCTCGCAATCCTATCACAGAAAAGAGCAAAAAGATTACATAAACAAGAAACAAGATGGATTTATATAACCAAGTGTTTTACACATTTATATTGGAACCACTAGATTTTTGTTTTGGAGAAGAAAAAGGGCAGAGATAAAGAAAAATAAAATATTGATACAAGATGCCCCTTCGTCTCAGTTAACTACTTTTCTTACATCAACACTATGCCTTTTTCCTGGATCAGAATACTAATTAATTAAGTTTGGAATAAACATTTATTCAGAATCAGTAAATTTCGCAAGATAACACATGGACAAACAAGACAAATACTCGAAAAACAAATAAAAGCAAATCAACATTTCTCTGACCCATCGTCTCCTTCGTTTGGCCTTCTGCTATAGGATAGTTTGAACAATTATAAGAGAGAAAAATGATTCATTTATATATTTGAATAATTAAAAAATTTACAATAAGCAGTAGATCACAAAAATCAAGTCTTTATCGTCCCACGGATTTAGATTCCTCTTTCTTCTCAGATATTAAATGGAAGTTCAAATCAAATTCACTTGCAGCCATAACTAAACTTTGCGGCATTCAATCTTTGAACTAACAACAACCTAAAGTAATTATCAAGCAAAAATAAAGCTAATCCAAAGATTGAACACACCTATATATCAACACAACTAAGAATACAGGACATATCACAAACAAGAATACCAAATAAATAAGTGTTACAGACACTAATGAGCAGTTGGCCAGTTCTCTAGTGTGAAATCGAGAAGGGGACAAAGAAATTCTGCAAACTCCCGATCATCATTCTCAGAAAATTTGTATTTATCAACCAATATGCAATCTAGTGGCCAATACTTTAGTTTTCGAATCCTTTTTAGATCTTCAATATAGAGGCAGTAGAACATAAAAAGACCAAGAAATTCCATCCCCACCATAACGATCAATAATTAAATAATTAAAAAGAAAATAAACAGAGATTTAAATAGAGAAAAAGAGAAAGAAATCAAACCTAGATGATTAGTGCAGATCTTGAGAGTCTTAGATTAGCGCATGATGAATTGAACCTTGCCAGACTCCTTTTCCTTCAATAGCTTCACATTTCTAACTTATCTCTCCTTCCAGTGGTTCCCGTCCTTATCAAATCGATACAACTTTGCTTTCCTATTCAAATCAAAATTAAAGCTCAGTAACATTTAACACGTTTCTTGTAAGAAATATCAAACAAGAAAATGAACAAACCCCAGAAAGAGTATAAAATAGAAAGAAAGCATATAGATCGACTATAGGATCCTCATCTTCGTCACCGGTAGAGACAGTTACCTCTTCAATTTTAACGATAGGAACAACCTGAGCTCTGGTGTCTTCATCATCAGCATAGGGGGCATTGTCTTCCTCTTCTCTATCTTTAGTGCTATGATGAAGATCAGTAGCAGATGTAGTAGTGGCCATTATTTGATTTGCTTCTTTTTACTTTGTTGCCGCAAGTATAGAGTGAACTGCGATTGAAAGAGAGAGAGAGAAGCAAGTTTAGGGATTTTAGGAGGAGGATGCAGAGCTTCATCGAAGAGTAGAAGACCTGAAATCTCATTTTCTGCTGCTAGAGAGAAAGATTAAAGGCTTCTTTGAATTAAATTAATTTTAACAAATTATTTTTTAAGTATTTTTACAGATGGTATTATTTTATCATTTTATTTGCACTAGAAGAACACAAATTTGATATTGAAGGTCTGCATGTCTATTTCCCAATTCTTCTCTCCTTATTTTCTCCTCCATTTCCTTGTATTTTTGTGCTGAAACATCTGAGGTAGCAAAAATAGCAAACAATTTCATATCTCTTTGCACTTTATTCAGTTTTGGCCATACGGAATGTAGTCGATTTAAAAAAAAGCCATTGCTGAGATTTGTTATGCTGAAATCTAATGCTGCTATTTTTATGTTTAAACATGGCTTGGCCATTCTAACCAAGGATAATCCAGAATATAATGGTAGTTTTTATTTAGGCTTAATATGTAATTAGTCACGTGAACCCGTACAGTTTGCCATTCCGTGCTCCAAACTTACAAATTTACCAGTTTGATATCTGTAATTGTTAGTTTTGAATGAAATAAATACCTTATCTATTTTCTGTGGCGCATGCATTACACATACTTGATGTGTCATTTTTAACCAATAAATTTATGATGCATGGACTAATTTTTTTGCCCACTCTCCTCTCTCTCTTTTGTCTCTCTTTCTCCTCTCTCTCTCTCCATTCTCATTCTCTATTTGCATTTCTCTCTTTAGAAGCATGATCAGAGAAAGATGATTGGTATAAGCCTAAATAGCTCATATTTAATCCATATTTTGTTACCAAAATAATGTTTAGTTGTATTAAATTATGCTAGAATTAGGTGTGTTTAATGTATTTTGTCAAGTTTTATGTATGTAGGAGAAAAGGGAGAAAAAGGTGAATAAAGAAGAGAGAAAAGACGGTGACGCGAGCGCGATAGTTGTCGCGCGCGCGACATGTCACGAAAGGTACAAAGGCAGCCAGCGAGGGAAGGAAAACAAGGAAGAAGTAGGCGTGTCCTGTCGAGAGCGCGACAGATGTCGCGAGCGCGATAGGAGGCGGTTAAATGCGATTGATCTTAAAGAGTCATTTGAAAAGTCACCAAGTTTCATCAAGGATTGCAACCATATGGAGGGGCACTTAAAGGGACTTGATGCTTGGAAAATTATATATACCATGGAAGTTATTTCAAGGAAGATATAGAAAAGAGGAATCAATCATTTTTTATTTTTTTTTTTAATTTGAAAGCGTAAGTAGAGGAAATAATTGTAGGTTTTAATTTTAGTTTTATGGCTTGAAGAGAAGGCAAATACAATGAAGAAGACTATACTTGGTGAAAGGAAGAATGGTTGAGAGATCCCTTCTTCTATTTCTAATCTTTACTTCTTCTTTGTTATTATTATGAATTCTTTTTAGCAATTTGATTGTTGTTATTCATATATATATTCATTTCTCTTTCATTTATCTTTATATGTAGTTTTTGCTATTAAAAATTTATTAGTATCATTATAAGTTAAGGAAGACGACCTTCAATGTGCAATTCTTTCTCTGAAAATTAACATAATGGTCATAAATAAGGGAGTTAGCGAGAGCAACGTCTTATTGAAAGTTAATGGGAAATTCATTATCAAAGCATAGTTTGAGAGATCGCATGTGGAGATAGTTGTTATAGGTTGGTTTTTATTCTTTGAATGTGTGTTTATGTAATTCTTGTCTAGATGCGAGAGCTGCGATTTAGAACCATAAATGAATGTTTAAGGCATAATCTAGTCTAGATGCGAGAGCTGCGACATAGAATATTATTCCAACTTGGCTTGCATGATAAAGATTGAATTACAAATAAGAGAAAAAGATCAAATTTCATAATTATGTATATGTTAAATTCATCATATTCATAAGTCTTCTCGGATTATCATTAAAGTAGAAAAATATTTAATTTAGTGTAGTATAGTTTTAATAATAATTTTAACTTGCAAATTAATGAGCATTGTAAACAAGATTAAAATCAAGTAGTAATAGTGTACAATATTAATCAACATTCCTCGTGGGATCGATATCTGAAGTACTATAATCGGTACACCATATACTTGCGGTATTTAAGCTTTAAGAAAAAGCATATCAATGATCACACATCAATCTCTGTTATTTATTTTCTCATAAATGACTAATTTATTTTTTTTCACCATAATTATAAATTCTAATTATTTTTCTCAATTATATAATGTGTAATTCTTTCTAAAACTAAATAAATATTTATTTTTTTAGCATTATTTACCTTTCTAACATAAGAATATAAATATTTTAATCTGATACATATTAAATATAAAAATTACTTTTATAATCAATATGTATCAAATATTATTAAAATTCTAAAAAATAAAATTTTATTGACTTTATATGGGATGATTTAGAAATCACAAAAAATAAATTGATTGAGAAAAATAATTAGTAAACATAAATATGTATGTATATTTTTCATTAATATTATAATGCTTAGTGAAATCAATTAATATTATAATGCTTGGTTAATATAATAAGATTTCAAGTGAAAAATACAAATATAATATAATATAATCGTAAGAGAAAAAATAAAATTAAAAGACTTATTTTAATCAGTTAAAGTATTATAAAATAATTATTAAATTTTGGTTAGAAATATTTAATAAAGTAATTTCAAAATTAAATGTGAATTTTTTCGAAATTAGTAAAAGGACTGAATTTGCATATAATTTCATTGTAAAGCAAAATTATTAGGGATAATTTTGTAAATGAATTTATATAGGATTAAATAGGGATAATATATGTTAAGCATAAAAATTACTTTTATAATTAATTTCTATCTAATATTATTAAAATTTTGAAAAAATAAAAATTTATTGACTTTAAATGGAATGATTTAGAAATCAATATAAAGATAAATTGATTGAAAAAAAATAAAAATTATATTAAAAAAAGAAGAAAAATATCAATTTCACTAGTTTTAGAAGTAAATTATACTTGATTAAATATATAGTATAATAAAATTACAAGCGAAAAAAATATAATTATCATATAATAAGATTACAATCGAAAAAAATAAAATTAAAAAATTATTTTAATTAATTAAAATATTAAAAACAATTATTAAATTTTGGTTAGAATTTTTTAATTATATAATTTTAAAATTAATGTGAATTTTATCGAAATTCTTAAAAGTACTGATTTTTCATATAATTTCATTGTAAAATAAAATTATGATACATAATTAGTAAAAATAAATATATATGTATACTTTTAATTAATATTATAATATTTGGTAGAATCAATAAATAAAATTATAAATATTTTTAAAATTTAATTGAAAACAAACAAATAAAAATATAAAATATTTTAGCGACGATTTTGCGACACAATAACCGTCGCTATAATTTCACTACAATATAGTGACAATATTCTATTACTACTTTTTTGGAAATTAATTTACAACGTAACGATCCAAATTTTATATTGATAAATAATTATAAAAGTGATTGGGATGTAATTGAAATTAATGTAAAAGTGAAGGGTAATTTTGTAAATTTATTAATTCAGGGATAAAAGTGCATTGATAGTGAAGAATGAATGATTTAATTGAAAAGTTACATATTTAGTTTAATGTCAAATGTATAATTAAAATATAGGATAGGGAGAAAAGTTTATTTTGCTTTATTCAAATAAGTGGTCCTATGAACAAGTTACAAGTGTTTATTTTAGAGAGAGGGAGAAGAAGCAAGAAAGAAAGGGAAAAATCTTTGAGATGGCCGGCCACTCTTTGGGCCAACAAGCTTAGCCATTTTCATCCCTTTTATCTTAGGTCTTCTATTCCTTCAAGTTTCTTTTGACAAGGTGTGTCTATATTTGATTGGTTTTAGAGATTTGCAAGGTGAGTAAAGCATAAATTATGTAAAGAGAAATCTCTTTCTTCTTTTCTTCAGTTTATATATTTATTATTTTGATTAGTAATTGAATGAAGTTTGTATTTATTTTTGGAAAGAGTAGCAAAGGAAAATGAAAGGAGAAATAAGAGTTTTAGAAGTAGAAGTGGCCAATTTTTTTTTTTGAGGTTTGGGAGTTTTCTTCTCTAATCAATATATTTATTTGATTCAAGTGGATTTATATGTTTTATTTTCTTTGTAATTGATGATGGAAATAATTATTTTTGTGTTGTGTTAAAGGAAATGATGATTTATGATCCGGAAAGTGAAAAAGCAGAGATTTGCTTAGGGTTAATGTGAACCAGTTTCAGTGTAAATTGAATAACTCTTTCTATAGATGTCATATTAAGGTGATTATAGTTATAAATGAAAGATAAGACATAGATCTACAACTTTGTAGAAGAAACCAAGACTTGAATCTATCTTTAAGGCCCTTGAAATTTAGCTTAAAGTTGAGTGATGTCTGCTGCCCTGCTATTAGGAGCAATCTATAATGTTTTAGTGATATCTTGAGATTTAGATTTCAAAATTGAGTAATTTTTGTATGTTTTAGAAACTAAAGACATAGTGGAATAACTTTATATAATACCACTATCCCTGAAAATATCATTTTTTAGGCCACAAATGATATGTAAGTTGAGACTAAAATTCTACCTATGGGCAAAATAGACCTCACGGTCAGCAAAAAATTTATACTAATCATGACATAGTCCAAATTTTAGTCCAGAATCAAAATGCAACCCATGTCACAATTAGTAGGTCTTACTTAATGATCGTGACCCCTTTTTCTTAATCTAGATCACTGTTAGCACTCTTTTGGTATTGACCATGAGGTGGCCAAGTTCAATACAGAATTGAAATAAAACTTATGTCACGATTAGCAAGTATAAGCTAATGACTGTGACCCTTTCCTACCTCTTTCTAAACTAAATTTTAAGGTCCTAAAGGACTATCAAAGTATATTTTAACCTCCCTAAACATTATTAGAGTATGTTAAATATAATATCAAGAGTAATAAGTGACATAAAATGAGTATAAAGTATAATAAATTAATGAAATATAGTTAAATACTAAACCTTCATGTATAAGAATAGGAATAACGTGATATGGTGATATAATTGCATGCTTTGTTAAGTACATTAATGTTAGGATTTTAAATATATGAAGCACATTATTTCTAAGTGTTTAACGATTTATTAAAAGCCTGGACTACACATAGAAGTGGATAGATAGGCATGCCTATAATGAATGATGATTGTAGCTGTTAGTGTTGGCACTTGTGGATGTTTAGTGTTCGATACTGTTTAACGGTATCCAGTGTTATCCCGTTATCCATTATTCATGAAAATTCAGGTTGTATAATAATAATGAAATATTGTAAATGAGTGAATGGCCATGAGTAAATGAGTATCTAGGAGTGAATGTTTTGTGTGAAAATAGTATTTTATTTTGTTTTCTTTGAGGTATTATTTGCATGTTAATGAGCATGTGATGTGGTTGTATTACCTCTGTATGGTTGATCGTATGACAAGTGTACTAATGTTATTGTTATTTTTTCCTCCCCACTGAGATATTAATGAGCATGGGTATTTTTTCCATATAGTTTCGCAGGTTTAAAGTGAAGTGTTGAGTGCTTTGTCGTCATCTATTGGTCACAAGAGTATAGCTTGAAGGAAATTTTGGTATATACCCAAATTTTGTTGTATATATAGTGAAGAATTTTGTATCTTTTGTAAGAGAATGTTCATGTATATGTATAAATTAAGAATTTGAAGCTAGTTATGTACTTGTATTTGTTTTTAGTTGTTGTTAGAAGTGTGATTTTTGCATACTGAATTAATAGATAGTTTGTTGATAAGAGCGAGCGTTACAAATTCTGTCGCTAATTTCATCACAAAAGTTGGTGCCATTCTTTGTCGCCAAATTTAGCGACCGTTTTTAGTTTTTCATCGCTAAACTTATGACTAATACATTTCCATGACTAATTAGCGACAAAAAAATCCCATCGCTAATTCATATTTTTTTTGTAGTGATATTATATTATGCATGTAAATTAGGATTGCAATTGGGCATATAAGTTGCAAAGGAACCTAAATCGAATAGATATATTGTTTTACATATAAATATGGATAGAAATGTTTATGATGTTATTAATGGGATAGTGTATATATGTCTAAAAGATTACATTCTTAAGAATATACATAATTGATAATGACTTCTTGGAGTTACTTATATGCTCATAATTTGAAAGGTCAATTTCACATGCATAAAAGATGTCATGGGAATTACAAAGGTATATGAGTATGTATAGATATAAATATAGTATGAACATGTATCAATATGTGTTGACCTAAAATGTGAGTGACATGCATATTTGAATAACCTTATTGGGTATATTATGATTTTGATTGAGTGTGCTTGACATGTTAACCCATTTGGACATGTGGAAATATGTTTATATATATAAAGATGCATTGGAAGTATACATACTGCATGATTGTATAGATATGAGCTTATATAATAATATGATAGTTTCCATATAATTATAGACATTATGACCATATCATATAAGTATGGTAATGAAATGTGTAAGCATGAAAACATATGCATACTTAAAATGTGTTTTTAAATCCTATCGTATGCTTTGAAGAAAAGCTATATGCGGGTATGTACATACACATCATTTGAATAAGAAAGCATAGGGTAGTATGATAACAAGTATTTCATTCATATATACAAGATGAGTTTCATACTTCAATATTGTTTACAAGTACATAATGTATATTTGTGAAAATGTACATGATACCATGCTTATAGATACATATATATAATTATACAAAAAATGAAAAGAGAAAGGTAAAGAAAGTTAAAGTAAAGAGATTTTAGTTGCCTATTTTTATGTCTAGGTTGTTAACAGATAGGTATATCTATAAAGGTATATTGTAGCTGTCCTAGTTCGACCAGTTTGGTTCTATAGCACAATATTGATCTTGTTTGGATCACTAACCGACCCTATTTGGGTCGTTGGCCAGCCCCATTTAGATCTACTTGATCGGTCCATAGTACAAATTTCATCCTATTTGAGTTCATAGTTTGATACCTTCTTGTATATTTGTTGTACCTCTAGATACCATAGTATCGTCCGTTATTCACTTCTTTAAAAAAATGCATACTTAATACATAATATAAGTAAAGTATCATGTAAGATTAAAAGATAAAGAAACATGAAAATGCTTGACGTGATTTCCATATTATCTTTATATGAATCAACGTATAGTATATGGAAAAATATGATACTGAGTGAAATTGTATTTTACATGCAGATATAGTATTTTAATATTACATGTATGTAATCATTGATGTAATTTCAAAGTATTTATATACTAAGGATTACAGGTTATATGTATATGAAGTTGTGCATTGTTGAAGTCTTTCAATGATCATATTGGCTAATACACATTCTCTATAGTTATACTTTTCTTACTTGACATTGATAAATGACATGTATGACTCTTTCCATGTAAGTACAATTGAATTATGAACTCACAACTTGTGTACACCATTTGATCCGATGCATGAGATGAAAATAAATTATTATTTCAATGCATTAGTAAATTAGAGCTGTACCCAAGAAATTGAAGGAATGACTTAACACTGATAATAACATCAAGTCTATTAATATATGCATTTGGTACATAAGACAATAATATAAATATTTATATTTCATGGAAATGTGTAAATAGAATGGATGCAGATGGATTTCGTTAATTAATTTAGTCATTTATGATTTAATAATGGGAGTTTCTATCACTACAAAAAATGTGAATTACGACGAAATTTAGTGATGGATAAGTAGTCGTCGCTATTTAGCGATGAATTAGCGACCATTTCAATTTTCAGTTGTGAAAATATATTGGGGTTAAGTTTAGTGAAGGAAAAATGAAAACAGTCGCAAAAGATTGGCAGCAATGAATGGCTCCATTTTTTGTGACAAAATTAGTAATTGAATTAATCTGTCGTTAAAAAATTTTCAATTTTCTAATTAGGAAATTAATTTTTGAAAAAATAGAGATGAAAATTTTATAGCTAAATTAAATGATAGTATAACGACGGATTAGCGACGAGTGTGGGTCACTAAAGGTTGTTCTATTCTTGCATTATCATTAGAGATGGATTATACTATTTCACTTGTATATTTTCACTGAAATTTAAAAAAAAAATTTGATTATTGATTTTACTAAGTATTACAATATTAATAAAAAATATACATATATGTTTAAACTTACTAATTATTTTTAATAATTTCGCTTTACACATAAAATTCAATTCAAATATTTTTTGCCTTTTAATTTATGTTAAAAAGATTTATAAATTTTATTATGAGAATTTTTATATATTATTAATAGTAATATATTATATAAACCCTTAATTATTAATATATTATTAATAGTAATATAAATTTTGTTAATTTCACTAAGCATTATAATATTAATAAAAAATATACATACATATTTATGCTTACTAATTATTTTTAATAATTTTTAAAAATATTTTATATGATATTATTTGCCTATTTTCAAATAAATTTTTCAATAATTTATAATTTTGATTATTCCCAGCATTATAATATAAATGAAGAATACAAATTTATTGTTACTAATTAAGATTAAAAATTATTTCAAAAAAATTGAGGATTAAAATTACAAAAAATAATTAAATAATATAAAAAATCACATTAACTCATTAATACTAAATTACCAAATTAAAAAAATGAATAAAAAGAGAAACTATTCATTGTTAGATCACGTGGTAGATTTAGACATAAGACATTCACACTAAATTTGATTAATAAAATCATATATATATATATATATATATATATATATATACATACTTGACTGTAATGGTTTGAATATCGGATCAGCCGTAAATAGTATTTTTCGATAGTGAACAGTGCTTTTGGGGTAAAAAATACATCTGGAGGTAAAAAATATTATATTTGACTATCGAAAAATATTGATCATGATTAGTTCGGGATTAAAATTTAAAATAAAATTGACATTAAATAGACCTTCAAAAGTCAAAAAGACGAAAAACAAAGCGGTTCGATTCAAAGGTTAACTAGGTTGATATAGGTTTGACTGAATCCTTAAAAATAGCAAATGAGATCTAAAAATTGCCAAAAATTCTAGATATACCTAAAATGATGTGTACAATATTTTGACTATAAAAAGTTAATTTTTTTTATGACACCGATAATTATTAAATCGGATCGATTTGATTGAATCAAACCAGTAACTGGCAGCAATTAGGTTGAAATTTTGTGCACAATCTATTTTAAATATGATAAGATAGATGAAATTGAAATTCGATTGATTTAGATTTGGAAAGTGAGAGAATTGTAGAAAATTAAATATTGGGCTTGATTTTAAGCTTTTGGGCTTGAATGAGTGGGCTTTAGGTTGAACTAAAGGCCAAACCATTCAGCCATTATAAAAGCCAAGATGGCAGACAGAGAGTATCTTTAGAAGGATGTGGCAAACAACATCTTTCAATCTTTCAATCTTTATGGCAGATGGATTTATGTGAATGTGACATGTTCATATCTTCGAGATCAGTATCATTGGGTGAAGGACACCAGTCATCAGATGCTTTTCTTTTATGGATATTGTCAGAATTTTGTTTTTTAAAAGCAGAGAGAAATCCTATGTAAAAGGAGCATTTGGTTTTGTGAAGTCATTATCATGTTCAGGTAGGCTTAATAACAAATATGGATCCTTGAAATATTGAAACAGAGAGTCCAAATAATTGAATCAAGATGAAGACTCGATAGTGTTAAGAACTGAAGGATGAAGTGCTGCTGAAGAGATATTATTGAAATCGTAGAAAGCTTGATGGAGAGCTTCTTTAACTAAATGAGTAGCTAAGGGATCAGACATAGTAAAAGTTTGCCAATGAAAAGCTTGAGGCTGAGACCACAGAGATTATTGAGAAAGATTGAAAATATATGGACGATGAAAGAAGTAAATGACAAAATATTGGTAAGCTTCTTGAGCAGGCTTCTTCCATAAATTGAGATATTGAATTCTTTTAAAAAATTTGCTAGGAGTAATCAAGACTTCATAAATCTCAACTAATGGGAGTAGGATAGCATGAGTATAAAGAACTGAAAGATATCAAAGAAACAATAATTCTTCTAGGACCACTGGAGAGGTTTGATAAAGATGAAATAATAAAGACCAAGGCTGATCAGGTGGAAAATAAGAAGAGGTAAAGGGAAGAGACCTTTTTCATTGAAAAAATATGAAGATAGTGGAACAGGTTACGGGTAGCAAATAACTTTATAGAAGTAGGATCAGAAAGAGGATAATTGGATGGTGAAGATTCTTTCTTGGTAGCAGGATGATAATGGATAGGACTATAACTATGATGAGAGCTGGGATGAGGTTTTAAATGAGGTAGAGGGTCCATAATGACCGGTGTCTAGCAAGTGTACTAGATCGGCTAGTAATATAGGGAAATAGAATTAAGACCCAAAATATCGAACCCAAGGGAAAACTTGTGCTTGTGTGCTAATTCAATTTTAAAACCAATTTCGGTGTGTAAAGAGAGAAAAGAAATCCCAAATTTTGATGTTTTGAAGAATAAAAAACCAAATCCAAAATAAAACAATTAAAGTAAACAATAATTAAGAAAACTCTATTGAAAACAAGTAATTTAAATGAGGTAAAAATCAATGATAAAAACAACTTCCACTAAAGGACTATCCACCTTAACCAATATTGATATGACTTAATAAACATAAAACATACAAGTGATTATGGAAAATTCAGTTTAATAGACCCAAATAACTTTCTCAAGATTATCACTCTAAGTATTGAACTCCCTTATTCAGAACAATTCAATACTTAGCAGAAAATTCTGAATTAATCTCCTAGATGTCTATTAAAACCTTTCTCAAGAGCTTTAACTTCCAACTATTCTTGATTACTCCCTTCTTAATCTTAATTTACTCAATTTAACACATAATCATAACTTACTCAGATTATAACATGCATTAATCCAACCAAACTAACTTAAGAACATACAAATCATTAATCAACTTAACTCAACTAATTAATCGATGTTTAGTCACGTTAATAATCAAATTAAGATTGAATAAAGACAAGAATTTGCTTAAAAACCAAGAAATAATCAAACTTGTAATTAAATTGAAGTACAAACTTAAGTCATAACAATATGAGTCAAGGATTCAAGTATCCTTCAGCAAAAGTTAAAGAAAACTACTCAAAAGACATAGTTAAGACTAAAAACAAAAGCTTGAATAAAAACTGAAAATAAAGGAAGACGTTAAAGTAATCTAAGAACAACAAATTGAAAAACTAAGGATCGATCTCTATATATCTCTCTTCTGTGTTTTGGGGTTCTATTTATAGGCAAAAACGTGGTAGAATTCTTCTTAAATTGCAGAATCAAGATAGGAAAGGAAGTCTGCTCAAAACAGGAAGTCTGACGAATCCTTCGCGCGATGGGAGAGTGAAATCACGTGGCCACGCATCCTTTTGCATTGAGGAACACGTGGTCACATGTACTATATAGTCTTCCTCACACGTGGCCACGTGTGAGTTTTGCCTTGGGTCACACGTGGTCACGTGTCTTGCTTCCTTCTTCACTTAATTCTTCACGTGGCCACTTACTCTTTAACTCAATTTTCTTCATTTCTTCTTCACATGGCCACGTTCATTCACAAATACTCCTTCACGTGGTCACGTGTAAATTCCTTCAATATCTTCACGTGGTCACGGCTCCATCCTCTGGACTAAGAGCTGCTTTTCTCGCTTAAACTTCCAATATTTATGCTTTTGCCCCAAAACTTTGCACTTTTCACACTTTAAGCTCTTTTCCATCATTTTAGCCCTGAAAATCATGCAAAATACAGAATTAACTCTAAAAATATAAATATTAACAAAATAACTATAATTTAACCCAAATAAAACCAAAATAACTAAATAAAATAACTAAAAACATATTAAAAACTACATAAAATTCACACTTATCAAATACCCCACACTTAAACCTTGCTTGCCCTCAAGCAAATTAGAACAACCCTCCTTCAAAACCATCAAACTTGAACAAAGCCTTGCAATTTCAAAACCAAACTTAGCATTTAACAAAAGCACTCAATATAAACTCTAAATAGATTAACTTCAACAAGAGAATATAAACTAGTTTCCTTGAGTGTGTGCAAGACCAAATCATTTTAAGCAATTTTGAAAACCAAAATATCAACACAACTAAGTAATGAAGTATAGAATATATGAATGCATAAGCATACAGTCGGTTTCATGCTTGAAACTCTAGAAACACAATAGGCCTCTCCTTTAGCACCGGAACCCGTAGGTCATCTCCGCTAAACAACTCAAATCAAACTTAAAATCACATAGGTCTTACCAAGGTTGTAATGGGGCTGAGGGTATGTTTATCAAAGAATGGATAGAAGATAGTCGAAATGAATATAGCCACTCTAAGACCAAATAGATTACAAACACCCCAATAACTTAAACAATACAAATTCAGCCCATCCTTACCTTGATTCCAAACTTTTCTTTATACTCCTTCACCAAGAAGTCAATTTTTTCTATTTTTCCTTGTACTACCCCACACTTATTTTCTTCATATTTACTAATTCTCTTTTTTTTTTATATATATATTATTATTATTATTATTTTTTTTAATAAAGTAGCACTAATAAGCTAACATCAAGGTAATACAATGTCTATTTTCATTTGACTTCATCAATAACTTTGAAACTTTCTTACTACACCCAACAAAACTTTATTCTTTTCATGTATCCATTTAGTCTTAAAGTGGCTAATTCCATAGGGTGAGATAAAAGTTTTTTAGGTTATATGGTTAAAATATTAAGTGTAGCAAAAAAAATATTAACGGTACGCCTTAAGCATACCCTTATAAGCTCAAAATGGTTTAACAAAAGATAGATTTATCAAGGTAGGACACAAGTCTTTTTAAAAAGAGTTTATCAAGAAAGTTGTTGCCTAGATCATTTTCTAAGATGCTTGAGTTGTTCATATGCTTTGAAGGGTGATGAGGAAGGTTCTAGTGTTCTAAATTTTCTTACTTCACTACTTCATTGCATTGAGTGTTTCTAAGTCAAAAACTGGTCTAAGTGCTTTTAAGAATTTAGAAACTAATAAATATTTATCAAGTTGAAGATTAATCCATCCAAAGACATATTAAACAACATAAATGTTCTCTTGCTAAGCAAAGGTCCAAAACATGCATACTCCATATCCAAGTTCAAAGTGTTCAAATTTTGAAGTTAACTAGGGCAAACTAAGTTTTCATGCAAATTAAATGAAAAGAGTGAACTACATAAGTCTTTAATACGTTTTCTAAACTCAAACAAAACATAAACACAACAAAACAAAACAAAATAACAGAATTTTGATTCATGAAAAAGAAAAATAAAGTTGAAGAAAAACTTCCTGAAAGGAGGCTACCCCCTCCTCAAGACTTTGCTGTCCGCAGCAACCAACAATCTACTGAAATGGAGGTGGTGGTGGAGGAAAACGTTGCCAAAAATGGTGAATAAAGTGCTCCATTCTCCTATTGCCTTCCCTTACTTCATCCCGGAGTGTATCCAATCTCCCTTGCATTTGATCAAGCCTCATTTGTTGAGCATCCATCCGGCTGCTTAATTGATTAAACGGTGCTTCCCATTCTGGTGTTGTAGGCTCATTAATTGGGGAAGGTACTGCTGTAGCAACATGTTCCTCATTTGGTTCCTCTTGCTGCTCCTCTTCCTGCTCCTCAAATCGAATATTATTCTCTCTTAAATACTCTTCTCGTGTTGCCCAATGTCCTCGGGGTCTAGGTATCAAAATCTTCATCCTTTTCAACATTCTATTATCAATGCAAGGCAAATCTCCTGGGAGTGGCTCGCTATAAATTGGATGTTTAACTGTATCTGCCAAAACTGTAGCTACCCATCCAATAGAAATATTATCAATGTTACCCGACATTTTCTGCAAATCCTTAATTCGACTAGCTATAATGCCGGCTCCATTAATTGCAACGCCATACATCATACATCTTAACACCATTGCTTGAGAGACACTAATAGTACTGGCATTCTTTAAGTTGTTATACACAGTTTTTGCTAAAAACCGATGAATTACTCTCAAAGCATGAGTTCTTAGAGCATGTACCTTGCATTGACCTCCTACCCAAGGCTCATTTAATTCAAGATCTTTAATTCTCTCCCAATTTTCCGCAGGTGAAGCATTTTCCAATTCCCAGGGAGCAGTTGGCATAAAGCCTAAGATTTCAGAAAATTGAGTAAAGGACAAAGAATATCCTTTCTTACCTAGCTTAAAACCAACTGTACCCTCCGAATCATCTCGTCTGAAATAACATTCAAAAGAATACAGAAGATCTCTAGCCAATTCTGGGTACACCTTTGGTTTCTTTTTTATGAATTCCCCCCAGCCAATGTTTTGAAGCAATGGTTCGATCTCATAATCCCACAAATTACCAGCTGGGATATTGAGAAACAAATGACTTAAGTAGGCGGGCTGCACATATTTGCACTTGCTGAAATAATCAAATTTGTTAACCTTTGCCCGATCGACATGTGATGGAATTTGTACCCCAGAGGAACTAGCGACATCAGGGTGTTTAGTCCTTCGAGGTGCCACTACAATCAAAGAAAACACAATGTAAGTATTAATCACCAAATAAACTGCTCATAAGTATATGAATATGTATGATGCATTAGTTGGATAAAGTGAAAATTTAATAGCATATGTCATGCAAAATACAAAGATCATAAACAAATAAACAACTCTTTCACAAGGTAATTTACATGCATCAATGCAAACTAGAAATATGCCAATCAAAGAGTGGAGTTTAAAGTTTTTTTAGTAAAAGAAAACTCATTGAAGCATTTTATCGAACACGTTGTGAGCATAAATTTGAGCATGAATTTCAACAGCATAACCAAGAGTGTTTATTATCCAATTATATATTAACCATCTATTACATGCACTCAACAATCATAATTATCCAAATAAGCAAAAACAGTAAACATGCACACAAAATGAGAAGTGCAGATTAACCCAAAAACTTAAATATTTGTGGACTATATTTGCATAAAACACTACCAATGATGATAAACAACTAGTAATTACGGAAGAGAGAAAGTAAATACTTACTTGAGAATGAGAAGGACACCACAATTTGCAATACAATGTGAGAGGTGCAAAAACCCTAAATTGATGATGAAAATGTGGAGAAGGAAAAACTTAAGTGTAAGAGAGAGTGGAAGATGCAAGAGAAATCAGATGGAGATGGTGATGAGTGAAAATCCCGTGGTCACGAGTTGATTGTGTGATAGTGAGGCGTGGGCACGGAGAGAGTGAATATGAAAATAAAAAGAAGAAATGAGGAAGCCGTGAGTTTTATAAGGGAAGGGGACGTGGCCACGTGAATCTTAGTGAAGATAAACACGTGGTCACGTGTGGGAATCCTAAAATGGCCAGTGAACAATTGCGTGGCCACGTGATTTCTTGGGTAAGAACACACGTGGTCACGTGTGGGGAAACAAACTTGGACAGTGAGCTGAGACGTGGCCACGTGAAATTTTATGAAGACAGACCCGTGGTCACGTGTGTGCATATGCTATGTGATGTGTGGCCATGTAAATTAAATCAACGTTCCAGTGCATCAAGACGTGGCCACGTGATTTCTTGTGTAAGAACACACGTGGTCACGTGTATAAATGGAGTTTCTCCTTTCTCTAACCCGTGGCCACGTGGATTCTCCTTGAGAGACCACACGTGGTCACGTGAATGACCAATTTTCATCATTTTTGCCCACTGCCCGGGTATATGTCTATGTTTGAATCCTACAATAATTTGTTCCCACATGTCTCTTAAAAACCTGATTTTTCTTATTTCTTTCATGAATCAAACACACAAACATACAAGCATGCATAAATCAAACATTTAAACACACAAACATGCAGAAATCAAATGCTTAAACACACAATCATGCAGAAATCACAAATACTGACTGAAAGCAAACAAAGATGAAGTTCTGAGTTTTTGGAGTCTCCAGCTAGACTCTCCAAACCGATTTTTAAGTATCTTTAAAGACCATGGTTGCTGAAGCAACCTCTTGTTGTCCGATTTGATATGCTTTAAGACGATGACCATTGACTTGAAATTCATGTCCATCTTTTAAGTTCTTGATTGTTACTACCCCGAGATGATTGCTTGCTTTTACTTGATATGGTCCAAGCCACTTCGATTTGAGTTTCCCTGGAAACAAACGAAGACGACTATTATAAAGAAGCACTAACATTCCTGGAACAAATTCTTTTACCCTTAAATGCTTGTCATGCCATCTTTTTGTCTTTTCTTTGTAAAGTGCAGCATTATTATATGACCATTGTCGAATTTCATCAAGTTCATTGAGCTGAAATTTCCTTCTTTCTCCTGCATCACTTAAATCAAAGTTAAGAAATTTAGTAGCCCAGTATGCTTTATGTTCTAATTCGACTGGAAGGTGACATGCTTTACCAAAAACAAGTCTAAAGGGAGACATACCTATAGGGGTTTTGAAAGCAGTTCGATAAGCCCATAAAGCCTCATCTAACTTAAGAGACCAATCTTTTCTAGAGTTATTGACTGTTTTTTCCAAGATTGATTTCAATTCCCTATTAGATATTTCTACTTGTCCATTTGCTTGAGGGTGATATGGGGTTGTGATCTTGTGTTTAACACCAAATTTTTTCAGCAAGGCCTTAAATTGATGGTTGACAAAGTGTTTGCCTCCATCACTTATAATAGCTCTAGGTGCCCCGAATCTAGTGAAAATATTCTTACGAATGAATTCCAGCACAATTTTTGCATCACAAGTCCTAGTAGCTATTGCCTCTACCCATTTACTTACATAGTCCACTGCTACCAAGATATACTCATACCCAAATGAGTTAGGAAAGGGACCCATAAAATCGATGCCCCAAACATCAAATATTTCTACTTCTATCACATTGTTCATAGGCATCTCATCTCTTTTGGATATATTTCCTACTCTTTGACATTTATCACAAGTGGCTATGAAAGTTTTGACATCCTCAAACAAAGTAGGCCAGAAAAAACCTGATTAGAGTATCTTTTGAACCGTTCTATTTGTTCCATGATGACCTCCAACTTCTCCCCCATGGCATTGATGCATGATAGCTCTTTGTTCCGATTCCGGTACACACCTTCTCAATACTTGATCCAGACATATCTTGACAAGGTATGGATCATCCCAAAGGTAATGCTTGGCATCCGCTATGAGCTTTTTCCTCTGTTGCCAAGTAAAATCCTTAGGGAGATAGCCACCTGCAAGAAAATTGGCTATATTAGCGTACCATGGAACTGAATTTTCATAAGTAAAACAAGCACAAATGTGTTCATCAGGAAATAGGTCAGAAATTTCTCCCTTTTCGATGCCAGCATGATCTAATCTAGAGAGATGATCAGCTACAAAATTTTCTGCTCCTTTTTTATCTTTTATCTCAACATCAAACTCTTGAAGTAATAACACCCATTGGATAAGTCTTGGTTTGGAATCCTTCTTGGCAAAAAGGTATCTCAATGCAGCGTGATCCGACCAAACTGTAATTTTAGATCCCAAAAGATAAGATCGGAATTTTTCAAATGAAAAGACGATTGCCAAGAGTTCCTTTTCCGTAGTGGTGTAATTTACTTGGGCTCCAGTGAGTGTGTGGCTTGCATAGTAAATGGTGTAGAAAATCTTCTCCTTTCGCTGTCCTAAAACCGCTCCAACTGCATAATCACTTGCATCACACATGATTTCAAAAGGTAAGCTCCAATCGGGTGATGCAATGACCGGTGCACTCACTAATTTTTGCTTCAATAGGTTAAAAGCCTGCAAACACTCAGCATTAAAGTTAAATGCAGCATCTTTAAGCAATAAATTAGAGAGTGGCTTAGCAATTTTGGAGAAATCCTTAATAAATCGACGGTAAAATCCCGCATGACCAAGGAAACTCCTAATGCCTTTTATATTAGTTGGTGGAGGTAGTTTTTCTATCACGTCAACTTTTTCTTTATCAACCTCAATGCCCTTTTCAGAAATTTTATGTCCTAAAACAATGCCCTCTCTAACCATGAAATGACATTTTTCCCAATTTAGCACAAGGTTAGTTTCTTGACATCTCTTTAAAACCAATGCTAGATTACGCAAACAAGACTCAAAATCATGCCCATAAATAGTGAAATCATCCATAAAAACTTCCATAAATTTTTCAATGAAATCATGAAATATGGCCATCATGCATCGTTGAAATGTGGCAGGTGCATTACAAAGACCAAAAGGCATTCTCCTATATGCAAATATTCCATATGGACATGTAAACGTGGTCTTTTCTTGATCTTCCGGGGCTATAGGTATTTGCATGTACCCCGAATATCCATCTAGGAAACAATAAAATTTATTTTCTGCCAATCTTTCTAGCATTTGATCAATAAAGGGCAATAGGAAATGATCTTTTCTAGTGGCCTTATTTAATCTTCTATAATCAATGCATACTCTCCATCCCGTTACTGTGCGTGTAGGAATTATTTCATTATTTTCATTTGTTACTACAGTCATTCCTCCCTTTTTAGGCACACATTGAACAGGACTAACCCAACTACTATCAGAGATAGGATAGATAATACCTGCATCAAGTAGTTTCAATACCTCTTTCTTTACTACCTCTTGCATAGTTGGGTTGAGCCTTCTTTGAGGTTGTACTACTGGCTTAAAATTGTCCTCCATGGGTATGCGATGCGTACAATAGCTTGGGCTAATTCCTTTTAAATAGGATGTTGCCCAACCTATTGCTCCTTTATGTTTTTTTAGCACTCCAATGAGCATTTCTTCTTCCAAATCTGTCAACAAAGATGAAATAATGACCGGATTAGCATTATCACTTAAAAACACATATTTCAAATGAGATGGAAGTGTTTTAAGTTCAGGGTCTCCCTTAGGAGGGGATGGTTCATCCTCCTCTTCCTTATCCTTACTGTGTTCTTGTTCCAAAATTTGTATCAATTGCTTCTCCTTTGTGTCTAACTCATCCATTCTTTTTGGATGCATTAAGCAATTTTGAAGCTTGTCCTTGAGAATGATTTCCTCTTGCTTTGCGTTGGCACATTCTTGAACCTCATCAATAAAGTAGATAGATTCTTCAAAATCATATGAAGGATGTTTTAAAATTTTATTAACATTAAAAATCATTTCCTCCTCATTAAATCTTAAAGTAACTGTTTGTCCATGGACATCAATTAAAGCTCTTGCTGTGTTCAAGAATGGCCTCCCCACAATTAAAGGTACTTTTCTATCCTCTTCCATGTCCATCACCACAAAATCTACTGGAAATATAAAATTTCCTACTTTAACTAACAAGTCTTCAATGATTCCCTTTGGTTTTTTTACCGATCTATCCGCCAATTGAAGCGTCATTCAGGTTTCCTTCAAATCACCTAGATTCAATTTCCTGCAAATTGAATAAGGCATTAGATTAATACTAGCACCCAAATCGCATAAAGCATTACCAACAAAATTTCCCCTAGTTCACAAGGCAATGTAAAACTACCTGAATCTTCCAATTTTTCGAGAATTTTGTTAGTTAATATAGCACTACAATTATCGAATAATTGAATCGTTCCTATGCCTTCTAGCTTTTTCTTATTAGTGCACAACTCTTTCATGAATTTAGCGTATTTAGGCATGTGTAGCAAAGCTTCAGCAAATGGCAAATTTATATGCAGCTTTTTAAACATGTCTAAAAATCGACTTAATTGCTCATTTTGTTTCTCTTTCCTAGCTAGAACAGGAAAAGGTAATTGAGACTCATCAAGAACAGTGGAAACAAGTTTTTCTTTACCTTTACCCTTCTCGACCTTAGGAGGCACTTCTTCACTACTTTTAGAATTAGAAATACTTACCTTCGTTGTCGGTTCCACCTTTTTAGAAGCATTCTTACCAAATTCAGTCTCCTCTAGTTCCTTCCCACTCCTTAAAGTGATTGCTTTGGCTTCTTCCTTTGGATTTCGGTCAACATTTGATGGAAATGTTCCTTGAGTTCAGTTTGACAAAGAAAAAGCAAGCTGTCCCATTTGGTTCTCTAAGTTCCTAATGGATGCCTCTTGATTTCTCATCCAAATATCTTGTGCTTTCCATCTAGCATCTTGACTAGCTAAGATGGAATTTTGGGAAGCCATGAAATTTGCAATCATCTCCTCAATGTTGGATTTCTTATCTTGTGGAGGGGGAGGTTGAGTTTTTTGAAAATCCGGTGGTTGGTGGTATGCTTGAGATGGGTATTGGTTAGGGTAGTGTGGTGGAGCTTGGTTTTGGTATGGGATGTGATTATTGGACGTAGGGTTGTGATTAAATGGGGGTCTCGGGTTTGGATTAGAAGAAGTAGTACCTTGGTTACCTTCTCTCCATGAGAAATTTGGATGGCTTCTCCATCTCGGATTGTATGTGTTGCTATATGGATTCAAGGCATTCACTTCTTCCACCATATTTTTAGCATTCTTCATCCCCAAAGGTCCTGAAATCCCTGCATAAGAATCAACTTCATGAGACAACATAGAGACATTTTTAGATTTAAGCTCATTAATTTCTTTTAAATGTCTTTTTTCCATTAATTCCAATTGAGCCTTTAACATGGCAATTTCATCAACATTATGAACTCCCTGTTTCTTTTGAGTTGCTCTAGAGCTTGCCCATTGAGCATCATTGGTGGCCATCTCATCAAGGAGTAGAAATGCGTCCTCGGGAATTTGATTCATGAAGCTTTCATTGGAGGCTGCATCTAGCAAAGATCTTGTTGATGGATGAGCACCTGCATAAAAAATATGCATCAATTGAAAAATAGGAACTTCATGATGAGGACAACTTTTCAAGAGTCTTCTAAATCTTTCCCAAGCTTCATGGAATGGTTCCTCATAGAACTACTGAAAATCACTAATTTGTTTCCTAATGAGGGCGGTCTTAGTAGGTGGGAAAAACTTGCAAAGAAATTTCTCTTGCATTTATTGCCAAGAGTGGATGGATTGATTTGGTAGCATTTGAAGCCAATCCCTAGCTTTTCCTATAAGGGTGAATGGGAAGAGTTTCAACCTAATTGCATCAGTTGATACATTAGGAATTTGCACAGTGTCACTCACTTCTAAGAACATATCCAAATGTTGTGCTGGATCCTCTATATCTGAACCCGAAAATTGGTTTCTTTGTACCATAGTGATGGTAGCGGGTTTAATCTCAAAGGGTTGGTGATGAGGAATTCTAATGGTTCTATGTTCTTCATTCCACCTAGGGATAGCATAATCCCTTATGGTTCTAGGTCTATACCCATTACTGGGAGCTTGGGGTGGTGCATTTTGCTCTTCAATCCTAGGTGGTGGATCATTCATAAGCTGCTCAATTTATGGATCGTTCATATTGTCTCTTAGCCTTCTAATCCTATGGAATGTCCTCTCAATTTCAGGGTCTAATGGCAAGATGGGGTTGTCTCTAACCATAAACCACTTAGTTAATCAAAAAGAAAATAAGAAATTAGATGAAGAAGAGAAGAAAACACTCAAGAACTTCTTTTAAAATCAAATTAAACAAACAAACGCCAATGTACTTTCCCCGGCAACGGCGCCAAAAACTTGACCGGTGTCTAGCAAGTGTACTAGATCGGCTAGTAATATAGGAAAATAGAATTAAGACCCAAAATATCGAACCCAAGGGAAAACTTGTGCTTGTGTGCTAATTCAATTTTAAAACCAATTTCGGTGTGTAAAGAGAGAAAAGAAATCCCAAATTTTGATGTTTTGAAGAATAAAAAACCAAATCCAAAATAAAACAATTAAAGTAAACAATAATTAAGAAAACTCTATTGAAAACAAGTAATTTAAATGAGGTAAAAATCAATGATAAAAACAACTTCCACTAAAGGACTATCCACCTTAACCAATATTGATATGACTTAATAAACATAAAACATACAAGTGATTATGGAAAATTCAGTTTAATAGACCCAGATAACTTTCTCAAGATTATCACTCTAAGTATTGAACTCCCTTATTCAGAACAATTCAATACTTAGCAGAAAATTCTGAATTAATCTCCTAGATGTCTATTAAAACCTTTCTCAAGAGCTTTAACTTCCAACTATTCTTGATTACTCCCTTCTTAATCTTAATTTACTCAATTTAACACATAATCATAACTTACTCAGATTATAACATGCATTAATCCAACCAAACTAACTTAAGAACATACAAATCATTAATCAACTTAACTCAACTAATTAATCGATGTTTAGTCACGTTAATAATCAAATTAAGATTGAATAAAGACAAGAATTTACTTAAAAACCAAGAAATAATCAAACTTGTAATTAAATTGAAGTACAAACTTAAGTCATAACAATATGAGTCAAGGATTCAAGTATCCTTCAGCAAAAGTTAAAGAAAACTACTCAAAAGACATAGTTAAGACTAAAAACAAAAGCTTGAATAAAAACTGAAAATAAAGGAAGACGTTAAAGTAATCTAAGAACAACAAATTGAAAAACTAAGGATCGATCTCTATATATCTCTCTTCTGTGTTTTGGGGTTCTATTTATAGGCAAAAACGTGGTAGAATTCTTCTTAAATTGCAGAATCAAGATAGGAAAGGAAGTCTGCTCAAAACAGGAAGTCTGACGAATCCTTCGCGTGATGGGAGAGTGAAATCACGTGGCCACGCATCCTTTTGCATTGAGGAACACGTGGTCACGTGTACTATATAGTCTTCCTCACACGTGGCCACGTGTGAGTTTTGCCTTGGGTCACACGTGGTCACGTGTCTTGCTTCCTTCTTCACTTAATTCTTCACGTGGCCACTTACTCTTTAACTCAATTTTCTTCATTTCTTCTTCACATGGCCACGTTCATTCACAAATACTCCTTCACGTGGTCACGTGTAAATTCCTTCAATATCTTCACGTGGTCACGGCTCCATCCTCTGGACTAAGAGCTGCTTTTCTCGCTTAAACTTCCAATATTTATGCTTTTGCCCCAAAACTTTGCACTTTTCACACTTTAAGCCCTTTTCCATCATTTTAGCCCTGAAAATCATGCAAAACACAGAATTAACTCTAAAAATATAAATATTAACAAAATAACTATAATTTAACCCAAATAAAACCAAAATAACTAAATAAAAGAACTAAAAACATATTAAAAACTACATAAAATTCACACTTATCACATAACAAAGACTGGGGGAAAAATAGGAAGAGGTTTGGAGGAAGATAAGTTACATGGATGAGAGAGCTAATCAAGAAGGAAGTTCTGCTTACCTTTTATACGTTGGACTTTAAAGTTATAACGACAGAACCATTCAGCCCATAGTAGAAATTGCTGATGTGGAACTGACTTCCTTTTAAAGAAAAACATCTTTGGGAAGGAAGAGTAATCCGTGACAATTGTAAATTTATGTCCAATCAGATGGAACTCAAAATGTTTGATTTCATATTTGACAGCTAGCGCTTATTTGAAGGTAGAATGGTAATGACATTCAGATTCTTTAAACTGTCTACTAGAATAACTACACACATGTTGGACACTATTGATTTCTTTAAGAAGAACAGCACCCCAATGTTCATCACTGGCATCTGTCTAGAAAAAACGATGACATGTTAATGGGATATACAGAGGTGGCAATGTTTGAACCATAGCTTTCAACTTTTTGATAGATTGAGTGTGAATAAAAGACCAAGTGGGTGGATCTTTCTTCAGTAAGCGATAAAGTGGCTTTGTTAAAGTGTTGAAGTGGGAAATGAACTATCTAACAAAATTAGCAATTCTAAAAAACTGTTGAGTTTGCTTGAGTGTAAGGTGAGTGTCAGGAAATTTGAAAAATTCTAGTGCAATGTGGGGTTGAGGTTGATAGGTACCATTGAGGAAATGCATGCCAAAAAAACCTATCTCAACTTGAGCATATTTTTCTTGGGCCAAAAGGAAATCATCTGGTGACATTCCAGGATGAGTGGCTTTGGTGGGCTTTATGTCTTCAAACTTTTTAAATGGAAGAGAAATGAAAAATTTAGGTTTAGTCCAAAGAGGAGAGGAATGTTTGAGTAAAAACTCAGAGTGAGAGGTAGCACAACAATGAGTGAGAAGGTTGGCTTTGAGGTGTTCAAATGGGCAAGTGGTTTAACTAAAAAAAGGGTATGCTAGGTGGTGTATGGCAAAAATTAGTTTTTGAATTTAAGACCAGTAAGATGGAAACAAAGTTTAGGTAACTAGAACAAAGCATCAAAACCAAGAACTAAATCTTTTCCAAAAAGAGTGAATCTAAAAGCATGGATCCATATATAACAATCGGGAAAGATTTGAATCTTGATAGGATGTTTAGTCTTTTGATGGATAGTGAGTATCCCTTGGTTGGATATTTGGAAATGTTGGGTAAAAGGTTTTCAAAATTGAAAGGGTAAAACAACTGGGTTAAGAATAGTATTGTGACCTCCAGTATCAACAAATGCAATGACATCGATGGGAAGAGCATAAGGTTCTAAATAAATAGTGACAGAGACTAAGAAAATTGGATGGGTAAGAAAGATGGAAGGTTTGAAGATTGTAGGTGGAAGAGTTTGTATAGCATGACTTGGAGGGACATTATTATCTAAGAGATCATCATCAGAATCATGAGATCATTCATCATCAGACTATGAAAGAGCAAACATAGTGTAAGGATCAGGTTCATCATCCATAGAGAAAATAGATTTAATGTCATCATCCTCTAAACAGAGCGCTTCTTGTTGGGATAAGATTTAGCAAAATGACATTTCTATCTATAGATGTAACAACAATCACCCTTGGGTTGGAACTTCTTTTTTCGAAAATAACGAACTTTGGAACCTTTCTTGAATCAAAAAGCTTTTTGAAAACGAGAAGAGAAGCGAGGAAATGAAGATCTCTATTTGTAAGGTTTACAAGAACACTTCTTTTTAGGAGAATATTTTATCTCAAGATCAAGGTGACGGCAAACTTTCTTAAGCTGAGGGTCTTTTCCTTTTTTGAAAGTTTCTCTAATCAATTTCTGAGAAGTATAGAGCTTATCCAAAGCAGTAAGAACTTTATGATATATCTATCCAAGAGTAAGAGAATTGAGCTGGATTCCTTATTTTCAGAGTAAAAGCATAGTGCTAGAAGATAATTGTTTTGGAATGGAGGATAAAAATCCTTACTTGAGATTAAGATCATTAGCACCATTAAGCATATAGAAAATCTTAGACATTTTCTTATAATGCTTATCCAAATATTTACGACGGAGAGAATAACGTTTCATCCGAAAATAATAAGCTCTAGTGGCTTCTTCAAAATCTCCAATGTGCCAATGAACTCAAGATGTATCTTTTGAAGAATATAGGCAAGAGAATCACTGCGAAGAAACTGCATCTTGGAATAATCATTCAAATTATTTACAAACCAATCATAACGATGGCCTGTAAATTGAGAAGTGAAATCAACTAGAATTTGTTCAAGAGGAGGCGAATTTAAGTGATGAGTTTGTAACTCAAGCCAAACAAAGAATTCTTAAAGTCGATCACGCCATTTATGTTGAGGAATATCCTCAAACTAAAACCAAGGACCAATAATAATCTTAGGAGGAGATAGAATAGGACTTATAGCATCATCATCATTCAAATACGTATCATCAGGGGCATCTATATAATCTGGTTAAGTGGGATGCTACTGGGTAGTTGTACTTTCAGCAAGAGGATTAGCCATATAAATAGGAAAATATTTAGGATCTGGGTCTGAGTTATTAGATAAATCTGAATCTAAGTAAGAAGAGGATAATAGTAAAGGCTGAAAAGGAAAAACTAAGGGTATGGTTTGAAAGGCTTTTAGTTGTAGGGTATGGACAAGAGGATTAGGAGGTTGAATCATTTGAGGAGGATCAAAAATCTAAATTTCTTTCTATTTAAGATCAATTCCTGGTGGTGGTGGTTTAGAGCTAAAAGAAAGAGGAGTAACAGAACATTTAGGTTGTTTATGAAAGTCTTGTTGCATAAATAAATCATGAAAATAGCCAAAACTATAAAGTTCTGCTAGAGTAGGCTTAGCAGGAGGTAGAACATGATATAAAGGTTGATGAGAGTAAAGGGTAAAGGTAGATAAAAAAAGAGAAGGAAATGAGGGTTGTGAAGGGGTTTTGGATATATCAGATTTAATGTGAACTATTTCAGCTTTGAGTTTTGTAACTTCATGTGCCTTTTGTTGGAACTGATCATCATAAGTATGCTGAGTGATGGAAGCCATGAGTTGCTTATCATGATCAACAATTTTATCTTGCAAGCGGTGAGGTAATTGCAAAGTAGCAGGATGCTATTAGTAAATTTAAAATCTAAAGAATCAACTCTTGAAGAGACATGATCAACATTAGTTTCTATTCGATGAAGAACTTTCTAATGTGCCAAAGAAGATTCAGTAGGCCAATTAAGAACTGCTTCAGCTGGAGTAACCGATCTGGGAACACCTTCTATAGAGATACCAGGTGATTTAATAAATGGAGTGGTTTGAATTTTTATGGTAGGGTTGATGGATTCTTGAAGAGATGGAAAATCATTTTCATAGGAAGTAGTAGAATACATAGCAATGGTAGGTAGGGATAGAGGAGGTTGAACAATGGTTTGAGCACAACTATGAGGAGGATGTGGTGGAATATGTGGGGAATCTGGTTTATTAAAGTAAGGGGGTGGAGAGTATCTCACAGCATAGTTATATTTTCTAGATGGTTGACCAAGAGTTCCAATAGAAGGATCATCATCTTTTTCTAAAGAATCTTGAAAATAAGTCTTAGAAGAACGTGGCTTTTTCTTTCTATGACGGCGGTGTCGACAACTATCATCTTTATATTCTGCTTCAAAAGCATCATCGAGACAGTTATCACAAGAGCATTATCCCCAAAAATAGTGACCATCCCTTTTAAAAGCATAAATGGGATGACCAATAACATCAAAGCCTTTAATAGGAATACCATCTTCTTATTGAAAAGAAGAAGCTGGTTGTAAGATAAACTAAGTGGTGAACAAAGAAGCTGTCGAAGATTCTGGAGAATTAGTAGAAAGACAATGAAAATGAGTTTCAACAAGACCATTTTTTTTCTTAATGAATAGAGGCTTAGTTGACTGCACAGGCTGATTCTGTTGATGGAGTTTCTCATAGCTAGTTAGCCATGATTAAGGAAAATATTCTAGCAATTGTTCTTTGGTAAGTTGCTTTAGAATCTGAACACAAGTAGATACATGTATAGAGTCAACAATAATCTTCGGAGCATTAGATGAACATGGTAAATATATGTCTATATAATGATTTTGTACTTTGTAGATCATTTAGTAATGAAGTGTAGCAACATCAGTAGTTTGAACTTCATCAGCTTCAAAGATCTGGATTTGAACTTGAAAAGCATTCAACAAATGGATGATATCAATAGGTAGGGCTCTATGAATCTAATATGAATCCGCAACATAAGCAGCTATGATTGTCCAATAAACGACACTTCTCTTGGCCTGACTAGGGACTATCCTCTTATGCTACACACTACAAACTCATATCGAACTCATAGATTCCCTAAAACTGTTAGCAGGATCCTTAGATAGTAATGTAAGAAAATCAAAATGGTAAAAGAAAGAGTATTTAGAAACACATCTTTTATTTAGAGAGAAAATTCAAACTCAAAATGAAGCTTGAAGATCTCAGCAAACTTGCAACATTATATAGAGGTAGATTAAGTGGAAGCTAACCTCATTGCTTATGATTACAAACACTAAAGAGGAGATAAGAAGGAATCTCCTTTACAACTCATTATAAAAAGATGAAAAAGCAACATACTTTTACTTTACAACACACAACATATTAACTTTAATACAATAATTAAACAAAGATGACAGACAAAGAGCATCTTTAGAAGAATGTGGCAGACACAACAATCCTTATCTCTTCAGCCTTCATCTCACTCTTCCTTTGGTCAAACCACCATAGCTAGTATTCTCTCAAAATTTTTAAGTTTTCTCTCTCTTTCTCACTGAAATCCAAGTCTTCTAAGTATATTTTATCCTCCCTATAAGAGTATCAAGGTCTTTCATCTTTGATTTGAGTGGATTAAATGAGAAAAATCAAAAGAAAAAGTGAAAGGGTTCAATTTGAGAAAAGTGAATATTAAAATTTTACATTTATTTTAGGGTGCCTACAAGTATTTATAGGTGGCTAGAGTTCATTTATGCGGTTAATTTAAGCATTTGAGAATAAAAAATTATGTTTGTATTGATAAAGAATTCGGCCATGGTAGATTCTCCAAGTGAGGGACAACTATCCAAGGCTAAAGGCAAGGAGAAGGAAGCCTAGAGGATCTAAAGCTAGTGAGAAACGTTAATAGCTACTAAATTCATCTATTTTCCTTGAATTGGCATGATTTTTCTTTATGTAAATTAGGAAAAATTAGTGAAAATGCATGTACAATTGAAATTGACCTTAGAATAATAATTTAGGACCTTAAATATAGCTATTAGAATGCTTAATTTGATTTAAAAGATTATATAATGTGAACAACCTATATGGCCAAATGGTTTCCTAAAGAAAACCAAAGTAGATTTTGTGTATTTTTGATAATTTAAAATATAAAATGAACCTAGAAATAAAGCATTGTGTCTATGAATTTTTATAGAATTTATGAAAATTATTTGAGTATTTTTTTAGAAGAAAATTAGGTTATGTATATGATGTATTTGTTGAATTATTGTGAAATAATTCATTAATTAAGTAAAAAATGATGAATTATTGTAAAATAATTCACAAACTATGCAAAAGTATTGAAAAAATTGAATGATTGTTGTACTGAACTGAAAAAGGGAATGGAAATATCAAAAAAAAAATCTGAAAAATGAATTAAATGTAAATGAAATGCTGCCCTTAGTAATAGTCAGGTCATCAAAATCTAGCTTAGGATATAATTGGCTAGCCATAGAGACACTTATACCGCAGTGCAAGTCATGACAACTTATTTTGCTATGATAGGATCGTACTGATCTCCCATAATATTTGATCTATTTTGTATTCTATTCTGTAAAAATGATCATTTAGGATTATTTTTCAATCTATACTATGGCCTTATGGGGTCCGCACCCCGTATATCCTGTCTGAAAATTTCTATTGGGATTGTACTAGGAGTATAATGGTAAAAATAAGTTAAAAGTATAAAAAAAGATAAAAATAAAGTTTAGAATGAAAAAAGATCTAATTGAAAAGAAATAAAAAGTTTAGGGATAAAACGATAATCTTTCCAAATATTGAATTTAATGAGTAAAAGTGATAAAGAAATAAAAGAAAATGGTAAAATGGTAACTTAGTGATCTTACTATCTAAAACTGAATTTTTGTAAATTGGAAAGATTAAAACATAATTTTGCATGAAAAAATTAAAATAATGATCAATTGGTAATTTTGCATGCCAAAAATTGAATGTGAAGTGAAAATAATTAGTAAATTAGTGACAATTTTATAATTAAATGGTAAAAAGGTAATTTTGTAATAAAATGAAAAATTAAGGACTAAATTGAAAAGCTTACCAAAGTATTGGTATTAAAATAAAATGATTGTTAAGAACATTGATAATTGTATTTTTGATAGAAAATTGATGAATTTGGCATAATTAATGCAATTATACTTGTTTGAAAAATACTTTGATTTATAGTCACTACTGAGTATATTTAATACTCAGTACGTAGTATTTACTGCATGTAGGTACTGAATAAAGTGTAGACCAATAGTATGCAAAGGAGAAAATTTTGAAGAAAAAGAGAAAAGTAGAACTATTTTGTAGTTTGGCATGTATATATTTATTTAGCTAGATTTGAAGTAAGAATTGATCTGTAATTGGACAATACCTGTATATATCTGTAGCAACAATAAAATTGACAAATAAATAGCGATAATTTTGCACTATTAGCGACTGTATTTTGCATCACTAATTTCCTGTTTATGTGGCACTTTAAAATTGTTGTTTTGCGATGATTATTAGCAATGAAAATATCTGTTGCTAATAATTTTTAATCTTGGGATGATCGATTTTAGGGGTGAATTAGCAACGGATCTTCTTACCTTAGCAACAAAATTTTCATCGCTATTATTAGCAACTATTTTTTACTTTAGTCACTAAATATGCCAGCGATAGAAAAATAACGACAAATAGTATATAGTCATTATTGTTTATTAGCGACGAAATTTTATTAAATAACGATGGAAAATAATTTCCTTTTTTTGTAGTGTATGAACTTAGTTTGATATTAAAGTGCATACATGAAAGTTGAGCAAATCACTAAGATAAACCAAACATAAATCAAGAAAGTCAAATTGATGTATAAGAACTTAAGAATACATGAATATTAATAATGAAATAAATAAATGGTAAGTAAGTCTAATGGTAATAAGTGATGAAGTTGATTATAATAATTTAATGAGATTGAAAAATACCCTGAAATGTTATGATTTTATTCGTATTATTTAAAATAGTAAGTTTGTATGCATAATAATATGCTTTTAAGTGTATGTGTTATTTTGGTGACTTTTAAGAGAGGTCAACCATATGATTTATGTTTTTCACTAAGCTTTATAGTTTAACATGAGCATTTATCCATATAGGTTGTTAAGCTAGGACTTTTTCTTGGGGATATAATCTGCATCTAGAAGGCCAACACAAGTTATAGAAGAGATTGAAGTATAAAGTTCGTATTTTAGGCTTTTGTTTATGAAGTAATTATTTTGTACTAGAAATTTTGTAAAGTAAAGATGTTTTAGTAGTAAAAAACTTTGTAAGGTTTAAAGAGGCACTTTTGTAAGCTAAAATCTAATGGTGAAGTTTACATGTTATGCTTTATTTTCGTATGAGACTTTTGTACAGCGAAGCTAATATAAGAGCAAATAGTAAGTTATAGTTATAATTGAGATATGCATGTATAATGTTAGAAATAGGCTATTAGAGTGGGTGTTACAGGTAGAGAGATGGAGGAGAGTGCGGTAGAGAGTTTTTAGATAAAAAATGATTAAACCAAAATCAGCTCCTACAAAATTGAAACAAAAGTAATGATTTTGAACTCCAAAAATCTTAAACTCTGTAAAAATTTTGGTGTAACTCAACGAGATTGAATGCAACTGGATTATCTGAGATAGAGCCTGATCTTATGAAGATTCAATTGATTATTAGGCCACTCCCAGTATTGATGTTGTACATTTAGCTTCATCTTCTACATAATGTTTGGGTTTGTATTACTTGTGATTAGAATTTAAAGTGCTTTTTATGAGTTTTGTTAAGGAGGATTTTATATATGGAGAACATGATGGGCATCATACCTACTTCGAAGGCTAGGAGAAAGGTATGTTTTTTTTTTCTTAAGTGTGGGTTTTCTGTATGTAAATGGAATATGAGGATTTGCCATATTAAATATCTAAATAGTGAGAGGTATGTGTTCAATTTGGTGAAGGAATTAATAGCCTAGTAGAGATGAAGATAAGTGTTCATTTCGTGTGGCATTAACCTCGTTGGACTTGGAGAGTAACAGACTCAGTGGATTGATTCCAGAAGAACTTACAGATTTGGCTCAATTGCAATGTTTGGTTCTATCTCACAATAATAATTTCTCTGAGTCCATTCCTTCAAAGCTTTCATTATATTTTTGACTGAGTCAAATACCTTTCTTGAGCTTTGTTCAACACCTGGGAGTGTTTGGTCTATCACATAATATGATTTTTTAGTAATGAACCGAGGAAAGAAAGAAATAATGGATAAAGAAAGAAGGAGATAAGAAAACCAGTAGAGAAGGAGGCAGTTTAAGTGAAATTAGGGATTTTACCATTGAGAATGTCAACAAAAATAGGACCTCACACTCCTAAAATGCATGCATGACACACCCACACATATCATATCAGTACCTTTTTTGCCATTTAGGGCGTCCATTCAACACTAGGCATTTATTTAGTTTAAAATTGACAACTATAAATGCCAAATTGGTAAACTTTAAAATTTGGGGGCGGGATGACAAAACCTTGCAAGTTCAAGTGGCTAACTATGTATTAAGCCTTTCATTTAATTTGCTTATGTTAATGATCATGGTTCTATCCATCACACTATTAACATTGAATGTAGCTACACAACCTTTGATTAAAACGTGGTGGAATTATGTGTATGTGTTGACATTAGAAGTTCAATGGAATCATGCATAGTGCTTCCATTTGGTCACATATATAATTCTGCATAACCAGCATTTCAAGTTCCATAGAATTTACCCTGGTTTATCTTTATTAAACCAAAAAGTGTTCCCTATTGAATGTTTTTTGACCAAGGCATGAATATACTTCTGGAATATGAACTTTCTTATTAGAAGTGATTTAGAATCTTCAAAAGGATTGGCAAGTTTTTGAATCTAGATGAGATGCAGGAATCTTAGTTCTATTACTTAATACAAAAAAGTAAACACAAAAAGTCCTATTTTGTATATAGTTGTATAGTTATCTTAGTTCAATTACTTATATGTTTGATTTTGTATTTGCAATACAATTTGAAAATGTAAGGATATTTTGTAGCTTTCCTTTTTTGAGTTATGAAATGACAATATATATACATATATATATATATATATATATATATATATATATATATATATATATATATATATATATGTGTGTGTGTGTGTGTGTGTGTGTGTGTGTGTGTTGATAATATTTAAATAAAATTGTTCCTATTGACAAATGGAATATTTTAATTACTTTTAAAAATTATTATTAATGATCAAAACTCCATTTGTTGAAAGTGAACACGATCAATGAAGGAAAAATCCAGTGGCTTAAAGAAATCTTTAATGATCAGAAATTTCCTGGTTGAAAAAGAACAGAATTAATGAAGGAAAAATTTAGTCGCTAAAAGGTATCTTTAACTACCGAAATTCCTTTAGTTGAAAGTGAATATAATTAGCGAGAGAAAAATTCCATCATTAAAAATCAACGATTGGATATAAAATTCGATCGTTTATAACTTTACTCATGAGGCTTCTATCAATGGATTTTTCCGGTTATTATAGGTTTTTAACGATCGGTTTTTTCATTGTTAAATAACATTTTTCTTGCAGTGAAATTAAATTAAATTAACAAATGAAATAACGTGACAAATGGACTCCATGGAAGACTAAGTACATCAACTATAAACTTAAACAAATGGCAAAGAAAAGAAAAACCATAATAATAATTACAAATATAATTTATTTATATAATAAATATAATAGATAATCATAAAAGAATTATTTCATCCACTGACAATTTATCAACTCATCGTCATTAACAATGACATCATTGGCTGACATACATGTATACGTATATGTATTTAAGCACTACAAAATAAATGAAACGACTAAATTGGTTGCCTTCGTGTTCTGCCTCTTCATTTTTTGTCCTTTTGGAGCTTAAGATATTATGACAAAAATAACAATAGGAGATATTTCAGATATATCGTGTGGTGCGTTTGGCTCTCTATCCTATGTATTGTGAATCTTCCCTTTTATACTCTTGTAGCTTAACATACAATATAATCTGATAGGATAAGACATGAAGCGCATCCAGAATCCGTCGTCTCTGCACATGAAGAACAGAGAGATGGGAGATGGAGATGATTATATGCCTTTGTTTGAAACAAAAACAGCTAAGAGAAGGGTTATGTACAGGTTGTTTGCTGCAACTGTGCTTCTATGTATAAGCTTGATCTGGGTTTATAGATTGATTTACATACCGAGTAATGATGAAAATGGAAGATGGGCTTGGTTTGGATTGTTTGCAGCTGAGCTATGGTTTGGTCTTTACTGGGTCGTCACTCAAGCTTTCAGGTGGAACCAGCTCTATCGGCTCACTTTCAAGGACAGGCTTTCTCACAGGCATGTATACTTTTACATATATAGATATCCTTAAAACAAATATGTGCGCACTGCATGAAGACTTCAGAATAACTCCAGACATTTACAGCTTTAGTTCAGTGATATTAATGGGATTGATCGTTTTCTGAAGCTAAGAGGTTCAGAAACAAAGTAGTGATTAAATTCAATAAGTTATTTGACGTTGTAGGTACAAGGAGGAGTTGCCAGGAGTGGATGTATTTGTGTGCACCGCAAATCCTGCAGTAGAGCCACCAATAATGGTGATTAATACAGTTTTATCGGTTATGGCTTATGATTACATGCCGGAGAAGTTAAGCGTATATCTATCGGATGATGGTGGTTCGGATCTTACATTTTATGCTCTATTAGAAGCATCCAAGTTCGCAAGACATTGGATTCCATACTGTAAGAAATTCAATGTAGAGCCAAGATCTCCAGCAGCGTATTTTGCCTCACCCCTTCATTCCGATCTCTCTTACCAAACTTTGGCTTTTACAGATATCAAGGTGTTTTTTAGTTATTTCAGTTGTCGCTTCGATTTGTTTTATTTCCCAAGTAACCAAAGCACATTAGCTAGTCGGGTATGAAGTGTCTTGTCGGTCCAGAATATTGTTTTAGATTAAAAGTAGCGTTTTCAATTAAATCTGAATTGGTTCATTGTTTCACCCTTTTTAAAGTGTAAGAATTTTTTTTTTTTTTTTTAAAGATTTCCTATTGCCAAGAGGTTTAAAAAGAAATTGTCTAATTAATTAGGTATGGATTATATCTAAAAAAGCTATATATATTTAAAAATAAACAAAAAAAATATAGATCATAGTGAATAAGAAGCTTTTTTCGTTTCATTTTAAATAATTAATCTCAATATTCGATTTTATCTTATTTTAAATATCTTTAGAAAAAATATTATGTATCTATCCTATTTACTTTATAAATGAACCTATTTGTTAAGAGTACATGTTTATAACTTGGTGGGTGGTGCATGTAGAAATTATATGAAGAAATGGAAGAAAGGATCCAAACTGCAACCACGCTAGGCCGAGTCCCAGAGGAAATATGCTTACAACATAATGGATTTACACACTGGAATTCCTACTCTTCTCGGACTGATGATGACACCATTCTTCAAGTATCCTTTCATATTTCCTTTTCTACACTAATCAAACAATCAATCTTCAGCTCTAAATTCTGCCCTCCCACTGTTTGATGACTGAAATTTCCATCTCCTTCCCAGATTTTGATAGATGGCAGAGACCCAAATTGCACAGATATTGATGGGTGCGGAATGCCTACTCTGGTATATCTTGCTAGAGAGAAGAGACCTCATCATCCCCACCATTTCAAAGCTGGAGCTTTGAATGCATTGGTGAGTTATATTTTGAGTTCAATTAGCAAATGTATTTAGCATATAAAGTTCCAATCTTTTGTCTTAAATAATTGTTCCAGGATCATTTCTTTGCTTGTTTTGTAATTGTCCAATTTGTGCAGATAAGGGTGTCATCTAAGATTACCAATGGACCTATCATTCTCACTCTGGACTGTGATATGTACTCAAACAATTCACTCTCCGCGAGGGATGCGCTCTGCTTCTTCCTGGATGAACAAAACAGCAATGACATTGCTTTTGTTCAATTTCCTCAGAAGTTTGAAAACATTGCCAAGAATGATATCTATGGCAACTCGTTACGAATTATTTTCAAAGTAAGTCCATATATCATATTTACTTGTAATAGTATGTTACTTTCGCTGGATTGATAAATTAAACTGATTCTATGTAATAATTTGTCACAAAAGGTGGAACTCCATGGTTTGGATGGTTTTGGAGGCCCTTTATATGTTGGAACTGGCTGCTTTCATCGCAGAGATATTTTGTGTAGAAGGAAATTCACTGAAGATCTTAAATTCGAATGGAAGAGGAAAGACAATTGTAGGAAACAAATGAATATACCGGAACTAGAAGAAGAAATAAAGCCTCTGGCAAGTTGTACTTATGAGCAAAACACTCAATGGGGAAATGAGGTTGATCAAAATTCTTCCTCTAATTAGAAATTGAGAAATGTAACTTCTTGAAACTTTGTTATGCTAAAAGTACCGGTGTTTGATGGCAGATGGGACTGATATACGGATGTGCAGTCGAAGATGTGATTACAGGGCTGTGGATCCAATGCAGAGGATGGAAATCAGTGTATTTCAATCCTGAAAGAAACGCATTCTTAGGTGTTGCACCAACCACTTTACATGAAACACTTGTGCAGCAAAAGAGATGGTCAGAAGGTGATCTCCAAATTTTGCTTTCCAAGTATAGCCCCGCATGGTTTGCAAATGGAAAGGTCCACCTTGGCCTGCAATTGGGCTATTGCTACTATTGTCTCTGGGCTCCAACTTCCTTGCCAACATTATATTACACAATCATCCCATCACTTTATCTCTTAAAAGGCATATCCTTGTTTCCACAGGTATGTTCCTTCTTTATTTTGGATCACAGAACAACCATAAGCTTTGCTTTTGTAAGTGCATCTAAGAAAATTTTATTTTGTCTCGTTTGAGGTCTCAAGCCCATGGTCTCTCCCCTTTGCTTATGTGATCTCTGCTAGTTACATTTATAGTCTGGCTGAGTTCCTGTGGTGTGAAGGCACAATTCATGAATGGTGGAATGACCAAAGAATGTGGCTATATAAAAGGACAAGCTCCTATCTCTTTGGCTTCATAGACAACGTTTTAAAGATCCTAGGACATACGGAATCGAAATTTGTCATCACTCCCAAAGTAGCTGATGAAGAAGCAGCGCAGAGGTACGAGCAAGGGATAATGGAATTTGGAGCTTCCACTCCAATGTTCACCATCTTAGCTACACTTGCAATGCTCAACTTGTTCTGCTTTATTGGACTTGTGACGAAAGTGATGATGAATAAGAGCATCGTCAGTGTTCTTGTAGCAATGCCATTGCAAATTCTTCTGTGTTTTGTTTTAGTATTAATCAACTTGCCGTTGTACAATGCCCTTTTCCTAAGGAAAGACAAGGGTAAGTTGCCAGGTTCTGTATCTCTCAAATCATTTGTATCAGCTGTTCTTATTTGTACCAGCTTTATTCTCTTAGATTAAAAACTCTTTTAATTTATAGGATCTATATTGTTGTACTTTCGATCATACAATGCTGTGAAGTAATGGATTCAAGTATTCGTAGGAGAAAATTCAAAATAAATGAAAGTTGTTTTAATGATATGATTATATCAACAATTTTACACTGAAGTTTACGACAAAAAGTCAAATATATTTTTCATTGTTTATTTTCACTTTCATGTCTCTTTCCCTTATTTCTTCTTTTTATTGTAACTTTTGAAACATTTCAAATTTAAAATAGGATTACCAAATATTTTTTTATATTAATAATAATAACAATACTAACATTAAAATTACTAACCAACAAAATATATATAATATTAACAACATAAAATGATAATAATAATAATAATAATAATAATAATAACAACAACACATATTCATATATAATTTTTATAATAATTTTCTATAAATACATTATAAAAAATAAATATATTTAATTTATTAGCCTACCTTATTTTAAGAATACAACTGCGATTTTCGTAACTTGTTACTTCAACTTCTGAATTTAATTCTGCATTGTAGTTAATAAATTCAACATTATTATATAAGCAATCTTAAATTAAATATATAAAATTACAAATCAAAATCTATTAAATTGTATTTACCTGTCAGAATAATATTAAAAATATATTATTGGCCCGAAAAAGATATATTCATAAATTATCAAATGTATGATAAGAATTTCAATAAAATGTAAACAATATAAATTGTTAACGTGCAAATAAAAGCGATTGGCAATATTTATATAGGCGCGGAGAAATATTTCTTTCAACTGAAGAATGATGAGTAGGCCCGGTTTCAACCTGAAATCGCTGACTGCAGCTGCGATTTCAGAGTCTGAAACCGCTAACTACAGTAGCGGTTTCAGAGTCTGAAACCGCCGTGGTTTGTTGCGGTTTCATGCTCTAAAATCGTTGCTGCAGTCAGCGGTTTCAGCCTGAAACCGGATCCACCCATACCGACATTTCTGATAAAATCGCTTCCTGTGGCAACGATTTCAGTATAACATCCCAAATTCATAATTTATTTCTGACATATCCAAAATAATAATTAATTTTTTAAAATACATTATTAAAAAAAATTTCCCAATTTTTTTCTCCAAAAAGGCCGTAAAAATTTTGACAATTTGTGCTGTTTGAACTTTTTTTTAACGCTATTAGAGGAAGACCTGGGGTGTTGAAGTGATATTGCGGCGTCTAAAATAATGCACACAGTGCATGCATATATCAATGAAATGACATTGCCCTTGACTTGCATGATATCGATACTAACATCATCGGAATTGGACGTCTAAACCTCCATCATTATCGATACCGTCATGATGTAAGACTTTTTGTTCAATGGGAAGAACAAATAAATTGTCTGAAAATTATTATTTAGAAACCATATCATACAAACTATCCTAGATTTCCAATTACTTTATATATATATATATATATATATATATAGAAACCATAGTTAATGCCTTTTGATCGGTTCATAAAAAAAGCCATGGACGACAATACCAACCGTATGAATTGTCATAAGATTAAATACTGTTGTGCGGCCATGTTGGATATATTTAGTTTAGTATCTTCTTATTATATAGAATTTAAATTGCATGCCTAATTGCCTACATGACTAGCTTTTCAACTTTTAATTTATTTATTCCTCAAGTTTTATGCCTATTCCATCAAAAGAATAATTTGATTTTTTTTATGTGATGAAGACTTCCATATTTTTAAGTACTTTTTAGAAACAAACAAATATTAAGTATTTATCAACAAAGAAAATTAGTTTAAGGAATGTGACTAGACGAATAATGTATTACAAGACCTTGTATGCGTGTCTGTACGTATAGTAAAGATTTTTTTTAATTATACATAAAACAAAATCATAATTGGGGGTGCAAGTTGGATTAATTTAACTTAATTTATAATAAATCACTATTACAGTTTAATTTTATATGCTTGACAACAAAAAAAAAAAAATAGAGGAACAACAGCTGCTGGCAACTCCTAACTAGTATTAAGTGCAAAAGAGAGATCAAACCCAGAGGTGAAATGAGAAAATCATGTTAGAGATCGAGGATCGAAATAATATAGTTATAAAGCTTTATAATCTACAATATAAGTTTCAAATATTATAGTTCATAGATCATGCATGATAAAATGACACGAATTACATTGTTCAAATCTTATATGTTCTAATATTATAAAGCAATTTCATTCATTGTTCACTGTATGATTTAAAAATCATTCACAAATTGATTTAGAATCAAGCAAAATCAATTCAAAAGTTTTGGCAAACCTAATTAATTACTGCAATTGGTTTCCAAAAACAGAAAATAATATTTCTCATTGTTTAAATTTTAAATAATCCAAAAAGAAGTTAAATGGTGTTCTCTAACATGTTTGTTAAGGAGCAAAAATTTAACCTCTAGAGAAAATTGTTTTCATTTATATATATATATATTTTTTTTGTATACCGTATTTTTTTTTAAATATTTCATTGATTCATTTTTCTTTTACTTTTTTTTCTATCCAGTTTTGATTTCCACGTACCAGTTATGAGGTCAAATGGATGCTTAATTATGTGGTGAAATAAATATATTATATATAAAGATAATACTGTATAAATTATCTGCATATATTGCATGTCTTAAAGAAAATACAAATACTATTGTATTAAAGTGAAATATGCCGACGAGACGCCTGCAGCCAAGTCTGAATTTGGAGGAAGAAAGAATCCCCCATTAATTATATATAGAGAGAGAGACTGACAATATTTGACGTCTCTTACACGTTAAAGGACAAAACTTCCAACTATTTGATGATTCAATTGTCCCAAATATCAACTGTGGGGCCCTAATTACCATCATGCATGAAGATGGAAGAAAGACGACAAATTAATTTTTAATTAGTAACATGCCAGGACTGCATTTGCATACATTATAAGATGCTGTTTCAACTTTCAACCGCTTACGATGAATGTTAGAAGAGAGAGACAATCTGACCAGAAAAACCAGAAAAAGAGATGGGAGGCGATGACAAGTATTTGCCTTTGTTCGAAACAAGAAGAGGTAAGGGAAGGGTCATCTACAGGTCGTTCGCAGCAACTGTTTCCGTGGGTATAGCTTTAATAGTACGTTATAGATTGATTTACATACCAAAAGAAGTTCAAAATGGAAGATGGGTTTGGTTTGGATTGTTTGCATCTGAGCTGTGGTTTGGTCTTTATTGGGTTCTCACTCAGGCTCTTAGGTGGAACCAAGTCTTTAGGTTCACCTTCAAGGACAGGCTTTCTCTTAGGTAAATTTAATCCTATTATCATCTCCTTTCTCTACATTAATTAAACAATGCATCTATATATTATGTGATTGTTTAATAATCCTACTGACATGTTCACGATGCATTGTTTAATTAATATTATCTGTGATGACATGTGATTATTCACCCCGAAAACTTGGGGTCTATTTGTCGGACGATGGGGGATCAGAACTCGCATATTATGCATTACTGGAGGCATCGAGCTTTGCAAGATATTGGATACCATATTGTAAGAAATTTAATGTGGGTCCAAGGTCACCCGCTGCTTACTTGCAATCCATCTCCAATCAACACATCTCTGCTCAGAATAAGGACTTGGCTTATATTAAGGTAATACTTTCGTTACTTCTAAATAAATATTTTATTGACGAAGCTATAATTATTATATAAAATTGCTTATAAAAAAAATTATTATATATAATTGACCTTATAGGTGGCAAGTGGGTAGAATTGGTTGTATTTGGGTTGGGTCAAAAAGGGCATGGTCAAAAATAGGCAGATTATAATATTAATAGACAAGTATTTAAAAATTATAAGGTGGCCAATGCCCAAACAGATTGGGCAGATTTGGATCAATTCAAACTTTTGATAGTTGACCGTAGCTAAAACTTCCGCCCTTAAAAATATAGACGGCCAAATTTGTTAGGCTCATTTTAGTGACCAAAGTTTTCTTTCACTAATATATTTCACTTTCATTGAAGAAAAATATGGTCGTTAAAAATTTCTTTTAATGAATGGATTTTTCTCTTTATTGATTGTAGTTCACTCTAAGTGAACGCAATCTAGTTGTTAGAGATTTGTTTTAGCGATTGGACTTTTCTTTTTATTGATTTTGCTTCATTTTCACAAAAGAAAAAATCTAATATTCATATTAAATTTTAAAAATAATTAAAATATAATTAGAAATAATTTGAAAAAGAAAAAGAAATTAATCGGAAAGAGTAAAATCAAATTCGATATTAATATTTGATTAATAAATGTGATATTAGTATTTGATAAATGCATAATTAAGTATTCGATTAATAAATGCTATATTAGTATTTGATAAGTGCATAATTAATTAATTTTAATTGGAGAATATCAAATTTGATTTCACCATCTCCAATTAATTTTTTTTCTTTTTCAAAGTATAAATGATTTTTAATATACTCTTCTATTTCATAATTTTAGTTGATTATTTCTTTATTCAAATTAAAAAATGTTAATTATTGTAGTTAAAATATAAAAAATATATATAATTATTCTATTATATCCACTTTAAACATAAAATAAATAATTAAATATTATTAAAATAATAAAAATTATATTAATAATATAGTATAAAAATTTAACATTAAGGCATAGAAAAAAGGTGGGATAAGAGATGGAAAGTGAGAGAGTGTGATACGAGAGGGAGAGAAGGAGTAGGTAAGAGAGAGACAGGTGGGGCCCATTCTTTTTCCACAAGAAAGTACTGCAGGTATGAATATATACCTCATAATCCCAAATAGTTTTCACTAAAAGAAAAATAACCTTTAAGAACCATAAATTTAATCCTTAAAAGTTCAAAACTGATCCTTAAAAGTCAATAAGGATCATAAATCTGATCCTCAATCGATCCTTAAAAACTCTGCTGGTAATGACTTACAAGGATCAGCTATGGCATATGATCCTTAAAAGTTATCAAGAACTAGAAATATTCTGGTTCCTAAAAAATATTAAAGATCAGATTTTTCATTCGAATTAATGATCCTCACATGACCCGTAAAACCTTCAAAAATCTAATCCCTAAAAAATTTTAAGGACGGAAAATAACTAATCCCTAAAAAGTATTAAAGACTAGATTTCTTATCCCAAATAATTAATCCACGTGATTAATCAAATTTTTTAATGACCAAAAATCCGGCCCCTAAAATGCAAAGAGGACAAGATTTCATCCCATCACTATCTTGTTTTGAGACCAACTTTTATGGACCATTGAAATCTAGTTACTAAAAGGTTAATAAGGACCAATATTTTAATCTCTAATCTTATCACTAAAAGATAAATGATTCATATTCTTTCCAAAATAAATAAATTTTTTAATCTTGTAATTTCAATTGTATTATATAATTCATAAATAATAGATACATACATAAATAATCCCAATATTTCATATATATAATTTGTAATGAATTACAAATGTAGAGTTAACATCCAAAAAATCATCATATGAACAAAATATTTTTTATACAATATAGAATCAAATTTGATATTCCATGACATTTCTTATATAATTTAAATATTTATCACAAATCTCATTTCAGTTAGCCTAATCTTTTAAAACCTCAACTGTAATATATGCAAAGAGAGCAAAAGAGAAGAGTTGAAAGAACATATTTCACGTACAAATCTAATTTCTCCTCTAAAATGGATCAAACCAAACAAAAATTATTATAATTTATAGCTAATTAAAGAGTATGATACTGCAGACGAGCTAGTAGTTCCTCTGTAAATATTAAGTTCCTAAATCCAGACAGAGCATAAAATATATGGAAGTAGCCACATGGACTTAAAACCTACTATAAGTACCATAAAATGTGATGAGGCAGAGACAGAATGTCAGCATCCAGAAAAATAAACAAGGAGATGCATGGTTTTAATTTCGGGTTGGGGTTGAGGTATGTTGAAGGGAACGTTTTTGAGGTCAAAAACTACTTTCAGCCCATACAGAGAGAACTAGATTCAAGCATGACCCACTTTCCTATAGTAAATCTGCAAGTCAAAACAATCTTAAGGATACTAATCATTTTAATGTTAAGAATTCAGAACCATAGACAAATCAGCAACTTAAACTTGACATTCTTAGGATAAAGACATGATATACTTAAAAAGAGAAGTAAACAATAATTCAAGTTTGAAATGGGAAAAAGGGACATGGACAAAAAAAATAAATATGCATGTTCTTTAATCATATAGTGGAATTTTATAAAACTGCCTTCCACAATAACTCTGGCATGTCCAAGGCAGGTTGAGCAATTACAAGCTCGAAAATTCCTCATGCCTGTTCAGTTTCTAATAGTGATCTCTCCAGTTTCCCATATTTGCTCCAAGAATAAAAATTTTCCAGTGACCATTCCAAGTATTTCTCAAACAATTTTTGATAGCGATCAATATTACCTAGTCGGAGCTCTATCTCAATGTACTTAAAGATTTGTTTATTGTCGAGCAAGATAGTGAGAACATAATATATAATGTAATATAATTCGGCAACGATTTGGTAGCAACCTAATTTTACCTTGTCTTTGAGAGCTTTGCCAATCACATTACCTAAAATTTGACGAGCTCCATAGAGATTCAACTGCCGTATTTCAAACTAGGCAGCTAAAAGCCATATCTTTGCAAACAAAAACTTCTTGTGAGGAATTAAATTGAGGCATTCCCTGAAAACATCCGAAGCAATTAGAAAATGTTTAAGAGACCCATCTATCCATTAATTACATTAAAATAAAAGAAATTAAAAAAAAAACCTCTATACAAATATGCATGATTAAGCAGGGCTTGCCCGTGCAAGAGAGTGAAAGGGAGAAGAAAGAAAACCCCCATGGACAAAATCACTTCAGATTCCATCCAGGCAAAAGAAAAGGTAAACAAAATCCAGCACTAAAGGAATTCAATGTCTATAAATTGCTACAGTATATTATGGCTGCATAATTGAGATGTTATGAAATCTAAGGTCTAATGAAAGAACTGCATTCAGATCATCAAAATTTTGACTGAACATGACATGTAACATATGTAGACATAGTAAGGCTAAACCACAATAAAAGCTTTAATCAACATTTTGATTCTGAATTTCTTCCTTTACTGCCCTAGATTGCTTGATATTAGATTGTAACACTTTTATGCAATTTTGTGAAACATAAAAACATTGGATTGTTAAAAATGGTACAAAACAATGCATACCCACTAATGATGGAACATTCTAACTCATTAGATGGAAATTATGAGAAACAATAGGTGCAATTCAACTATAAGCATTTTGAATCCAAAATTATTTACTTATTGGTGTACCAAAGTGCAATGAAGGTAAAAAGATTATGCAAAAGCACCCTTTTAAGACTCGGTAAAAATATAAATTTAAAAGCAATATGTCCATACATACAGCTACAGAAACTCAAACTATGTAGCTAATATATTCGAATGAACCTCCCTAATTCTCTCCTTATTCCCAACACTCTCTTCCAACCTAATATAATCAACCAGGAATCATAAATCTCATTTCAGTTAGCCTAATCTTTTAAAACCTCAACTGTAATAAAGAAAATGAAAACAACAAATATCATCATCAGCATCTGAACTGAACAAGACTGCAAAAGTAAATGCAGTGCAAAGAGATCAAAAGACTTATTAGTAGCAGAAAGCAAAGCAGCAAAGAGGCCCTATAGGAGAAGAAATCTTTAAGTTTGGTGAAACATTAAAGCTTAGATAGAAGTAAATGCCTTTCAAAAGACAGCTACTAAATGAAACAAAAAGGAGAAGAATGAAAAGCAATGAAAGCTACCAAGGAAAGACTCAGAAGAAACAACCCTCCTTAAGAAAGTCCCACATTCAAGAAACCGAAAAATAAATAATCAAATAAGAGAAACAATGTAGAAGAAAATATAAACAAAAGAGGTGAAGATATGCTAGCTCACTTACCAATTTCCATATATGCTAGTTCTAAGGGTGCAGAAAAAAGAAGAAGCAAAATGACCACTGAAACTCATAAGCAAGGAAATTTTTAGCAACCCTTCCACCAAGTCTCACGAAAGCCAAAACAAAACTCTGTAAGCACTGTAATTTCTCAACTTTAGGAAAAAACCACCTGAGAAATTGTAGCATTTAATCTCAAAATTGCCCCACAAGTGAACCAAAAGCAGCTTCGACAAAAAGCACCAACAAAATTTAAAGATATACCCAAGTAGAAGTAGGAACACCTCAGCAAATAATAACATCTCATGTCTAAGGCAAAAAGAATTCCCAACAAGATTAAACTAGGAGAAAGAATGCAAACATGACTGGATAAACTTGTAAATGGTAGACTAAAGAGAAATAATTTATATTAGGTTAGTGAAGACTTGGAAGGAACGGTAATTTCATCGTGACGACGTTTCATTCTAAACCATAAAGCTGTCATAGCTAAATTTAGTGTCAAAGTTTGTCATTATTTGCTTAATTTCGAAGGATAATTTAGAGACAAAATTTCATCCCAAAATGATATTTTCCAGTAAGTTAGTATTTTAGATTAATATATTTGAAGTTAAAAAAATATTTTCCAGAAGGAATCTCTTAAAGGATTTTTTTTTTTTTAATGAAGATGGATTTAAAGATAAGGACGTCTTCTATTCCAGGCCCTGCTGTTATCATCTTTTTTTAATAATTTCTTATTTTCTTGATACCTTAAGTGAATGAAACCAAAGGCAATTCTTGCCTAATCTCAAGAAAATGTTCATGCCTTGTGACTGCTCAAGAAATATCATTCCAGTTAAGTTCATATTTTCAATTTTCATTAAATACAACCCATTAAATGTGGAAACAAAAGACAATTTGATTAAGTTATTCAATTTGGCAATTTTTCACTATTATTAAGTGTACATACAAACATTCAATAAAGCACAACAAACATACAAGCCAGTCAGCTACAATTCAACTCCTTGCAGCATTCACAATCAAAAATGCCAAATCTTATTCCATAATCTCATCAAAACCAACATCAGCCTATACTAACAAAAAAGAGAAACAAGTGTTAAAACTAAACATCATTAATTAAAAGGCAGCAAATTCTACCAAGAAACATTAAATCTAAGTGCTTACAGGTTTATTAGCTCCAATATGAATATGGTCCTTTCTTTTTTAATTTTCTTTTTATTCTCAGTTCTTCCATTACTACATAAGCCAAGAATAAGTAACTGAAACTCTGCTTCAAGCTCCTCTCGTTCTTGTCCAGTAGCAATAGGCATTATATCCTCAACTTTCTTCTTCAAAGCATCCACTAAACACAAAAATAAGTCCACATGATTTACTCATCAAATAAATATACTAGTACTTGAGCCAACACCCATAGACAAACCATTTATATGCTTAATGTATTTTTCATCATAAGTAAAATCCAATTCATCAATATCAGACATAAACACAATCTGAGAAAAGTCTTTTACAAATGGCACGCATATGTATTTTCCTATTTACGCTAACAATTGAGCGTTTTCTTCTCAATTTGAGTTCGGCGTAGCATTAACAGCTGTAAAACTACATTAATACCTATGATCAAATCTTCTCTTGAAATACCTTAATAATGTAACTTCCAGGTTTTAAAAAAAAGACAAAAAATATACATTTAAAAATCGCTCAAGCATGTACCTATTCATCATCCATCGTAAAACAAAATGCAAAATAAAATCAATTTTAAGGAACCATACACTATGACATACAACTTAAAATGATTTCAGCCATCCGAGGATGTAGGAACTTAAAATGTGAAATCACAAAACAAGTTGAACTTTCAACTCAGGTAGCTTGTTCCATCATTCCATCCTAAATGATCAGGTCTCTAAAGGATTATGTTCTAGGTATACAGTGAACTAAAGGCTTATTGACTCTTAGTTATACGTAAATGACTGCCAACTTTCAGTGCATTAAAAAAATAGAAACAACACTGCTATAGCACTCTACTTGCTCATCCTCGCCCTCTCAAGTTGCCTTAGTATCATGGTTATCCGCTCTCTGCACTATCTTGCTTTTGCAAAACCCTCTTCACTCTCGTCTTGTCTCCTAAAATTTTTTACTTAATGAATAGATATATTAGAATACTCTCACTTTGATTTAGCAGTTTTTAAATTACTAATTAACATATGTGACTTCATGTATTGAACTCACAAGAATGACTCTAGAAAGAATAGCAAATAGACCACTTTAAAAGGCAAAGGTTTATAAATGTACAATAAAATTGAACAAACAAATTCACTAGGTTTTTAATCTTATAATGCTTTAAAAGTCGATAAGAAGAGGACTAAAAAGTGATTTAGTTGTACCATTAGAAGATTTTGTTAGTTGATAAACTATGAAGGTACCTCTCTTCCACCAAGTCCCCTCATAGTTGCAAACAGTCAATCTCAAAAACATAATTGTTTTTAGATATTGTGTCCAAGTCTACTATTCTCCTTAGGACCCCTACATACTCAAAAATAGGTGCCCCAGATGGTATAAAGTCCCATGATCTCACTGCCCAATCTTTTTTAGGGGTGTGAAAAACCTGTAATTTAACCAATAAAACTTTTGAACATATAAGCACTAAAATAAAATTGACATTGAAGGTTCCATTCATCAGTAAGGTAGATTGAGACAATAATGTAAGCTTAAAATGATACTTCAGTCCTCTTTGAGATGTATGGTTGACACAAGCAGGTCCACAGCCACAATTTGGACCACATTCGAAGACAATAGCCTTTGCCTCAATCAACCTCGTCATGAATAGATCAAAAAATGCCAAATCTTATTCCATAATCTCATTAAAACCAACATCAACCTATACTAACAAAAAAGAGAAACAAGTGTTATAACTAAAAATTTAAAACAAATACCTCTCCTATGTACTATGAATAACTATCCTCCAAAGGATATTTCTCACTAGCATAAAACAGCAAGTGCTCTACAAACAAGACATGGAGAGAATTCTTGAGAACGATCCTCTTGTAGTCTCTCTTGTCATCTCTTGGAAAAATTAAAGGTTAACCTAAGTCTTCAACTTCAATCGAGGTTAAACTTAAATTTTAAGCTTAATTAAGCAGACATTCTTTATAATTAAACTCATTATCGTATATAGATAACTGAAAAAACTCAAGAAATGCTATCAATCAACTTTCAGATATAATAAAATACACCCAATTAGAGAAAAAAGCAAACTCACTTAAAATAAGTAACATATAAATTAACTTTGGTGCTATTCAATCACCTAAAATGAAGCCCTTCATTGAATCAGTAACCGATAATCAAATCACGCATTCTTAAACACAGTGTTTAAGGGATAGCAAGAAATGAAGAGAGAAATCGAGTAAGGTTGAGCGATAGTAAGGGAGAGAAAGAGACATCGAGTATATATGGACGAGAGAGAGAGAGGCAGGTGGTGGCACCGGTAGTGAGTTTGGGGGATGGGTGGCGAAGAACTGGAGTTGCTTACCAGGCTTCAACGATACAAAAGGGATTATCGTAGCTTAGGAAAGGAAAAATCTAGGAAATAAAAGGATTTGAAACGGTTCTATTATTCACTGTTAGATTTACAGTATATATACACATTAACAAGAACTGAAGATAGGCTAAGTGATAAGTATAAGAGCTAGGTACAGTTGAACTAAGATATAACAGAAAATTGTTACAGGAAGTAGTTCCATAATAGGTCTTCTAACCAAGAGGTGGTTGATCTGTAGACTTCTCCTTTACATGCCCCCGTAAGATGGAGGATCCATTGGAGACTCCAATCTTGGAACGGAAATGAAGAAAGGGACTTCTGCTAAGAGATTTTGTAAGCATATCAGCTAGTTGATCTTTGGAGCTGATATGCAAAACCCGAAATGAACCACTGGAGACATGTTCACGTACGAAGTGGTAATCAAGTGCCAAGTGCTTCATGCGTGAATGATAGACTGGATTAGCACAAAAATATGTAGCACCCGTGTTGTCATAGAACAGAGTAGGAGACTGCGAGACATTAACAACCAAGTCACGAAGTAAATTCTGAACCCATAAAATTTCGACAGTAGCATTTGCCAAGGCTTTGTACTCAGCTTCAGTGGAGGAGCGAGAAACTGATTTTTGGCGAGCTGAACGCCACAAAATGATATTTAGACCCAAAAATAACAAATATGCTGTAGTAGAACAACCATTTTCTTTAACACCACCCCAATCAGAATCTGAAAAAACAGTAAGATTCAGTGAAGAACCACGCTTTAGGAAAAGACCATGATGAATCGTACCCTTCAAATAACGAAGAACACGCTTGAGAGCTTGTAAGTGCAGATGAGAAGGAGCATGCATGAATTGTGACAACTTGTTTACTGCAAAACAAACATCAGGACGTGTAATGGCTAGATATTGGAGAGAGCCAACTAAGCTGCGATAGTATTTCACATCAACTGAAGATGAACCATCGACAAGTGTGTACGACTCAGAGCTGCTCAATGGTATGGCTACTTCCTTAGCACCCGCCATATTGAATTTATGCAGTAAATCAGAAATATACCGATGTTGGGATAGAAAAAGTCCATGTTTGGTGGAGATAACCTCAACACCTAAAAACTGATGTAAGAGACCCAAGTCCTTGATTGAAAAACGAGCTGCTAACTTTTGAACAAAAGAATCCAAAAACTGTGAATGATTTTCAGTAAGAACAATGTCATCCACATATACCAAAAAATAAGCCACAATGCCATTATTATTATAGATAAAGAGAGAGGCATCAGCAAGGGACTTGTGAAATCCAGCAGAAAGTAAGAAATTCTGCAACTCAATGTACCAAGCCCGAGGAGCTTGCTTAAGACCATAAATTGCCTTGTGGAGTATGCAAATGTGATGGGGAAACTGTGAATGAACATATCCTGGAGGTTGCTCCATGTAAACCTCTTCAGTCAGTGTGCCATGGAGAAAGGCATTATTTATATCCAATTGACGGAGAGGCCAATTGTTGGACAAGGCAAGACAAAGAACAACACGAATAGTAACTGGTTTAGTAACAGGGCTGAATGTCTCATGGTAGTCACGCCCAGGCTGTTGTAAAAAACCCTTGGCCACAAGGCGGGCCTTGTATTTATCAGTAGAACCATCAGTTTTCCACTTGATACGAAAAATCCACTTGCATCGGATAAGAATATGAGTAGACCGAGGAACTAAAGTCCAAGTGCCATTTTGGAGAAGAGCATTAAACTCAGCATCCATTGCCTGGCGCCATAAGGGGTCCTTGTGAGCTTGGAAAATAGTAGATGGTTCAAGTGTTGGAGAAAGCGGGTGCTTGGTGGTAAGGTTGATAAACTTGTCACTGTAATATTTGGGGTTGGGCTTTCGAATTCTGGGTAGGGAAGGGGAAGTAGAAGAGGTAGGGGAATGAGTTAAAGAAGTCTGCGAAGAATGAAGGTCCAAAGTGGAAGAAGATAAGGAGCTGGGAAGTGTAGCGACGGGCAAAAAGGGTGGAAGGGGAGGAATGAGCATGGTGGAATGAGGTGGAGGCGGGGAAACATCCTCTTGAGTAGAACCTGTAAGGCAAGCATCTTGAGCAGGGTTAGAAAATTCATGATTTTTATGGTGAACTTTACGTGGAAACACATCCTCAACAAACTTGACATGACAAGAAAGATACAAGCGATTGGTAGTGGGGTCAAGACACTTATAAGCAGACTGGGAGGAAGAGTATCCAAGAAAAATACAAGGGACAGACCGTGGTTGAAGCTTAGATAAGGAGTAAGGGCGAAGCCAAAGATAACATATACAACCAAAGGTTTTGAGACGTTTGTAATTTGGAGATCGACGAAACAACATTTCAAAAGGAGTTTTAGATTGGAGTACCGGTGTAGGGAGGCGATTTATGAGGTAGGCTGCTGTTTGAAATGCATAGGACCAAAAAGTCAAAGGTAAAGAATCAAAATGAAGCAAGGAGAGGCCGCTTTCCACAATGTGTCTGTGACGACGCTCAGCAGTGCCATTGTGCTCCGGCATATAGGGAGGAGTAGTGAAATGAGAAATACCGAAGGAGTTAAAAAGAGGAATGAGTTTTTGATAATCTCCACCATTATCAGAGAAGATAAAACAAATTGAAGTTTTAAAATAGTTTTCAACCAGCCTCTTAAATTAGGAAAATATACAAGACGTTTCAGATTTCTTTTTCATGGGATAGAGCCATATGTATTTTGTGAAATGATCAACAAAAATAATGTAATAAGAATAACCATCAAGTGACATGGTAGTTGGTCCCTAAACATCTGTATAAACAAGCTCCAAAGGTCTAGAACTAGTAAGAGAGTTATCCGAAAAAGGCAACTTATGACTTTTATTAATGGAGCAAGAATTACAATGAAAATTAGAAGGAAACAAGGAAGATGTGAATAAACCAGAACTCTGCAAAACATTACGGAGAACTTTATTTGAAGGATGACCAAGCTTGTGATGCCAATCGGAGAAGGAAACAGTGGTAGTGACATTTAGTTGAGGATGAGAAGGTAAAGATGCACAATAAACATCATCAACGTTCTCCCCCACATTAGAGATGCCCCCGTGCGAAGATCCTTCACAAGAAAGTGAGTGGAGAAAAATTCAACAGAAATAGGGTTAGATTTGCATAACTTTGCTATCGAGATTAAATTATGGCGTAAATGAGGAACACATAAGATATTAGAAAGAGAAAGTTTATGGTGAGGTGTGTGAATACTGGAGCAGCCAATATGGGAAATAGGAAAACTGTTACCATCACCCAAGAAGATTTCATCTGGACCCCCATAGTCAGAGTAGGAATGCAAGGCAGATGCATTTGACGTTGCATGATGGGAAGCAGCATTGTCGAAAAGCCAAGGTTGATGTATGCCATTTGAGTGCATGGAGGTCGTGGCATTAGCTACTGGGCTGGAAGATGAAGTAATATTGCTGGAGGGAGTGACATGAATGTTGTTATCTTTCAAGAACCTGGCAAGTTTCCTACAATCCTTCGTATCATAACCTGGAATTTCACAGTAACGACAAAAGAGGTTGGATCGGTAGGTTCGGTTTTGAGGTTGGTGTTGCCAAGAGCGAGAACCAGATCCATTATAGCCTCTACGAGATCTGCGAGTGGAAGATTGATTTGTGTGCCCCTGAAATGATGAATGAAATTGTTGGGATTTGGGATTGTGCTTTTGAGTGTTGTTAGCAGTAGCGATGATAGAGGGAGATACTGGTTCAACGTCTTTCATCATTCTTTCATGATCAGTTAACTTATCAAAAAGTTCAGAGTAACCAATTGGAGATTCACGGGCTTTAATGGCAGCAACAATGGTGTTAAACTCATCTTCAAGTTGGGATAGAATATGAACAATGAGGTCTTCTTCACTTATTGGATTTTGAGTAAGAGCCAGGTCATCAGCAATGGATCGCATTTCATTAAGAAAGTCAACAACTGATTTGGTGCCCTTTGGATTTTTAGCAAGTTTAGTTTTAAGAGAGATGATTCGGGATCGAGATGAGTTTGCATAGCTGTGAACAAGTCGATCCCAAGCTTCTTTGGAAGAGTCAGCCGAAGAAATTGTTGGTTGAATGACTTCTGTGCAGCTACCCAGAATTGCACTGAGAATGATTTGATCTTGCCTGAACCAAATGGTGTGAGCAAGGTTAATGACTTTGCCTTCAGTATCGAGAAATCGAGATGTTGTAGGTAGAGTGCCATCAACATATTCGAGAAGATTAAGACCAATAAGAGTTGACTGAATTTGTTTTCTCCAAACAGGAAAATTTGTGGGAGTAAGTTTGATGGGAAAGTGAGTAGGTGCAGTTAATTGCACAATAGTTGGTGCAGTAGCAGAGGTATTTGGCATGATGAAAAATATGGATCGAACTCGTTGGAGTGTTTTGTTGCTCTGATACCATAAAAGGATTTGAAACTGTTCTATTATTCACTGTTAGATTTACATTATATATACACATTAACAAGAACTGAAGATAGGCTAAGTGATAAGGATAAGAGCTAGGTACAGTTGAACTAAGATATAACAGAAAATTGTTATAGGAAGTAGTTCCGTAATAGGTCTTCTAACCAAGAGGTGGTTGATATGTAGACTTCTCCTTTACAGGAAAGACGTGGCAGAATCGGGATAGTGGAGTTTTGGGATTGTTATTGGAAGTGTAATTTTAGAGAGCGGTTTTCATAATTTTCTTTTTAAAATGAAATTTATTACTGGCGTCTTAGTGGCGCATTATTAGACCCCTAATAAGGACCAGAAATTGATTTTTCAGGGACTAGATACTTTCTTCTCACTAATAGAATGAGAATTAAGGATCAGCAAATAAATCTGGTCCCTAAAATAAATTTTTAGGGATCAAATTTTGGTCTTGTCCTTAAAATGTGATCCAAGTTCATTTTCTCGTAGTGTTTCCAAACACCCTAATCCTCAAATTATTTTTTTGAAACACATTAATATTAAAAAAAAATCCCCATATTATAATATTAATAAACTATTATTTATAGATTATAAACTAGCAAGTGCCCAAATAGTTTAAGCAGATTTGGGTCAATTTATAAATTTACTACATGTTGGTCTAGATGTATTATATAGTGGCCTAGATGGGCACATGATTAGCCAAATGGGTTCATGGTGATCCAAATGAATTGCATGATACATCTGATAGGAGAAATTGTGAGTTAACACTTTTAATCCATTTTTTTAATTAAAATTTACTCTTGATACAATTACAACATGCTAAATGGGATGGGCCAAATTTAGACCGAACCAAAATGGATAAAATTCAAGCTTTGAAAAACTTTTTCTACACAAGACTATTTCAGGTTGGGTTAGATTTGGTTCGAGTCAAGCCGAAATGATTTGGGTATAACTGAAATTAAATTTTCTTTTTCTACACAAGTGTGCCTAAATAACATTTAGGTTTGCTTTGAACTAGGACGAATTCGAGCAAAGTTAGGATGGGTCAAGCTGAGTTTAACCTAAATTTGAAAATTTTTTATGCACAAGGCTACAAAAATCAAATATATTCGTACTTCAAGCTGGATTGGGTTGGATTTCGTTCGTCCACATCGAGATGGATCGAATTTGGGGTAGAATGCATTAGCTCAATCAAAATTTGAAAAATTTTTATGCATAAATCTGTATAAATAAAATGCAAGACTACATTGGCTGGGTTGGATTGAATTTGGTACATGCCAAATTCAGGAAGTGCCGAAATATATAGGGTTTGAGCCGGATAGGGATGAGTCAAATTCAGGTCAAGCCTTACCGAAATTTGAACTTTTTTTTACACAATTCAGTATAAATAGAATCCAAATCCAAATTTGGATCGGGATAGGTTGAGTTCGATTGGGTAAGGTCTAACTAGAATTCAAAAAAATTTTCTACATAAGATTGCATAAATAAAATATAGGACTACTTCGAACTGGGTTGGGTTGAATTTGGTAAGATCGGTCCGAATGGGTTCAGTTAGGGTTGGATTGAGATGGATCCAATTAGGACCGTCTAATTGAATTTTTTTTTTTTTGCATAAGCTTGCATAAATAAAATCCCGACCAACTAGATTGAATTAGACTCGATCGAATTTGGGCCATACTGGGTGGGGTGGTTTAGGTTCGGACCTTACCTTATTGGTATTTGAAAATTTTTTCTACAAAAAATTACATAAATAAAATACAGACTTAGTTCAAGTTAGGCTGGGTTAGATTTGATATTTATAGGTCAAGTTAAGATCGGACCAGGATAGACCGGGTTTTGGCCAAATCTAAACTAAATTTGAAAATTTTTTCTATACAATTCTATATAAATAAAATTCAGACCTATTTCAGGCTGGACTAAATTTGAAATCGAGATGAATCGAGTTCAGTTCGAATTGGAACAAATCAGGTTTAGATTGGATCTAATTGGAATTAAAAAAAATTCTACACAAACTTATATAAATAAAATTCAAACCTACTTTGGGCTGGCTTGAGTTCGAGTCAGGATGAGATGAGTTTAAGGTAGACCGAGATGGATTGGAAATGTAACACCCTTACTGTAACGATCTTATCAGACAAGCAGATGGTCGGAAATTTTTTTTTTAATTCCCTTAACAATCAATATGCATAAGTAACTTTCATTATTCAATGACCTATAACTGTTCAGAATTACTATGCATTTAATAAAATTTTGGCAATATAACGGCTATATTCTTAGCTAGCCCCCTGAAAAGCAGACATTTACACAGCCTCTCAGAGCCACAACAGTTTAAATCAAATCATATAACACATCCATAGACATTATCAAGCAACCCCTATATATCATTCATTCCTGGCAATTCCTTATCCCCATACTACCATAAATAATACAAAATACGATCATAGCTACAGTATTATCTTCATATACAAAACATGATAGGTATATATATATATATGTATATACATGCCACAAAAACAATCTTTTTAACTCTTCAGCTTCAATTTTTTTTCCTTTATGTACCCATGCTCCAGACTATCTGTACCTGCACGCGGTAAATTCTACGTGCTGAGCATTAAACAAGCTCAGTGGTGACTAAAAATCATAGTATTTCCCTATAATATAAGTGTATTAATAATTTTGGCTTAAGTAACTTATTATCGATTTTTCTTATCTAAAAGCAATAAATTATTTTATGAATGACTAATTTTTCGTTCAATTCATAAATTCTCTTATATTTTCAAGTTAATCCTTGAACTTTTTATTTATTACAAAAATGCCCTTTTTACTCTATTAATTACTACTTTACCCTTTTTAGTCCTTATTTTCTTATCTTACCTTATTAGTTAACTTATAATTTACCGTTTAATCCTTAATTTAACATTTTTCATATAAAATTACATTTTAGTCCTTTAACTTTATACAGTTGACTTTTTACCCAACTAGTTGACTAAATTACCATTTTACCCTTATTACTTATTTCTTTTATTACTTTTATCAATTAATTTCACCTTTAGGGAAAATTACCATTTTACCCCTAACTTTTAAATTCTTTTTATTTTAGTCCTTTTTCATATAAAACTTTCATTTTAACTTCTCTTCCACACTTTTAACATTTTTTTTTCAATATGCCCCTAGTACAGACCCGGCAGAAAACTCTCAGACCGGATATACGGGACGTGGACCCCACAAGGCCACAACAAAATGAGAAATGACCTCCAAAAATCATTCCTCATATAACATATGATATGTGACAGTACGTATGATAAATATACTATGGAGATCAGTGATCCATTCATAGTAAAGCAAGTCGCCATGACTTGCACCGCGATATATGTATCCCTATGGCCAGCCAATTATATCCTGAACTAGGTTTTACTGCCTGACTCTTTCTAAGGGCACATATTTTCTTAATTTCTTACTTTTCATTACTTGTCAATACAGTATTAATACTTTATCATTACAGTCAATCTTATTTATACATATTACAAGCCATTTTACAGTAATTCATCATGAAATCACTAAATTATGCCATAATTCATTTAAATGTCATATTTTTCAACTAATACCTAATTAATATTTATTCCGAAAATATTCATTTAATTCCCATAAATTCGATAAAAATTCATACTCATTAATTTACATTAGTATTAATATTAGGAAGCTTAAAATCATTAAAATCATCAATTTTTACATTAATTTCTTATGACATACCATTCGGCCAACACTATAAGTCTCTCATATCATGGGTTTTAATTTCATTTAAAGTCTTTAATTGGCATATATAACTCCTAAATGCATGAATATAACATTAATTTCAATTATATCACAATACATAAAAATTTTCTTAAGAAACCTAAAGGAATTTCATTAATTTAATTGGGAAATAAAAGGATTTATTAGTCACACACCTTTTTCTATGGATTAGCCTTGCCTAGGCTTCCTTTCCCTTTCCTTTGGCTTGAGAACTTTGCTCCTCTTCTTGAAATCCTTAACAAACCGAAATTTCCATCAATGTTATCTCAATTATTTTGGCTTCAAATGCTAAATTTAACAACAAAAATGAACTCTAGGCACCCAAAATTAGTAGTAGGCACCTAAAAACCCAATAAAAAGCAATAAACTCACATACCTAATTTTGACACCTAAACTTTAACTCTAAATTTCTCTTGATTTTCTTCTTTGAATCAAGGATTGGAGCTGATGAAGGCAATCTAGAGAGGCTGAAATCACTTTAGGAGGCTTTGATTTGGTGAGAATTGGAGAAGAATTGAAAGAAAAAGAGAGGAATTTGAGAGAGGTAGAATTCGGTCACCAAGAGGGAAGAAGAAGAGAGGAGTTGCTGCTGGAGATTTCTGGAGAAATTCATCTTATATAGGTCTTATGAATGGGCCATGGGCTGGGCCTTAAATGGGCTTGAACTATTTATTAGTTTAGGCCCATTATTTACCCAATTTTAGCCCTAATTAATTTCTCTCACTTACTAACTTCAATTTTCTTCAAATTTGATTCCATTATTCATATCACATCAAAAATAGGCTACACCTAAAATTTCAGCCCAATCGGAGTTCGTTTTGGGTTCGATTCAATTTTATCGATCCAATTAAATCATATCGGTCTGATTCCAAAAATACCAGTGTGACCGAAAAATTTAATTTTTGCCACCAAAATAATCTACATATTATTTTATGCATATATATAATTTTTTGATAATTTTTAGATTCATTTGCTATTTTTAGTAACCAAAACGGTCAAAAATTCAATTAAAAATCCTAATTCCTAATTTTTCTCGGTTTTCGTTCTTTTGACTTTCGGAGGCCTATTTGACCTCAATTTCACTCCAAATTTCAACTCCGAACTACTCGTGACTAGTACTTTCCAATAGTCCAATAAAAAATTTTTCACTTTCGGGTGTCATTTTCAGTCCGGAGATACTATTCACTGTCGGAAAGTACTATTCACGATCAGTCCGACGTTGAGGCCATTATAAGAAATGTGACAGGCCGAGTTCGAAATAGGTCGATTTTGTGCCGTGATAGGATGAGATCGGATCGAGCATATTTGGTATGAAAATATTGTGTTTCGTATAAATTTGGTATACTGATCCATTTGGGGCAGTTGATATCCATTCGATTATATGAAACATGTCAATTTGAATTAAAATTTAATGTAATCATTTTAAATTGGTATAGATTGGCATACTTTTTTCCTAGATCAAATTTTTGAATAAATTTGAACAAAATTTTATCATCTAGTTAAAGTACATATATAGTTATATTAACATCGGGTTTAAATATAATAAATTTAACGAATTTTATGAAAAGATAAGATAGAAAATGATAAATTATTTCAATTTTACCTGCCTATACATTTCTGACCTACATACACCGGCAACGCTAGGTGGGAAGGAAGGGGGACAATTGTCCCCCTTATTTTTTGAATTTTATTATTATTATTATTATTATTAAATAAACAGTTTTACCTACTTAAAATTTTATTTTGACATTCTTTTCCTCAACTTATTATTTTAAATTTAAATATTACTTATATTTTTACCTCCCTTAATTATAAATCCTAATTTAAATAACATAAAAAATATTTAAAATTTCGCTCGCCTATCATGAAAATAGTGAAACAAAGCTCTTTGACAAAGAAAATTCGGTGCATATAACCAAAAAATTTCTGATAGTTGACGGTAGCTAAAAGTTCCGCCATTAAAAATATAGACGGCCAAATTTGTTAGACTCTTTTTAATGACCACTGATATATTTCACTTTCATTGAACAAAAATACGGTCCTTAAAAATTTCTTTTAAGGAATGGATTTTTTTCTTTATTGATTGTAGTTCACTTTAAGTGAAGCGCAATCTAGTTGTTAGAGATTTTTTTTAGCGATTGTACTTTTCTTTTTGTTGATTTTGTTTCATTTTCACAAAAGAAAAATCTAACTGTTCATATTAAATTTTAAAATAATTAAAATATAATTAGAATTACATTTTATTGATAAATATGAAAAGTTTTTATTTGAATATTACCTATACATATAAATATATGTATAACAATTAATAGTCTTTTCATGAATAGCAAAAAATTAGTTACAAAATATATTAAGAATTCTATATCCAAAAATATCAAAAAATATTCGGTTAATTTATCGGTTCGTGATTAAATCGGTTCAATCGGCCGATTCAGTCCAATTTTAATAACATTGCTACTTACACATCAACTATCGGCAAACAAAAGAAAAACCATAATAATAATTACAAAATACAATAGATAGTCATATAAGAATTAATTCATCAACTGACGATTATCAACTCATTATCATTAACAATAATGTCATTGACTGACTATATATATACACACTACAAAATAAATGAAACGACTAAATTGGCTGCGTATGTTTTCTGGCTGACTCTTCATTTTTTGTCCTTTTGTAGCTTAAGATATTGTGACAAAAATAACGATAGGAGATATTTAAGACATATCGTGCAGTGTGTTTGGCTATTTGATCCTATGTTTAGGTCCCGAAATATACTTAAAAGGGATGATGAATTGAATGTATTGAAATTTTTTGGCTAAATTACTAAAAAAAAATCGAATTGTATGCAAATGCAGATTTCTGATAACTTTTCTGACAAAAAATATAAAAAATACAAGATAACAATATAAATAGATTTTGCAAATTCTTTTTAAACTTCAAATATATTTCTGAAAAAGTATGTTAAATTCGTTGTGAATATTTCAGAAATTCGTTTATAGAATTTTGAAAATATAAATTTTCAAAATGTAAAATAGAATTGTAGAAGATAGAAAATAGAATAGAAAAGCAGAGCACACATAGAATTTATAGTGGTTCGGCCAACCTGCCTACCTCCACTCCTAAAAAATCACTCTTGACATTTTCTCTCCACTCTTAACTCTTTTAAGGACAATAGTTAAAGCCAATATATAATCCTATGTATATCTACCTACAATCTTTTTCCAAAGTAAAATATTAAAACACTTACTACAATTTCTTTCTTAGGTTCTAGCCAACCCAACTCACAATTTTTAACAATAATAATTTCTCACAAATAATTACAACAAAAGCTATAATCAATTGAGGATGATATGTAAAGATGAAGTGCAAAGATAGAAAGTGATCAGATTTTAAAGAAGTAAGCTTTCTCTTAAGAGATAGAAAATCTTTCCAATATATTCTCTAACCTTCTAAAAGGTTTGGTTTGAAGTATAAAAACTCAATTATAGCCGTTTATGACCCTTAGAGAGCAGAATAGACGTTTCTGCCTCTAACTAGCAGTTATTTTGTCCTGTAGTGCGAAACAGATTTTCGATCAGAAAGTTATCCAAATTTCTTTTTCAATTTCTAATAATATGAAATTCTAACAAATCATTTTCTAAAATATTTTCTAAAAGAAATCAGTTTTAACTAAAAACAGAATTTATTATGACTTAAAAATATTTTTATTCAATTTTAAGACTTATAATATGTATGCATGATAGATAAATTATGCCTCAATTTGATCTTACAATTTAATATCCTAAATTCCTATATACTAAGATATTCTTCAGTTTGATATTCATAAATCAATTTCACAATCTTTATTTTTGATAATTGCATCAGAAAGACATATAGAAAAACCTGCAGAAATAGTTTAGAATAGAATTTCATAATAGAGTTTATATAAGGTTTAATTATCATCAAAATCTGAATATGACCTTGAGCCAACATTCTCTCCCTTTTTGATGATGATAAAACATTAATAAACTCTACTTATAAGTCTATCTAGGTTGGTCTAAAAACCTCCCCCTGAATATATGCATGGAATATTTACAGAAAAAATAAAATATGTAAAGTAAGTGTAAATCCCTGCAAAACTTTGGATTTTATCAAAATATAAACATGCCAATGAATTCTGTAAAAATATAACTTGAGATTTTATAAGAAATATTTTTAAAGAAGTCATGCACCATAATGAATCAAATAGCATTAATGCATCAGCAGATCAAATTTTCAATAATAAATAATTTTTCATCAATAAGAAAATTTTCAAAATTCATTCCAAAATATTAGCAAATCATACAGCCATATAACAAATTATGCATATGTTTTTCTTCATTTTTAATTATCAATTTTTCTCCAAAGATTTATCCATTTTCTTCCATTTTTCTCCCCCTTTTTGTCATCAATCACAAGAGAAAGGGATAATATAACGTGCACAAAAAAACTTAACAAATCCAAACAGATATAAAAATTCAAATATCATTAAGAGAAAATTATGCCATTAAATAATCATCCAAAATAACTAAATTTAATTATCCAAAATATACCAACAAAAATTCAAAAGAGAAAAACCTTTTCATCCCTGATTTTTGCTGCAACATGGTCAACCGAAAGAGATCGTCCAAAAAAAAATTATGGACAATAAGGATGAATTATTAGAAAATTGAGTTTTTCATCTTAAGTTTTTCAATTTGGTAAGAATGGATATCAAACCGTGAATTTTGAAGTTTGATCTTTGATTTTTTAGCTTGCGAATTTAGGTATTTTGATTATGAAACTTGCCCAAAAAAATTATATTGAATGGTTGGTTGCGGCATACATGACGATATCGGTGATTTAGTTCTACCTATGGTGGCAGTAGCTTGAGATTGAAATGATGAAGAAGATAGAAAGATGAAACACAAGAACTTGATTTTTTAAGAAGTTAAAACGTAATGTAGGAATTGTGAAATATGAAATGTGAGATTTTAAAAGATAAAAAATAAAAATGAATGGTATATTTTTTCCAAGAGAAGAAATCAGATTTGCATATAAAAAACATAAAGACTTGATATTTTAAAAAAATTTCAAAGAAAAGTTACGTAAAGTGTGAAATGTGAAATAAGAAATTTTTATAAGCTAAAAAGTGGAAAGCACATATTTCAAAGTTAAAAAGTTAAATTATTGGAATAGTCAAAGATCACAATTTTCAAAGATAAAAAGCTAACTTTTTTTTTTAAAAGCAAGACACATTTTTTAAAGATAAAAAGTTAATTTTTTAAAAATAACATACTTTTCAAATACAACAAACCACATTTGTAAAATGAATCACGTTTTGTCATAAAAGAGTGAATTTGCTTTTTAAATTAAAAAATTAATTTGTTGAAAAATATTTGACTTGAAATTTATAAAGATAAAGTATACGATTTTTTAGGTGGTAAAAAGCAACTTTTTGAATTTTAATTAAAAAAATTAAAGTTTTGAAAAAAGGTTTCCTTGAACTTTAAAAAAGCTGCATTGAAAATTGTAAGTTTGCAAAAATTAAGATGGTGAAAAATTGTGAAAGTATAAAATGACATATTTATACCTATAATTTTTAAATATACACAAATAGCAATTAGGGATTAAAAAAAGATAATATGCACACATATTTTGTAAAGTAAACCACTCAACTTATCATATCAATTTAATATATGGCAGTAGAAGGATAAAAAGTTATCATTTTCATGTACAGAATTCGTCATAGAAATTCACATACGAATTTCTAAACATACAATTTGCCCAACTGAATTTCGTATAAATTTCTGAGCAATTTTTTTAACAAAATTTTGATAGCAATGTACCTTTAGATGTTTTTAGCCAAAAAAAAATCGAGCAACAATACAGATGAAACCTTGCAAAGCTATTTTGAAACTTTTATCTTCAATCTCGAACCAAAAAAAAACTTCTTCTATATTTGCTTCTCACTGTATTATGCGACATCTGAAGCATATTGAAGCAACTCTTTCGAAATTATAATTTTTAAATGGTAACATTGGTTGATTTAAATCAAAGAAGTAGTATTTTTTGAAGAATCAAATTTTGTTTTTGTAGATCGAGATGAGGACAGCTTGGGTATGGGAACCGAAGTGGCTTGGGTGGAACTAGATGTTTAGGTCGTCGGAGAAGGTGTCGGTGGTGGTGAAAGAGACCCGAGAGGATGTCATTTTGCCACAGCTTTTGATCATCCCATTGAGAGTGTAATTTTGGCAAGAGAGAAGGAAAATGAAGATAGAGAAAAAAAGGAGTTGATTTTAAAGAAATTAACAGCTATTTGGAAATTTTAAGAAATGAATGATTTTAATCCCAAATGAATGAATTTTTTAACTTAAACAATTTTTTTAAGAAACCATGTCACTTTATAAAAAACAAATAAAAAATAATAAAGTGGTTTGACCATTGAAAAAATTATGCATGTGCATGTAATGATTACACATAAGAGAGATAAAAATTTTAAATTACCAAGATACTAAAACCCAAAGCACACCAAAAGGTCAGGGATGCCCCTATATAATTTTAAAACAATACACATAATGCTTAGGGGTAACAAAGATAATTTGCATAAATCTTGAGTATTGTCTTATATCTTTAACCTTTTCAACACGCAAACATCCTTTCAAAAATAAATTCCAGCAGGCCAAAGATAAAAACCTTTTTTAAGAGAAAATTAATACTCAGACACACCCATTTCAAGTCTCCTTCTTAGCTAATAAGGTTTGTCTTTCTTCTTCTTCATTGCAGCCTTGAGCCATCATTTCAAGTTTTCTTGCTCATCCAATTTTCTTTTAAACATCTCACAAGACTCACGTATGGCTCTTCCTATCATCATATTTTTTTTTATTTTAAGGATCAGCTAATATATTATATTTGGAATGATACTTGTGAAATCTCCAATCTTTCGAAAATTTTGTTGATTGCATAGCTTGCTATTCTGCCTAAATTTTTTGGTACGTTTTCTATCAAATTTTTTTTTCGCTCATTTTTTGATTGAATTTCGGATTCATTTTCTGTCGACTTTTCTGGATCCTTTTCTGATTAAACTTCTGGATTGTTTTCCCTTAACATACATGATTTTTATCAATCTTTATTTTTGGCATTCCCTTCACCAAATCTTTTCTGACCAATTTTTCTAATGCATGAAAACTTGCATGTCCCAATTTTCTTGTAAAAGTTTTTAGATCTTTACCCTAATATAATATATTTTTTCATTTCAACATCTTCTACTCTTTTCTACTATCACCAAAACTGACAGAACTACTCTTAGATTTTTTCAGTTTATAAAACTTAGTTCTGTCCCATGTCATATGCTTATAGCAACCGCTATTCATATATCACTTTTCTATCTTGGCACTCTTTAGGCAAATCTGCAAAAAAAAATCAAGTATTTCTAGGTATCCAACCTTTCTTGGGTCCTTCATGATTAGTTAACATATTTACAGAATTTTTAAAAATTCATTTATGTTTGGTAGAATTAGCATGCTTCTTATAATAATAAAATTTCGAAATATGTTCTTTTCTACAACAATAAAAGCATGTAGCAGAAAAGCTAGTTATCATTTTATCATATGAGTATTTTTTATACCTTATTTGGATGTATTTTTTGTTATAATTTTTTGATGTACTCGTATGAGAATTATGGACAGATTTTGTATTCGGATTTTTAACAGAATTCTCATTACACATACAAATCTATTTTCCTTTTAGATTGGATTTTTCTTGGAAAACAATAAATTTACTTTCCAAAACAGAATATTTATTTTTCATTTTAATTTATGTTTCCTTTGCATTTTCATGTTTCACAAGTAATGCATCAAAATTCTTCTTTACTTCAATATGTGTCTTTTTAAGCATAAAATATTTATGATGCAAATTTTCAAAACATTCAAGTATTTTTTTCATATTCATTGCCATTTTTATTTGAATCAGAATTCGAATCAGAATCACTTACCTCAGAATTTTCTGAATCGTTTTCAGGTGACCTATCATCAGCATTCTGTTCTTTAGCAGAATTTGAGTTTTGCTCTTCATGATCAAAAATTACAATCAGATCAATATCATCAGAATTTACCGATTTTGGTTCGCTTGTGCTTGAATCCTCACTATAGCTCCATATGGCCTTCATAGCTTTCTTTCTAAATCTTCTCTCCTTTCTTTTTAGATTGGGGCAATTAGATTTGATGTGACCAGGTTTGTTGCATTCATAACAAATCACATCTCCATCAGAATTTGATGAAGTTTTTGCTTTATGATGGAAGAATTTTTTATGCTGCTTTTTGTATGATTTTTTATCTTTTCTGTACAAGTTTTTGAACTTTTTTGTAATTAAAGTCATCTCATCATCACATGTAAAATAATCACTTTCAAATTCTGCTTTGAGAGCAATAGCTTTTAATTTTCTATTTTTTTCTTTTCCTGCATCTTGAGACAATGTAAAACTCATGAGAAATAAGAGATCTACAAACATTATCAAATTTAAGGTGCTGAGATCTTTGTCTAATAGAATTAATGTTTTTGCTTCCCATCTAGGTGTGAGACCTCTAACAATCTTAGCAATTTCATTATGTTCATCAAGTTTCTTACTAAAAGCTTTAATTTCATTAGTTAATTTAACATACCTGTTGATAACCTCAAAAATTGACTCTTCTGGCTTCATTTTGAATGCTTCATCATCTACCATAATTACATGAAGTCTAGTATCTTTAACTTGATTTGTACCTTCATATGTAGCTTGTAACTTATCCTAAATTTCTTTTGTTGTATCACATCTAGAAACTCTATTGAATTCAGTTGTATGCAGCAAACAGAAAAGTATACTCATAGCTTTAGAGTTTAGCTGTACTTTTCTCTTCTCAGCTTCTATAAACTCTTTTCTGGTCTTAGGAATAGTAGCAGATTCTGAAGCTCCTACCTCATCAGAAATCTTTCATTGATGCTCATATCCATCTTCAATAATATCCCAGCAATCCATATTTTGAGATTGGATAAAGTACCTCATAATAACCTTTCAGAAATGATAATTTTTACCACTGAACATATGAGGATGATGGACAGAATGTCATTCTTTGAATGGAGTAGCAATTGGAGAACTACTTGATTCGACCATTTTTAGGATCACTCAAGGGGATTAAGCCTTATGGAATAGAAAACTGCTCTGATACCAAATGTAGGTCCCGAAAGACACTCAAAAGAGGGGTGAATTGGATTTCTTGAAATTTTCTGGCCAAATTCCTAAAGGAACAGAATTATATGCAAGTGCAGATTTTCAATAGCTTTTCTGACAGAGAATGTGAAAAATGCAAGATAACAATAAAAATAGATTTTGCAAGTTCTTTTTAAACTTCAAATATATTTATGAAAAAAATGTATTAAATTTGTTGTGAATATTTCAGAAATTTATTTTACAAAATTTTGAAAATATAAATTTCCAGAATTTAAAATAGAATTGTAGAAGATAGAAAATAGAATAAAAAAGCAGAGCACACGCAGAATTTATAGTGGTTCGGCCAACCTGCCTACTTCCACTCCTCAATAATCACTCTTGAGCTTTTCTCTTCACTCCTAACTCTTTTAAGGGCAAGAGTCAAAGCCAATATACAATCATATGTATATCTACCCATAATCTTTTTTCAAAGTAAAAGATTTAAACACTTACTAGAATTTCTTCCTTAGGTTTTAACCAACCCAACTCACAATCTTTAACAATAATAATTTCTCACAAATAATTACAACAAAAGCTATAATCAATTGAGGATGATATGTAAAGATGAAGTGCAAAGATGGAAAGTGAGATTTTAAAGAAGTAAGCTTTCTCTTAAGAGATAGAAAATCTTTTTAATATATTCTCTAACCTTCTAAAGGGTTTCACAACATGTATTTATATCCAATAACTTGGTTTGAAGTGTGAAAACTCAATTATAGTCGTTTATGACCATTAGAGAACAGAACAGACAAATCTGCCTCTAACTAGCCGTTAACTAGCAGTTATTTTGTCCTGTAGTGCGAAACAGATTTTCGATCAGAAAATTATCCTGATTTTTAATCCAATTTCTAATGATATGAAATTCTAACAAATCATTTTCTAAAATATTTTCTGAAAAAAATCAATTTTAACTAAAAACATAATTTATGACTTAAAAATATTTTTATGCAGTTTTAAGACTTAGAATATGTATGCATGGTAGATAAATTATGCCTCCATTTGATCTTACAATTTAATATCCTAAATTCCTATATACTAAGATATTCTTCGGTTTGATATTCATGAATCAATTATACAATCTTCATTTTTGATAATTGCATCAAAAAGACATATAGAAAAACTTACAGAAATAGCTTAGAATAGAATTTTATAATAGAGTTTATATAAGGTTTAATTATTATTAAAATTTGGATATGGCCTTGGGCCAACACTATGTATTGTGCATCTACCCTTTTATCCCCATGTAGCATAACATACAATATAATCTGATAGGATAAGACATGAAGCACATCCAGAATCCGTCGTCTTTGCACATGAAGAACAAAGAGATGGGAGATGGAGATGATTATATGCCTTTGTTTGAAACAAAAACAGCTAAGAGAAGGATTATGTACAAGTTGTTTGCTGCAACTGTGCTTCTATGTATCAAACTTTGCCGGAGAAGTTAAGCATTTTACTGTTTTGAATTTTTAATTTTCTATTTTTGTTTTCAGTGATTGCCAAAAGTACATATTATTTAAGAATCATTTGATAGGAATCTTAACTGTTGGATCAAATATGATTAATGATAATAATTGATATTTATACAAAAAACATTTCTGTACAGAATATAATACAATACTACGTAACATAAAGCATATTCCTATAATTTTTAAGATTTTTGTTGACCTAAAACTTTCTATGTAACAATACTTTCATAACATCATAGCCCTATGTAGTAGATTGATATTGGAAGATTAGGAATTTCAATTCAAGAATCAATTAAATGCGGGTAAGTACTGTTGCTTCATTACATGGGAAATTAAATGGACTACATGCATAGGTACACATCAACTATCGACATAAACAAATGGCAAACAAAAGAAAAACCATAATAATAATTACAAAATATAGTAGATAGTCATATAAGAATTATTTCATCAACTGACAATTATCAAATCATTATCATTAACAATAACATCATTGACTGACTATATATATATACACTACAAAATAAATGAAACGACTAAATTGGTTGCGTACGTTTTCTGGCTGACTCTTCATTTTTTGTCCTTTTGTAGCTTAAGATATTATGACAAAAATAACGATATATAGGAGATATTTAAGACATATCGTGCGGTGCGTTTGGCTATCCGATCCTATCTTTTATCCTCTTGTAGCTTACATACAATATAATCTGATAGGATAAGACATGAAGCGCATCCAGAATCCGTCGTCTTTGCACATGAAGAACAAAGAGATGAGAGATGGAGATGATTATATGCCTTTGTTTGAAACAAAAACAGCTAAGAGAAGGGTTATGTACAGGTCGTTTGCTGCAACTGTGCTCCTATGTATAAGCTTGATCTGGGTTTATAGATTGATTTACATACCGAGTAATGATGAAAATGGAAGATGGGCTTGGTTTGGATTGTTTGCAGCTGAGCTATGGTTTGGTCTTTACTGGGTCGTCACTCAAGCTTTGAGGTGGAACCAGCTCTATCGGCTCACTTTCAAGGACAGGCTTTCTCACAGGCATGTATACTTTTACATATATTAAACAAATATGTGCTCTGTTTTAGCACTGCATGAAGACTTCAGAATAACTCCTGACATTTACAGCTTTAGTTCAGTGATATTAATGGGATTGATCGTTTTCTGAAGCTAAGAGGTTCAGAAACGAAGTAGTGATTAAATTCAATAAGTTATTTGACGTTGTAGGTACAAGGAGGAGTTGCCAGGAGTGGATGTATTTGTGTGCACCGCAAATCCTGCAGTAGAGCCACCAATAATGGTGATTAATACAGTTTTATCGGTTATGGCTTATGATTACATGCCGGAGAAGTTAAGCGTATATCTATCGGATGATGGTGGTTCGGATCTTACATTTTATGCTCTATTAGAAGCATCCAAGTTCGCAAGACATTGGATTCCATACTGTAAGAAATTCGATGTGGAGCCAAGATCTCCAGCAGCTTATTTTGCCTCACCCCTTCATTCCGATCTCTCTTACCAAACTTTGGCTTTTACAGATATCAAGGTGATTTTTAGTTATTTCAGTTGTCGCTTCGATTTGTTTTATTTCCCAAGTAACCACAGCACATTAGCTAGTCGGGTATGAAGTGTCTTGTCGGTCCAGAATATTGTTTTAGATTAAAAGTAGCGTTTTTAATTAAATCTGAATTGGTTCATTGTTTCACCCTTTTTAAAGTGTAAGAAATTTTTTTTTTTTTTTAAGATTTCCTATTGCCAAGAGGTTTAAAAAGAAATTGTCTAATTAATTAAATAAACCTTATTTACTCCATTTTTAAACTTTGAATTTGAAAAATAGGTATGTGAGCATACAAGAAACACATTAGAGTATATTTATAAGTCAAATGCCCCTTATAACAATAAATGAAGTATTCATTAAAAATAGAAAATAGCTGTAACTATTTACGCTGGTGAGTTGTTAATATGATAAATTCAGCTTCTATCTTGTATTTCAATTAAATGAAGTACTTAAAATGAAAAAAAAAATAATTTTATCAATTGCTAAAATTTTTTTATGAAATTAAAGTATTTTAATTATTTATTTAATATTTTTAATTAAATATTTAAAATATGACGGAAGGAAGGAGTATGGAATTTTTTATCAAAATAAACAAGTAATTGAATAAAAAAAAGACGGCCATATGACAAGTGCGAATTTAAGAAGAGAGCTTTTTATATAATAAAATAAAACGGATATCTTTTTGTTTTTTTATGTTTTCCTAAGAATTATATATATCTCGGTGGGTGCATGTAGAAATTATACGAGGAAATGGAAGAAAGGATCCAAACTGCGACCACGCTAGGCCGAGTCCCAGAGGAAATACGCTTTCAACATAACGGATTTACACACTGGAATACCTACTCTTCTCGAGTTGATCATGACACCATTCTTCAAGTATCCTTCCATTTTTCCTCTTCTACACTAATCAAACAATCAATCTTCAGCTCTAAATTATGCCCTCCCACTGTTTGATGACTGAAATTTCCATCTCCTTCCCAGATTTTGATAGATGGCAGAGACCCAAATTGCACAGATATTGATGGATGCGGAATGCCTACTCTGGTATATCTTGCTAGAGAGAAGAGACCTCATCATCCCCACCATTTCAAAGCTGGAGCTTTGAATGCATTGGTGAGTTATATTTTGAGTTCAATTAGCAAAATGTATTTAGCATATAATATAAAGTTCCAATCTTTTGTCTTAAATAATTTTGCCAGGATCATTTCTTTGCTTGTTTTGTAATTGTCCAATTTGTGCAGATAAGGGTGTCATCTAAGATTACCAATGGACCTATCATTCTCACTCTGGACTGTGATATGTACTCAAACAATTCACTCTCCGTGAGGGATGCGCTCTGCTTCTTCCTGGATGAACAAAACAGCAATGACATTGCTTTTGTTCAATTTCCTCAGAAGTTTGAAAACATTGCCAAGAATGATATCTATGGCAACTCGTTACGAATTGGTTTCAAAGTAAGTCCATATTTCATATGTACTTGTAATAGTATGTTACTTTCGCTGGGTTGATAAATTAAACTGATTCTATGTAATAATTTGTCACAAAAGGTGGAATTCCATGGTTTGGATGGTTTTGGAGGCCCTGCATATGCTGGAACTGGCTGCTTTCATCGCAGAGATATTCTCTGTGGAAGGAAATTCACTGAAGATCTTAAATTCGAATGGAAGAGGAAAGACAATTGTAGGAAACAAATGAATATACCGGAACTAGAAGAAGAAATAAAGCCTCTGGCAAGTTGTACTTATGAGCAAAACACTCAATGGGGAAATGAGGTTGATCAAAATTCTTCCTCTAATTAGAAATTGAGAAATGTAACTTCTTGAAACTTTGTTATACTAAAAGTACTGGTGTTTGATTGCAGATGGGACTGATATACGGATGTGCAGTCGAAGATGTGATTACAGGGCTGTGGATCCAATGCAGAGGATGGAAATCAGTGTATTTCAATCCTGAAAGAAACGCATTCTTAGGTGTTGCACCAACCACTTTACATGAAACACTTGTGCAGCAAAAGAGATGGTCAGAAGGTGATCTCCAAATTTTGCTTTCCAAGTATAGCCCCGCATGGTTTGCAAATGGAAAGGTCCTCCTTGGCCTGCAATTGGGCTATTGCTACTATTGTCTCTGGGCTCCAACTTCCTTGCCAACATTATATTACACAATCATCCCATCACTTTATCTCTTAAAAGGCATATCCTTGTTTCCACAGGTATGTTCCTTCTTTATTTTGGATCACAGAACAACCATAAGCTTTGCTTTTGTAATTAGTGCATCTAAGAAAATTTTATTTTGTCTTGTTTGAGGTCTCAAGCCCATGGTCCCTCCCCTTTGCTTATGTGATCTCTGCTAGTTACATTTATAGTCTGGCTGAGTTCCTGTGGTGTGAAGGCACAATTCATGAATGGTGGAATGACCAAAGAATGTGGCTATATAAAAGGACAAGCTCCTATCTCTTTGGCTTCATAGACAACATTTTAAAGATCCTAGGATATACCGAATCGAAATTTGTCATCACTCCCAAAGTAGCTGATGAAGAAGCAGCGCAGAGGTACGAACAAGGGATAATGGAATTTGGAGCTTCCTCTCCAATGTTCACCATCTTAGCTACACTTGCAATGCTCAACTTGTTCTGCTTTATTGGATTTGTGACGAAAGTGATGATGAATAAGAGCATCGTTAGTGTTCTTGAAGCAATGCCATTGCAAACTCTTCTGTGTTGTGTTTTAGTATTAATCAACTTACCATTGTATAATGCCCTTTTCCTAAGGAAAGACAAGGGTAAGTTGCCAGGTTCTGTATCTCTCAAATCATTTGTATCAGCTGTTCTTATTTGTACCAGCTTTATTCTCTTAGATTAAAAACTCTTTTAATTTATAGGATCTATATTGTTGTACTTTCTATCATACAATGCTGTGAAGTAATGGATTCAAGTATTCGTATGAGAAAATTCAAAATAAATGAAAGTTGTTTTAATGATATGATTATATCAACAATTTTACACTTAAGTTTACGGAAAAAGTCAAATACACTTCTCTTTTCCTTTTTTCCTTCTTTTTTATTGCAACTTTTGAAACCTTTCAAATTTAAAATAGGATTAACAAATATTTTTTTTTTATCACTTTAACGTGATAAGAAAATTTTATTTTTTATAATTTTTAATACTGTGTTTATTAATTTTTTATTATTTTATAGATTATTTAGGTTTTGATAAGTTGAATGTGTATTTTAATATTGATCTCGAATAAAACAAAATAGGTAATTTAAATGATATTTATTTAAAATAAAATAATTTTTTTGTTAATTTTGACAATATTAACATTAAACTAATTATTCAACGATTTCAAAATATTAAACTACATCGAAGATAATTGTAAAAATTATATTTTTATTTGATTTTAAACATTATTCTTTTTCAATTTTAAATGAAATATATTTTTATGATATAATTTATGTATTTTCAGTTTTTAATTTTTAATTTTTATATTACAATTATAATGTATACTCTCGTTGATCTTAGAATCCTGGCTTTGTCACTAGATGGCACTATTCACAATCCGAATTACTATTCACATAGTTGGAATTTTCGGACATTACATTTAATCTCTTACACTAATCTTTATGAAAAATTAAATTGAATAAACTGAAAGGTTATATCTTAATTTAGAATATTATAGTAAACTGTATGGAAAAAAAAAAGGGAAAGAAATGTTAAATAAGCCATATATTATATATTATATTTTAAATTTACTATAGTGACAATTTAATAAGACAATTTTTTTAAAATAAAGTGGCAATTTAGGGAGTGTGAGAAAGTATTAATTATATAAAATACTCATCTTTATTTACTGTAAAACCTCTTTATCAATTCTTTAAATTATAATTTTTTATTTTATTAATTATTTCATTTTTAGTCAAAACATAAAAGTAAAATAGGAAAATATATGGTGAGTGCTTATTAAAATTTCATCAAAGAGACCAAAGCTGTACTTCTCTCATATTAATAATTAACTGATTATTTGTAATCGCCGCCAGTAAACATTGGACGCTCAATTTGTAATTAAGGGAGGAGTGCAGATTTGGGCCCTTTGTTCTTGTTTGGGCCCTTTGTGGGCTGGGCTCGTATAACTAATTTTGGTCACAATGAATCACATTCTATTTACATAGACTTATCATAATATGCCACGCTCCGTACAAAAATGATGTCCAGTGCATCTAACCACAGATAATCACAGCCCATTAGACAAAACATGATAGTACAACACTTGTTTATTTCGAAGCGTTTAAAGTCGCTAAGTCTCGTTTTCAAGTACCAGTTCTCTGATTTCGAGAGGAAAGAAAAAAAAAAAAAAAAAAAAAAGAAACGTTTTCTCTTAGAGGTTATTGAGCTTGCAATTTTTTTATTTGAATTTGGAAAAAAAAAAAGAGGAAAACTTCCTTCAAAGGTAATTTCTTTCTCCTTTTTTTTTTGAATTTTCCGTTTTAGATTCAATTTCTCATGGGGATCGAGATTGGTTTACTCGATTTCTAGCTCGGTTGAAAATTTTGAGTTTTCGATTTCTGAAGATTGGTGGCTAAAAGCCCTTTTTAATTTTTATTGGAAATTTGATATTTTTGATCTATTTGTTTTCATTGGCTTGTCTTAATTATATGACAGGGCATCTAATTCATTGTATGATTTGATTGTGATTGTGGGTTTTTGATTTTATGTTATTTTTACTTTTATGAGTTTTTATGTGTCTTATATTAAGCAATGTAGTTTAGGTTGATAATTTAGGATATATTTAGGCTTATTTATTGATACTATATCTTAGAAAAGGATTTGATTGTGTTTTAATTCTAGTTTAAGGATTTAGAGCCATGCAGTGATGAGTTTTCATGTTTTATATAGGCTTAATGATTGATTATTTCATGTTTTGATATGGAAAAGTTGTTGCTTTTATACTCTGCAGATGGGAATTGGGTTGAAGGAACTGTATGGTGTTGTATTGCTGGCATTTTTGTTGTGCCCGCAAGCTGTGCTTGGGATTAGATTCGTGATCGATAGAGAAGAATGCTTCTCTCATGATGTTAAATATGAAGGGGATACAGTTCATGTTTCCTTTGTCGTTGTCAAGACTGATTCATCTTGGCATTATAGTGAAGACGGTGTTGATCTTGTAGTAAGTTTCATCTTTTATTTTTAAATTTTAGCTGTGGTCCTGTCGAAATATTAGGAATTAACTGTGAGAAAGCTTCATGTTAGAAGTAAAACGATTGAAAGATGAGCCTTTTTTTTTTTAACAGACAAGGCTTTACTTTGAAATATTTTGCTTTTATTGGCCCAAGGGGAGGGTTGCATTTTCCGTGAGAAATTATAGTAATTGTTGACTTAACGATCCCAAATCGAAGTCCTACTTTTCCATCAATGCATTAATTATCATGAACCACTGGCATTTACATCTCCTTCAAAGTCTTTATCCCTCTCTGGCCCTTGATTGTTAGCATTCAAATATCTTGAGTTAATACGAATATTTCTTTTTCCTGTAATAAATTAGCCCTCATGGTACTTTTATTCAAACTGCCACATTTTTGTTTTCTAGAAAATTATAATCACTAATCTCAGGTTACTTAATTGTCTATTTTGGAGTTGTAAAATAAAATGTTTGAGAATTATTATTATTTTTTGAATTCCGAGCATATGAAACTTGATTGAATTAGTGAAAAGTTCAGACTTTTGAATTTATTAATTTATGTAATAGATAGTGGAATCAAAGAATGATTAGCTTTGTGTTTTTGAATTTATTAATTTATGAAAGGTGTGGTGTAGCACTTCACTTCCCAAATGATGCAAAATGTTGAAAGCTGCCACCAATAAACTTAGCATCAAAAAGTCTCCTTTTAATGTATCATTCAACCTTTAAAGCCATTGATTTGCTTTTTCACATCCAGAAATGCCTGGATTCCTTCAAACTCTTCATCAAGACATCTTCCAGTTAGTTTGCATGATAAATTGTCTGTGTGGAATTTCAACCTTCTTTTGTTCCTTGAAAAATTAGGTTACTGACATATTGTTACATGTGAACTCTGGAGAAAATCCAAAATTCATGTGTGTTTGTGGGAGGTTTTTCTAGAAAACTTCTGATAAGTCTATTACTCATATAGTCAACTTTATATTGCAATATGTCGCATTCAAAATTGGTATAAAGTTGCATATTTCAAGATATAAGAATTCTTCTGTTTTATCTCTATTTCTATATAACTTTCCTTTGATGTCTCATGTATGATATTTTCAGGTGAAGGGACCTTCTGGCGATCAACTTCATGATTTTCGTGACAAGATAAGTCATAAGTTCGAATTTATGACTCATCAAAGAGGAGTCCACCGTTTTTGCTTCACTAACAAATCTCCATACCATGAAACCATTGACTTTGATGTACATGTTGGCCATTTTTCATACCATGATGAGCATGCAAAAGATGGTATTCTGCACTTTTATTCGCTTTTTTTCAACCAAGTCCTCAAGAGTAGAGGTAAACTTACTATCGCTGCATTATATATTTGCAGAGCATTTTAAGCCTTTGTTAGATCAGATATGGAAGCTTGAGGAGGCTCTTTACAACATTCAGTTCGAACAGCATTGGCTGGAGGCACAAACTGAGCGTCAGGCCATAGGTCTACTCTAGATCTATCTTATGCAGTACTTGAATTTGACATGAATCCTGCTCTAATTCACATTTCTTTTTGATGCATCAGACTTCATTATACCACCTCTTCCTTCAATTTATTAGGAAAAAACTTAGAATCTAAAGCGACATGTTAAGTTTTCATATTTAACTCTTCAAGCTGTCGAGTAGAAATTTGTTTTGGGCGAGTTAAATGCCAGTGATTTTCAAGAAAAAATTGAGCAGGTTGCTGACTTTAGTTTGCATTCTCCAAGTGGGTATAATAATTAGGGCAAGCTGATCTGGTTACCTAATTTCAGCACAGATGAAGCTTGTGGATTTAAGTAGTTTATTTGAGATATCAAACAAAAAGCCCAACTTCAGCAAGTAGATAAATGGTTTCTGTAGCATTCTGTGAATCCTGTGATTGAATTGTCACAGTTATACTTGTACCGCATTGAATTTAGTTGAAATGAAAATTTTGATTATGCTTCCAACAAAGAGTAAAACAAGTGGAGACATTTCAGCATCAGATGACTCTTAATAAAAGGAAGGTCCATGCTTGATCTGCTTTGTTGAATAATATTTTACTGTTGTTGCAGTTAATGAAGCAATGAGCAGGAGGGCAATTCACAAGGCCTTCTACGAATCTGCAGCCCTTGTCGGTGCAAGTGTCTTACAAGTTTACCTGCTTCGTCGCCTATTTGAACGGAAGCTTGGAATGTCCAGAGTCTAACTTAACTTAAGCACTGATGCGGAATAGTTGGAGTTGTATCATGCAAAATTTTCCAATATCATCAGTCTTTCATTCTGTTCTTGGTTGCTTAGCGGGAAAAGGACATGTATAGAACTAGAAACCATCCATTTTGTGACCTTTGCTATTTACGTAAATTGAATTATAAAGGAACATTTTTTTTTTTTTTTGGAAATGGATTTCTTGCAATCGTGTGATAATGGCCTCAGATGGCATCTTCTTGCGTCAGGATGCTCTTCATTTGGATTACCGGCACTGATTACTTGGATGCACATGAGAAATCATGAAATTTTTTTGTATTTTTCTTTTAACATTTTCGTGCTCACCAAGATTATGATTAAAACAAATATATATCTGGGTTGCCGAGTCCAAATTAGCCGTTTTTATCACGATCCAGTAGCAATATATTATGACAATAATCTGACCAAATATATATTGTAGTCGTCTGCTAACAACTCAATTGGCAACAAAATATGCAAAACCATCTTGATAGATTTGTTTAAGAGAGTTCCAATTTATTTTCCATCAAGTCATAGTGCCAGAATTGGGAAAAATAAATCAGAAAATATGTATATTTCACAAACAAAGCCCATTTACCAATACAATATGAGGATGAAAACGTCACAAAAGCTCTACAACTCATAACATAATACGTAAAGGATCAGGAAAACAGATCGGTGCCATCGGGATAAATACAATAATTGTGTATTTGCATTTCTTTCCCCCACAACTCAAGTCTTGCAACACACAATAAATTCCAGCAGATTTCACCACTTCTCTACAGCTTCTATCTTCTTTAATAAATATATAGCGGGGCCACATCCAGATGAAATTACTAGCTGAAGCTCTTATGTGGAAAGGACATTGTCAAGATTCTGTAGGAGGATTCTGGATGCAGCAAAACCATTTTTTCTGGAAAGTAAATGCATAATTCATGTCAGAAAAAAATTGTAAATATAATGCCCACGAATTTCAGGATGCAAGAGATTATAGCCTACTGATCAACCTGATGATGGCATGTTTACATCCTAATTTCTAAAGTTCATTCCAAGCATATGGATCATCATCAATACAAGGACATAGATTACAGTGGACAATCACTTAATTGGTTTAAACCATCAAAATGCAGCCCTTCCTTACTGGAGCTGCAAATTTTCATTTTTTTTCATTAATCTTGAGTCCTTTTATAGTTAAATCCAAAAACACGATTGAATTCAATGTCCTTGGGGTATGAAAACATGCAAATACTACAATTGATAGAATCAACATAGAGAAAAATGACACATGAATGGTAAGCTAGCCCATAGGATGGCAGAATTAATGTTGCTTTTAAATCATGAACTAATGTATGCATATGTGTAATAGTAAGTTTTTGAATTTTGAAATGAGGAAGATTTAGTGCACAATAAAGAACTTACAGCTTGAGGCTTGCTATGATCCACTCCACCGGGCTTAAAATGAGAATCAGCCTTCCCGGGAGACTCAGGCTTTCCGCCTGTCTTTTTCTCATCTCTAGCCTTGTTAAATATAACAGTAAATCCCTCAGCTGAAGCAGGATCATTCACATCCCATTCACCAAATTTTGGTAAGGGCCGTCCTGTATCCTATTTTAGAAAAAAAATAAGTCATGAGGCTCTTATAAGGCCAAGTACAGGAATATGCTGCAGTATGTTCTGATTATAATTCACATATGTTAAAATTTTAAAATACAACCTTCAGAAACTCGATACCATCTCAAAAGGCCATTAATGCACCCAAAGAACAGAATAAATTATTAACCCAGCCACAAAGAGAAGCATGCACAAAATGCCTAAGTTCTGAAAAGCATTACGAATTGCAAGTAATCTAGTTGCAAGTCATCAAGCAGTAAGCATCAGCAGAAGCAAAAGCTACTGTATAAATACGTGCATGTTTTAATACCTATCACTGCAAACGTAAGTCTCCTGCAGCTTAGAAACCATCACACCTGTCCTATTATAATCCAAACAGCAAATGTATCATCTTCAAAAGCATGTTTAAATTCACCCAAAGATAAAAAGAGCTTCATGGATGGCAACTCACAAGTGATGATTTAGCGTTTATATTATGTGCTTTCGAACTTAAAACTTTATTCTACGTTCCTGATACTGCACACTTTATTCTGTTATTTACACTGCTAATCTTCTATAGAACATTCAATTAAACCATAGACTTAGTTAATTCCAGCTAACACCAAGGCAAAAAAGTTTTCTTTTAAAATAGCCTTTCAGATTATAGACGATCGATTAAACATTCAGATTCTACAAGTTCCATCAAACAAACATTCATCTTCTTATATTCAAGAAAAAAAAAAACATATTTGCTGAATTAACAAGCAAACACGATTTAACGAAGTGCTCAAATGCAACAGCTACTGCGTGTCGATTTTCCCCTCACGCTTTTGCATCAACAAAGTTCGACCCGCTAGTTACCCTTCAAATTAACCCAAAAAGTAAAAAAACCTACAGCGAGCTTTAATGAGTTGATTCAATCAAGGAAAACAAAAATCTTGCAGAGAAGGTTTTGAATGGGGAAAGATGTCAATTTTAGTTTCGCATAAATTGATCGAATTACGGCTACACGAGATACAACAAAGAAGCAACCCGAAGATCAAATCCACATAATTCGAAACCTACAAATAAAACCCATTTCGTGGAATGACCAATAACAATTAAACCACCCAAAATCAATCAAAACAAACATTCTAACAATTAAAAAAAAAAAAAAAGAATCATAAAGAAAAACTTATGCCCACAAAAATATACTGAAATATATGCAAACATGAATGGAAAATTCAAGCAAACACATAAAGAAAGAGAACATACCGACATGAATTCAAGATAGAGAGGTCTTTCTGGGCAAAGGAAATGACTAATCAGAAGAGAGAGAGAGAGAGAGAGGTCTTTCTGGGCAAAGGAAATGACTAATCAGAGAAGAGAGAGACAGAGAGGGGGGAGTGTTTGTTTTTAGACTTAAGGGAGAGTGAGTTGGGCCAAAAATGGGCCTCATTGTATCTCATACTTATTTAAACAAGGTTTACGGTCATCGCCGCCGTTAGTCCGTCGTCATCAGTGACGTGCATTAGTGATAAGGGTGTGTAAAATCAAATTGAAATTAAAAATCGAACCGAATTGAATTGATTTTGATCTATTCGATTCGATTTTATCAGTTTTCGGTTTGTTCGGTTCTAAATCGAAAAAGATTTTGGTTTCATCGATTTGGTTCGATTTTTAAAATTGAAAAATCGAAGGAACCGAACCAACCGAACTTCCATCAAAACTCACCGTTTTGCCTAGTGTATATACACACACACACACATAGAAATCCCTAACTCTTCCTCTTCGATCTTTCTTCCACAAATCCCTAAATCTTCCTCTTCACTCGATCTTCCTCCACGACCTCCGGTCCTCCACTGTGATTCTTTCTGCCGAGAACAATGGTTAGTGTTTCGATCTCCTTGTTCTTTATTTTCATTGTTCTGTTCTTTAGCTTCCATCTCCCCGTTCTTTAGTTTCATATCATGTCCCTGTTCTTCAGTTTTCATCTCTCTGTTCTTTAGGGTTTTGTTCCTTATTTTATAGTTCTTATAGATAGGATGTGATATAGAATGAGTCGGATTAAAAGTTTTCTTCTAGTTTGGGAGTTTTTTGTTTAGGGTTTTGGCTATCAGAAAACGATACTGCCATTACCCAAAGGACAAGAAAAATAAAAAAATAAATCTGTTAGGATATGGTAACAAATGAACTGAAATAGAAGTTGGATTGTAAACCTAAAGCTCTACCCTGGCTGAAATTATGAAAAATAGTAGATGATTTACATTTTGCTTTAGGTGATCTTGCATAGTGACTAGAGGAAATATTTGTCAAAGTAGAATATAGAGCTGATGACCTGCCTAAAACAAACCCGATTCCATCTTCACCTTCTTTATCTTCTGGTGAAACTGCCCTAAACACATCCGTTTTTTTTCAAAAGACTTTCTTTTTTGGTTAGTTACTTCTACCGATATGAAATGCATTTGGTTAGTTACTTCTTTTTTCGTTTAACCACATGGTTTGAACTCTGAATTTGTTATTAACTTTTGATTTTGATTTTTTATGAAGCTTCATAGCTGAATGCATTTGCTTGCTATTGAAAGTTGTGTGCTTGTTATTGCTTCTCTTTTTTATATAATTTTTCTGTTGAATGCATTTGTTAGATTGTGGTTTTTCTTATGCTATTTGCTCATGGATGAGCAACTTAATATGAAACTGTTGATTAGAAGCAGAGATAGAGTGAACTTTAGCTGTAGTAAGAGCAAATTATCTGTTTAATATAATGAGGGAATTGAATGCTCTAGGAAAATGGATTATTTCCCTGTGAATTGGATGGTTTTCTTACTTGTTTGTTTTCTCTTAATCTTATTAGTAAGATATTATCTGTAGTCAAATCCGATATAAATTGGCATAGTAGAATTTAAGCTTGGGAATTGACATTTAAGCTTTGAAAATGTTGAACCTTTTATAATTGCTTAATCTGCATAAATAAATAATAAGGTTACTAATGAGGAAGTTAGGTAATGATAAGATTTTCTAAAGGACCAGCGTGTTTCTCCATGTCTTATAATATTTTGTATTTTTGTTCTCAACAAAATGTGTCTTGTGCTTATTAACTTATGGTATTAAGATGATTAAGCAAAAAGTAAATGATGCCTAAAGTGATCTACTGAATATTATAACCCACTGTATCAAAAATATTTTGATCATCAATTTTTAATTTTATGATGATATGTACGAAAGTGGATATATAAATGATTGGTCAAAATCTTAACTAGCTAATTATATATTCTGTTGACATTTAATGGCTTTCTTAACTTTGATTTGAATATAAACAACACTTAACTATGTGATATATTATACTTTGTCTTTTTACTTGATCTAGTTGACATATTGCTTGCATTATGCAAAATGACATTACTTTGTTCCAATTAAGTTGTTAAAGTTTACAGCTCTACTTCCACTTTTGCCTTCTTTCTTGTTTTATATATATAGTTATTTTTATCTTTTTGATGAATAAGTCTATATATCTGTAATCTATTTTATTTTTTCTTTAGGCCTCTGTTCAAGAGTGAGCAAATTGAGTATGCTAACAAGAAAAATTTTGATATTTTAGAATGGTGGAAAGTAAATATTCCTAGATTATCTGTTCTCGGCAAGATAGCTCGTAATGTGTTGGCTGTTTCCATCTCTATTGTGCCTTCAAAGGCTACATTTAGCTCGAGCGGAAGATTACTTGATGTATTTAGGAGTTCATTGACTCATAAAATTGTGCAAGCCCTTATTTGTGCTCAAGATTGGCTTACTGACTCAGAAAAACTTGAAATAGCAATGAGAGAAACTGATGTGATTCAAATGGAGAGAGGTATGTGTGTGTGTATATATATATATATATATATTCTTTGTTTTATTTATTTAACTTAGTTCTTATAAAAAATTAATGTTTACATTTTATTTGCAAATTTTCAAAAAATGCATTTGGAGGCTAATATTGATACAGTAAAATATTTCTATACTTTAATTATTTTGTATTATTTTTCTTCAATTTCATTGAATTTATTTAATTATTGTTCCGTTTATATGAATGCAGGTCTAAAAAGTTGAATTCGCAAGAAAAATCCATCGATCATTATGTTGTTGACTTGTATTAATTTGTTGGAATGCTTTTTAATTATGTGTTGTTGGAATGCTTTTTAATTAGAGGACATTGAATGCCTTTTTTAATTATGTGTTATAAAATTTTTTAATTTTTATTTTTTAGTGTAATTTTTAAGTTATGTTGTATGTATTTTTAATTGGTTTTATTTTGTTGGATATATGGACCTATTTAGGTAAAAGTCCAATTAAAAAAAAACCCAAATATGATCTAGAACCGGTTGGACCGAATCAAACCGACCGAAATTATTTCGATCCATTCGGTTCTCGATTTTATATACTTCGATTTCGATTTAATTTCTAAATTTGTTGAAGTTTGATTTTTAATTTATTCGGTTCGATCCAAAACCGAATCGAACCGATCAAATGCTCACCCCTAATTAGTGATCTGATATAACACTAACAGAGCGTAGGGTCAATTGGCAAACGCCGTTATCGGGAGGCAGATGTTGGGCTCCTCACGGACATTGAAAATTTAAAACAATTGATTTGCTGGCACTGTTTTTAATTTTTTTTTTGGTGAGAGTAGACACTTTCTTTGAAATTTTAGGATTTTATATTTTTTATTGACATAAAGGGGTAAAAAATTACATTTATATGATTAAGTCCAATTTCATTAATTTCCTTTGTAAGAAAAAAAAATCTCAAAATTAAATTTTTTGTTTTAAGCATATAGTGAAACTACAGAAACATAATGCTATTTTTATATATTTTTTTAATCTCTAAAACAACAATGAAAATTGTTTCTTAACAAAAACGCTAATAATAAAAATCTATACGGGATAATACACTGCGATCCAATTGAATAAATTTGTAATAATCAAAATTGTAGAGAATTTGACTTCGATTTATAATTATAATTAGATTATATTCTTCAAATAAAATCGACTTGATCACTTGTTCCTAAAATAATTGTGAAGTGCCGAGTAGAAAATATTTTGTTGCCATTAAATATTATTTGAAGTCACTAAAGATATTCAAATTCTAACTTTAAATTATGAAGAATGAAATTAGATAGACTGGCATATTTTGTTAGCAGAATAAATGAGACTTTATGACAAATAATGAGTTAAAAAACATTTTTTAATAATATCAATAAAATGTTATTTTAAATATTTTATTTTTAAGGTTTTGTTAAAAAAAAAACGCTTTGAATATTTAAGCAACATTTTCAATAATATCTTTCCGAAAGAAATTGTAATCTCTGGTTTTGTGTGTGTTCATATGAGAAAATGAAAATATTCAAATATGATATCTCTCCTTAAATTTAATACGAATAAAGTAGAAAATATTTTACCCGACACCTCCCATTGAAAGGAAAAAAGAACTTTAACCTGCAACTATGTTTCAAATTCGAATTTAATTGATTAAATGGGATTCGAATACCGGATGATTAATCCAAAAAAATATATATATTTCACTTTAACGGTAGGAAACCCTAATAAAAAGGGATTTGAGTTAAGGTGGACATTTAATGAAAATAATTTGATTTTTTTAATGAAGAATGAAAATAAAATTTTTAATTTATATAAACAGAGAGGAAACAGGACAAAATAAAGGCGAGAAAAGGAAAAGGTTGCACATTTTGGCATAATAAAATAAAGAGGTTGAGATCTAAAGAATTATGTTTAATTATATTGAGCTTATCTCCAACAATTATAATTTAATGAATAATCATCCAACTTTAGAATCCCAATTTGGTAGCTGTGACCTAAGAGATTCTCCCCACCACCTTAATTCTCACAACCTAAATCATATTTATTCATAAACATCCTTATAAAATGCAAATAATTACTTTCTCCCCCCTAATCCCACTCCACTATCATATCATTACTTTCGCTAAATATGTAAATTTTGCTCACTCCGCCCCCTCATCAAAATTATTTTCAGATAAAATTTCCATTCTATCACATCTCACTTTATTAAATAAATAAATATATATAAATTGCTATATTAATTAATAATATTAATTTTTTTATAAGAAATTTATAATTTTCCCTCCATCATATTTTAAAAAAAAATTATTTTTTACGAAAATTAAAAAAATAGTTAAATACCTTAATTTCATAAAAAATCACAGTTATTAATAAAAATATTTTTTTATATTTTCAAAACTTTTATTTAATTCTAGTTAAAAATAAAAAATGATAACACATATAAATATTTAATAAAATATATAATAAATTTCTTCATATATATAAATTTATTTCTCAAATTCCGAAAATAACTTTTACAGTAGAGCAAAACAAAATGAAAAAAAAAATAAACTTTTAAAATGAGACGAAAAAATTATCTATTTATAATCATAAATGTTGGTAGAAATTTTTAATTTAAAACTTTTGACATTTTTATTCGAATGATGACCATTAAACAAATTACTGATCATTAAATTTAAACTCTCTTCTATCACAATAGAGTGTTGCAGTGCATTGAAAGTGCTTTTTGTTTTACCCAAAACATTTGATGATCATACAGGTGAATTGAGATATTTGGTAAAATAACTTGCATGAATATCAATGTGGAGGAAAATGAGAAAAAGAGACCTTAGCGAATATATTTTTCAGTGCTTTCCATTTTTTTTATCCATCATATTATGTATTTATATCAGATGATAGGGGCCAAGGCTTCTCTCACCTATCACCCCGTCCGAAGACGGAGGTGAAGTGCCACTGTAAATTAATGATTCAGAAGTGAGCAGTATCATACGGTACGAATTGACGGTTGGTTAACTAATTTAGATGCTCATACTGTGAGACTTGCAACAAGCCAAAATCCAAATTCCAACAGTTAAAAGCATCACTCATTGACTGAAGTTTGCAATCCAATTTTAAAAGGGCTAATACATAAATTTTTCCTTATACTATTATCATTTATCAAAATTTTAATCATTTATTAAATTTTTTTCGTAAACTAATTGTACGTTATATTATATCCTGAATTTATTGAAAATATCATATTACCCCCCTTATAAGATACTTGTAAGTTCATAATTGACATGTGAAAAATACATATCAAACAATAACAAAAAGATAAGTTGACATTTTTAACCGATTTTAGAAGGATAATTTAATATTTTTAATAGTATAAGATATATTTTTTATATTTTAAACAAGTTCAAGTAGTTAATATGTTATTTTCAATAAGTTCAATGAGTAATCTAATATATAATTAGTTCAGAAAAGAAAATATGATAAATAATAGTTTTAAAAAAAATTTATATATTATCCCATTTCAAAATGATGACCTCACTCATGGCAAGTGCTAGATTCTGTCTGCCATAACAACAACAATGCATTAAGTTTTCTAGAAATGAATCAACAAATTTTATGAGTCATTTTCTACTTGCCTGCAATTGGAAGAGAGAGATTCAGACATGCCATCTATCATCCTCAATGCCCAACTCTTATCTCTCTCATCAACAACACTTGCTTCATTGACCTGCCATCAACATGGTCATGTGATTCTCCTGAAAAGGATTCAAGATTAAATAAGTTCTCCGAAATTATGACTCTGGACAAAGAAAGATCCTGGAAAAGGTAAACAGTCACAAAAGAGTCCCAAGCATGGCTTACACTCAGAATTTGGTAAGTTTGCAGCCGTTGATCACCAGGACACAGATTGTGGGCAATAAGATACTATTCCTCAGAATATTTTTATTATGCAGCATGTACAAGATGACACCCACAGAAAATGCAGTGAGTATAAGCCTGCATCTTTCTTTCTCTCGCTCTTTTTTTTTTTTTTTTTTTGATTGACACTAACGTTGGACTACAAATAAGCCAACTTATTCTGCTGTTCCTTTCCCTTCCACATTACAATATCAATTGTACATCTGTAACGTAGTTAACGTGCTGCCACTAGTATGGACCAGAAGTCAAAAATGGTTCAATGTGGTTAACCACGTCTGTAATGTAAACTACTCTTCAAATGATGATTCAATTCAGTTAATCCAGAATCCTGAATTCCCCCACAACACAATTATTGCTTTCCATCATTACCTCACCCCGAACCTAGCAAAGAGCAATCAATTCAATCAATCACAGATGGATTCACAAATCAGTTGGTAAAAACCACTTGCTTTGGTAATCCGTATGATAACATGCATAAAGACAAAGACAGCAATCCTAGTGCGATATCAGAAATAAGAATAGAAAAATCATTAAAAACATTATTGATTTAACATGCCACTTAATATCAACAACAAAATAATTAAAGCTCAATTAGAAGACTAATCAATAGAAACTGAAAGTGTTAAATACATGAGATGGCTCAGTAACACAGTTCATATATATCCCATTATCTGAAGGATAAAGGTAGAGAACATGTAACGAAACTACATCAACTTACCTCTCACCAACTAATAAGTCAAATCTAAGCATTGTCTGTAACTTCCAGTCCTTAGCATACCAACCCCTGAAATAAAAATGAAATATTAGTGAAAAAGACAAATGCTGAAACTGCCAAAGTTGTGTTAAAGATTATTCTTCTAGGACTCCTCCATTACCTATTAATCCTCTCTAACGCCAACATCTGAATTTTGAGATTGAGCTTGGATTACTAATAGGTTAATCCATCAAAGAAAAACATAGGACAATAATAATACACAAAAAATAAGACAAGTGACTTACATAGCTTGTGCACTCGTGCTAGTATCACCAAAACCCTCAAAACCTAAGAGCTGTGTTTTCCATCTCTACAATGCTTGAACTCCAAACGACAATACATCAGACATAAAACCTTTTCGGCATCAAGGGCACAGCTCTGATGTCCACAGTCTGAAGGCACAAAAGATATTAATGATTATAAGGAAGGAAAGAGAAACATGAGAATAGAACAAAAAGGAATTGACTTGAAGAGTAGTTAAACATCTGAATCATAAATCACGCTACTAATTGTACAAGAGAAGACGTACTCAAGCTCCTCTGGCTTTCATTTTACATCTCAGGTGTCCTACCATGTTACTTTGCAAAAATTGGCATCATCTATTTCTTTTTTTCTTCAACAACCTCAACCCATCCATAGCATTTATCAACTGCTGTCTGATGCTTCCACTCCAATGCTCAGGTATCATACCCCTTTCTCTCAAATCCTTTAAAAGTACTTCACCTTTAGCAAGACTAATTTTATCTTTCACAATGGCGCTCATGAGAATGCAATATGTTGTATTGGGCCACATGGCTCTTGCTATTATCTCTTTGTACAACTCAAATGCAGATTCCACATCACCATCAGCACAAAGACCCGATATCAGAACATTATATGCAACATCAAGTTTCATACCACAAAGCTCCATTATATCCCTCAACTTCAAAGTTTCTGGGACAATACTATTCCTGCAGAACATATGCATTAGAGTTGTAAAAGTAGCAATAGTTGGAATGACGCTTTTCCGAAGCAAGAAATTAAGAACCAGCTTTGCTTCTTCAACCTTCCCATACTTGGCAAGCCCTCTTACCAAAGCGCTCTCAACAACATCCCGAGGACTCACACCCAGTGCTTCCATTTCATCTTTTATCCTGAATGCCCCTTTTATATCCCCCATTCTACATGCAAAATTAATTAAAGTGATATACTTTTTGCAATCGGGGAATGAAACCCCTCTCTAACATTTCGTGAAACAGAAGATAAGATTCATGGACAGCAGAAACACTGTTAAATCCATTCATGATGGAGCTGTAGGTATCCACATCAGGATCAAATCCCAATAATCTCATAATATTCAACACATCAAAGGCTTTTCTCAATCCACCTATTTCACAAAATTTCGTTATTAGCATATTAAATGTGTACTTATCAACTATAAAACCTTCCAACACCATCTTTTTCAACATTTTAATACCAATATCCAACATAGAAGACCTGCAAAATCCGAGAATGAGAGAATGGCACGTCAATTTTCCAGGCAAGGTACCCATCATCATCATTATGTTATATACATCAGAGCATTTTGACAGATCTTTTTTCTTTGCATATCCGTGTAAGAGGATATTAAATGTAGCCAATGTAGGGGGAGTCATGGTATCACCCCACATCATTGTGAAGAGATTCTCCACCTTCCCCGTTCTTCCCATCCTCAAGTATCCATCTATGATAGCATTAATTGCAATAGTATCTGGGTGTAAGCCGTTTTTCCCCACCTCTTCATAAAAATATATAGCAGCCCTTGGCTGACCCAACTTAAAAAGACCGTCAACCAAACTAGTGTATATGACATTACTGGGAGACACAATTCCTCTTTCCAGCAGTTTTCCAAAAAAGAGAAGAGCACAAACCATTTTTTCTCTCCTACTTAAAGCAGCAAGAATGATAGAATATGTATAATTATCAGGCAGAATATTACGTTGGACCATTTCATCAATGAGGGCAACTGCATCTGACAACCTCCCCGATTTACATGTCTCAGCAAGAAGTATATTATAACAGTATCAACAGCTGAAGGGATGCAGTGGAGGCTGCCCAAAAATTTCTTTGCCTGCCCCGAATTTCCACCTTTGCATAATCCTTTAAGAAGGCCACTGTATGTGAAGTAAGTTGGATGCTGAACTACTTTGACCATCTCATCAAACATGGAGAAAGCTTTTAACCCGTCACCTAAACTCCCATAAGCATTTATCATGCAATCAAATGTGATGGAGCTGGGCATCATGTTCATTCTATTCATATGATGCAAGAAATATTCTGCCTCTGCAACCTTCCCACATCTACAAAGAGATGAAACTAACATATTAGATATGAAAGAGTTCGCACCATAGCCAATACGAGTCACAGCTACATAGACCTTAAATGCTTCCACATTACTTCCCAATTTGCAATAATTGTAGATTAAAGTAGCACATATAATACTGTTTGGGGAAAGTCCAGCTTTGTGCATTTTACATAATATTTCCTTTGCATTTTTAAATTTCCCCACTCTGCAGAATCCATTTACAAGAGCTGAGAATGTTATAATATCAGGGTTTACACCATCTTTGAACATCTCATCAAGCAACTGCAAAGATTCATCAAGCAGTCCATTTTTGCATAAACCATCAATAATTGTCGTATATGCTACGCAGCCAATAACCATGCCATTCATCTTCATTCTCTCAATGAGGCTTCTGGCCAATTCAAACTTTGCATGCCTGCACAAACCACTTAAAATGGCACCGTAACTGACTTCACTAGGCCCTAATCTTGTTGCTTCCATCATGTCAAAAAGCTTTAAAGCTTGTTCAAATTTACCATTGTCACAATGCCCAATAATCAATGCATTGTAAGTAACACAATTTGGCAAAAGATTAAGCATACACATCTCATCAAAAACCCAGGAAGCAACATCAATCTTTCCCTCCTTCACAAATCCGTTGATTATAGTATTATAGGTGACTACATTAGGAGATATCATTCTATTCCTCATCTTTTTCAAAAGTAGATAACCTTTTGCACTCCTATTGTTTCTGCATAAATCATCAATCAGCGTATTATATGTGCATACATCTGGATCAATTCCCTTAGACTCCATTTGATCGATCAATTGAAAAGCTGTCTTATACCATATCTTCTTACAATACCAATTGAGCACAGTGTTATAGGTAACCACAGTTGGCACATAACCACTCTTTTCCATCTTTCTTAAAAGATAACCAGCTTTCTTTAGCTTCCCTTCCACACACAAACTATTGATTAATATATTGAAAGTAGCAACATTAGGACGAATCCTCCTAGCAAGCATTTCCTTAAAAAACAACCAGACAGCACCACCTCTCCGGTTTTTCACCATTTTACCTAGCACCATATTACAAGTATAAACAGAAGGGTTAAAACCTCGAAGCCTCATCAGATTAATGATCTCTAAAGCATCAGTAACCATTCCTTCTCTCAAATAAACCCTTATCAACAGGTCAAATACAGAAGGGTTGGAATTGCACAATGGGTATGTACTCATTAAAGTACTAAAAACAGACTCTGAACTAACATCTATTTGTGTGAGATGTTTTAAAATTGATTTGGCATGCTCATACATTCTGGCTCTAACAAGTATATGGCCAGTGATGGAGAACATGTGAGTGAGATGACTGCGTTCCAAACCAGGTTGCTTAGTGATCCAACTGAGGAATTTCAGAGCTAACCTTCCATGGACAGGCCTCAGTGAAGCTAGTCTACATTCCATGTAGTTTAGCGATTCCCACCGGTCTACGGTAAGTATTGTGTATATGCTGTTCTCCATGTCTGAACCTGTTGTTCCAAAATTTGAATTTGCACTGAGAAACACTAACCTATTGCGTGCCCATGAATGCATGCATATATGCACAGAGAAATAAATTAATGCACAATATGCGTAACACTTATGTAAATATGCATGTACAGAAATAAAAAGAAGTGGGGATACCTGGGGTTTGTGGGCTGGTGAATGCTGGATTGTTATGCTCATTCGTCAATCTTTGTTTGGAATAATAGGAGAAGCCCGTGTAGGAAAAGGGTTGAAAAGCTGATAATAGATATGGAAAGTGAGAGACCTTTTTGCATGAAGTTAAACAGGAGTGCATCATCCTGTCAATAAAGATATTGGTGAAGGATGATGGTGTATAGTGAACAAGGTTGATTTTTCGAATCTGAAATGTTCCATTCACTTTAGCTTCAGAATCTTGTCTGCAAGCCAAAAAAAAAAGTAATTTAGAAGAGCAAATATATGCCAAGTCAACCGGTTTAAGATTTTGAATGAATCACGCATTGTGAATTGTGCCACTTTAATAAAAGTTCAGGAATGCAAATTTTGAATATCATTCAGTACAGTTATAATTCGATAATCACTGTAAGTGCAAGTTGATGTTTTGATAACATGAAAATTAAGGCACCATGTAACTCAAAAAATAGCCGGTGCTTTCTGGTATATTGGAATTCATGCATAAACTAGACGCTATAATCACATATATCGTTGATGAACTAGCTGAAGCAAGCTGCTCTGTGTTTCAGAGATCATAAGGGACCTACAAATTTATTTAGAATGAAAAAGAAGCTTCCCTAGTGTGGAAAAAATGAGAAACAATCAAAGTGCTGTAACCTTTTCGTTATCTCAATTACCTATAGCTATTCGCAAAGGCCATAGAGAAACTGAATTGGGAATTATCAAGGTAAACTTTGCAATTTAGACCCCAACTATGTACCAACAAAGCTTAATTGGCACAGCCTTTCCGTACTCTTGCATATTTTAACAGAAATTGACTACTCCTATCATGAAAAAACGAAGGAAGAATCGCCAAAACAAATTTGATGGTTATGCATGATTCATTTGAGAGCGAAAAAACGAAGGAAACCAATTGAAAAACACAAATGATACTGGAGAACAATAAGCAAAGAAAAGAGATGTAACAGCCTAAACACGTATGTATATTGAACGGAGGCAAAAAATAAAAATAAAAGCATTTTGACCCGGAAAATAAATGATCAATTACTCCCATACAAATTAAACTAGAAGAAGAAGAAAAAACCACACACACATCAACAAATTATTTTTATCCCCAAGCATCCATTCTCAAATTTGAATAGTAATAAAGGAGCAAGAATAAAACTTGCTTCCCTATTTTTACACACAAGCATGGAAGAACAAAAATTGAAAGAATGATTTGAGCTAAAAAATAGCTAAACCTTACTTGATATAAATGTTATAATTTGCTTACAGAGAACTGAATTTGATAGTTTAATGAGACATGAATGGCGATATTGAGGATTCTGTGGAGAAGATGCTGAAAATAGAAAGAAAAGGAGTCATGGAGAAGTTAATTGAATGGGGACGATGGGAAGGAGGAGGTGCCTGACAATGGCGAGGAAGGACGAGTAGGAATGCTGAACCCGGTTTATCCCGTCAGCTTACTGATCTGACCGGTTTTTAATTAATTTATGATTTCCGTTTATCCAGATTTTAATTTACAGTGACGGTTGGGAGATTATACGAGTCTAGTTCATGATTTAACTGGTTCGATTGGTTTTTTAAAAAAAAAAAAAATACAATTATTTATAAAATTTCAGTATCAACGAGTATATGGTTGTCAAGCACCTTTGAGCAAAATGCAGCAATGAGTTTAGAATAGATTATGAAAATTGATGCAATTTTTTTTATTATTTCCAATTTTAATGTTGAATCGAACCAATTTTATTACTGGTTGGCAATTTGACATTCTAGTTTGCTTGTTTGAAAAAATAAAAATAAATTAATGGCAGTGGATATTATTAAAATTAACATGTTAAAATAATTTAAGTGTAATATTTAAAATATAATATATAAAATATATAAAAATCGATTAACAATGGTTAATAATTGATTTTAAAAAGTAAAAACTGTAAATTTAAATTTTAAATTTGATTAATATATAATTAATTCAATTTCAAATCGATTTTCGATTAACTAAAATTTTAATTTTTTTTTTCATTCTTAAATAAAAGCATACTCAAAAATTCACATCTAAATATATTATATTTTATATAGTAAGCATTTATATGTCAATATCCATTTTTAGGAAAGCGGATGGAATAGTTAAATATGTTAAATGGCTATGAGAACATTCATTAATATATTAAACAGCTACTAAGACATCGATTAATAAATTAGAAGACAATGATTAAATAGATTTGAAAAGTTTACACCTACACAAAAAAAAAAAAAAAAAAAATGACAAACAAAATTCTGGGGTAAAAATATCTTATATTAAATCAGTTACGAAAAAACATAAAATACGAATATTCATGAATTATAGATATTAACAGCGCATTAACATGAATGTTTAGAACCCAACACAAGCAAGCTGATGAGAATTTTAAGGTAAAAAAAAAATTATATAAGATGTATTTATTTCCATATCTATTTAGTATTAGAAAAAATAAAAATAAATATTTACTATAATGTATGAAAGGCAATAAGATGTTGAAAAGGCTTAAGCAATCAAGATCAAGATCCTACTGCTACTCTACTTTCCCATTTGCCCCAAAAATGGGCTTGGATTCATCGAAAAAGCAATTATCTCATAATATATATTAAAGAATAATAGTAAAGATAAACCTAATAATATATAAACATCAAAATGATATATTTGCCAATCAAATTAGTATGCTCTGCAAAGAAAGAGCTGACATGGCAACAAACCCCAAAAATGATATACATTTTCCAACCTAAGCTGCTAAAGAGCTATGCTTGGTCATCCTCTCCTAGCACCAATGCTTCATTTCTCCAATTCTGACAAGCATCAACTGTTGTCTCTCTCCATATATATTATTCTAATTTCTATCCACCAGAATCAATCCCCTATCTGCGTGGAATTTCAACCAGAAATCATTTGTTAGCTACCACATCTTCAACGCATGGATAACAGCTCAGCAATCATAATAATAAATAAATATATCAAACACCACTGGAAAGGAATCAGGGAACCCACATGTACATGAAATCAGAAGGCAGAATGCTGGAATTTCCCCCTAACAATATCACATTTGACTCTTACGGCTAACCAAATCCAAAACCTTCACTAGCTTCATGTATAGCAAGCAGCAAACGCTCTTGAAGTTGTTCCTTGGAAATATACTCAGGAAGGTCGAGTTGGTTAAAGCTGGGAAAAAAAATCAATAAGATCTTCAATATGATAAAAGAAGCACATTTTGTGTTTTCCAGTACCAAGGAATTTAAACAAGAAAGCACATAATTTAATAGAACTTAAATCATATATACTGAACCAACCATGTATGAGCGGAAGGTAATCGCTCGGGAGCTCCATATGCCTTGTGAATCTGAAATCGTTGAGGGCCTGAAATACCCTGCAATGCCTTGAAACCCTCTAACGGAACCTGAAACCCAATAACATATCCATATATTACAACCATTATTCAAATACAGAAAGATTGAATGTTTAAACCTGATCCAAGAAAAGCTATTTAAGTGGGACCCATAATGAAATATGTAAGCAAGTTGCAAGGCATCCAGTACTTCAACAAATTACCTTTGATGTTCCAGTAACAAATTGCAGCAGTCTTGCCATGTCTTCCTTATTAAAACCATTGACAACCTCCCAAAACCATTGAACAACACTAGATGCTGAACTATAGCCAGTATACTCCGTATTAGCTTTTAGATCATCCACTGCAAGGAGAATGATAGCAATCGGTAAATCAACCAACCATAAATGTAAGAAGAACAAAAGGAACCAACTTACAATCAATTTCAGGAAGTCCACTGATCAATAGTTCAAGCTCTTTGTCATTGAAAATGGAAATAAGTTCCCGGGGAACCAATTCATTAAAGCCCTCCATGAAAGAAGTGATTTGAGGACGAATAGCATTTGTCAAGATATGATCAGCAACAAGATCAACGTACTCATGCTTTGTTTCTTCTGTAACCCTTATGTTTCTTCCTCCAGGTTTGAGCTCATAATCAGTAACCTTTTACAAGCACAACAAACAAAAATAAATACAAGCTTAAAGATCAGGTAGACTTGGTATCTAAATATTCATGTTCAAGAAAAAGAAAATCTTACCAACTTCGGGACTTGCACAAACACAACAAAATTATCAAAAGTTCTAACTTAATTAAAATACCTCAGTTTTCTCATAAAGGATGTGCTTCTCCTCATCAGCATCCATGCTGAATGTCAAGTCAGGTATATCGCTCACATCATTCTGAATTGGATTATATACCAAGAGTAGAAAGCGTCATTCATTGGAAAGAATCGCATAGGAAAAAATGTTTGTTTAGCACAAGTTAGAAGATCATAATTGAATTCACTTACCTCTAGCATCCACTTCAAATTCTTGTAATAATCTGGATCAACAGCCTCTATATCATGGTAAGTGACCTTTACACCAAGAATGTGCTTATAGAAAGACCGTGTAAAATAAACATCCAGAAGTTGCCCGTCAAAGAGTGCCTTTGCAACCTACAGAAATGACCATAGTATATAAAATTCAAAGGATCTGGTGTAACGCATGAGAGAGAGAGAGAGAGAGAAAATACTGCTGTACAAAGTGCTTTGATATCATAAGTTCTAGAGAATTACCACACGACCAACAAACTTGAAGTAAGAAAGGTGTTCAGTCTGGTAGACAGAATTTGGATTTGGTTGGAAAGTTGCATTGTTCCCCACAGTGGTAAAAAGCAACGCTCCCTTGTCAAAGATGACCCTTGAAAGTAGTTGATACCATTCTCTGGTCAAACCACCAGCATCAATACCTTCCTCACCTTGGAACTGTACATTCAACCGTCCCTTCAGGTCTTGACTAGGTCGCATCCTCAACTGATTATATGAATCCTCCAAAACATATGCCCGCCGGACACTTATTCGCAGAGGACCAGAAAGGTTCTGTTCATGCTGTTGCCTTATTCTTGAGCGGAAATATGCTCTCTTGTTGTCAAAATCAATCAGTCTCGGTGCTTTCAGCATCATGGAAAGTGATTTCTCCAACAAGCCAGGATTCTGTCTAATGAAAGTATTTAATAGCCGACGGTGCTTTTCAGCAAACTTGGTAAATGTGATAGCACCATCCAGCTTTCTCTGAGAATCTATGCTAAAAGTGAATGAGGAAGCAGAACCCCCAGCACACTCTTTGACTTCTCTTGCAGTTACATCCATATGATCCTGTTGCATGAAGGAATTGTTCGCTTGTAGCTTTTCACACAATACAAAGAATGCCTCAATGAAAGGAAGTAATCTCTGGGTTCCAGGAGGAAGAGGAGAAGAAGAAGTACCCTGCCCATGCTCACCCAAACTCATACTTGACATAGTTGGACTGAAAGAACCCTGACCCAGCTGTGCCTCAGTAACACTGATGCATTCACTCAATTCTCGCCACAAAGGCTCAAGTGCAACATTTAAGTTCAACATGTTGGTTTGTTCCTCTTGTTCTCCATCGCTCTCCAGCCCCACATTCTCAGTGACACTGGATGACGTGAGTGAGCTGAGTGCCTGTAGCACACGAAGAATTGCTGCACCAGCCATGGATCCAGCACTGAGACCCAGCATGTGTGTGTTCCTCAAGGTGACAAGTTCACCTACAGCTGAATTGCTTAAACCATGAGCTAATTTTGAAAGTTCTGAAGTGAAGAATTTCCGATGGGATGCTGCAACTGAAGCCAACTTCTTCAGAACTTCTCCAGCTAGTATATAAACTTTATCTGACAGCCTAAGTTGGTTAAATCAAAGTGTTAGTATATACTGGGAAGAAAAATGAAGCAAGAGGAGACAAATGAAGTGCACAAGCTAACAGATAGCACAAGACACAATATTCAGATTTATAATAACCAATGTCCAAATTGTACCCTTCACGACCGAGAAGGCTGCCAAGATTGCGCAACTCAGGTAGTGGCAGCTGCAGGAAAATACTGCATGTATCGATGCTCCTCTTCCCATCCAAAGTGGGGAATTCAGTTTGGGCAGACTTATCTTCTTGACTTGATTCTGATTCCAATGGAATCAGATCTTTTGGAACATCACCTGAAGCTTCACTGACAGTCTGCTTTTCAGTATTTGCAGTTGCCTGTCCAGATAAGGCCCGACACTCTAGTTTTGAAGCAGCTGTGTAAATAACTACTTGAAGCAACCCCATAACCTGGAACATAGAGAAACTTATAGCATATACCAAATAATATAGCAAGGTTGCAGTTAAAACCTATGTAAAGAATACAAAACGTAAAGAAAGCAGAAGCAATCGTGCAAGTATAAATTAAATTATGAAAAGAGGAGGAGATTTGAACCACTTCAATTTGATAATGCTTATTACCTGCTCTAAGTGAGCAGTGCTCCGTAAAAAAAGTGGTCGATTCAAGAGCTTCAGAAAAAGTATCAGAGGAACATCATCTGCATTGACCAAAGGTTTTGATGAAACACCTCCATCCTCAATTTTCTCCTTGCCCTTATCCATCTTAGATTCCGAATACTTGGGATTTAAGTGCTCAGGAACAATTGAGGGATCCAAGTAGAACAACATATTTCCAATAGATGAATGATTGGTAGCTAAATATGTCAAAATTTCAAGAATACGATGCAAAACCAGAGGCGGAAGACCTGTAGTGTAACAAAATCCAGTATAAGTTAATTTTAAAAAATGAAGTCACGAAAAATAACAGAAATTGTAAAAGATCGAAGAAATACCATCCAACAACTGTGATCGACCATAAACAACATTGGATTGGCAGCCATAAAGCCTCTGGGAGTTAACTGTTGCCAGTTCACTAACTGACCCTTCAGCCTCAGGTTTAATCATATCCAGTAAAAGACGAACTAAAGTTGCTCTCGTGGTGCTATGTGCACAAAGGTTTAACAGAAGTCTTTGCAGAAGGCCTTTCCCAAGGGGCTAGGAAAACAAAGGAACAACATTCAGGTTAGCATAACATTATAATTGTTGGCGGACATGTCATTGCAAAGCAAATTACCCAGTTAATTAAATATCTCTATATTATTAAGCTGAATTCCAAAGATTTGGAATCATCTGCCTGCACGCAACTTTATCTACACTCGATGACTTTGTGGCCCCTTTCATGGGGTTAATGTCACACTAGCTTCACTTTTTTCACGCAGTGGATTATACAAATATATATAAATCAAAATATTTAACCAAGACTTCCCAACAATATCAACAGGTTAGTCCATTGACATAAATGATATGCATAAATGCAAAATCAAAGTTTTACAGCTTTAAGTATTAGTTTTTAATGAAACATAATACAAAATCACCAGTTACCTGCGCCAATCTCAGAAGGCGAATCAAAGCTTTCAACGCACTGGCATCCAGAAGTGGCTCACCTTCAATTTCCTTGACCTTCATGCTATCAGCAATAGCAGATGCTGCCCTTCGCCCAATGGTAACTCCAACACCTCTGTCCATTACTGTCTGCCTATCAAACCCCAAACCATTTATACGACTAGACAGCCTGTGGCTGCTTCCAAACAGGCTGCGAGCCTGATAGTGACTCATTGCCCTATCTCTTAGCATTTGTGCTTCAGCAAGCAACGGAGAAGGTAATGCTGATAACACTGCTTCTGACGAAGTCAAAAGTACCTGGAATAAAAGCAAAACAAGGGGTCATTACTAGTCATTAAGAAGAAAAAAAAATACAAAGATCACAACACAAACCTCTTCACGCAAATCAGCAGGGAAAGTAGCAATTATTGAAGCATTATCCATGTCAACAGGCTGTCCTTCAGCCCGCTGTGCAATCCTTTGTGCTCTCTGTTGTGCCAAAACTTCTGCTTGGATATCCGGAGGAAGGGCAGCCAAAAACTCAGGATCAATATCATCAACTGGAGCTGGAGCAAAAGTTGGAGGTTGAACAGACTCTGCTTGCTGAGAAGCTAGAACTTCTGCCCGTAAATCTTCTGGCAGTGCCTCCAAGAAGGTTGGATCAATTGCATTTGCAGCCGAAGCCTCATTATTTACGCTAGCTTGGTCAGACTGATTAGCTTCCTGAGAAACCAAATTTTCATGCCCAGATGGTAGCTCATCCCCACCTTGCTCTATAGTAGGAACCGGTTGCTCGGATTGATCTCGTTCAGCATCAGTACCGTTCATATCAACATCAACATTAGCATTATCCAGATTAGGCATTACAGAACCAGAATCCATGAACGCATTATCACTAGATTGACCAAGTATTTCCCTAGAACCACCATCACCTACAGGCTGAACTGGCACATCATGGAGACTTGCAGGCACTTCAGGAACCACTTCAGACTGCACAGCAGAATCACGATCTGTGGATGAGTTAACAGGCTCTGGTATTGTCTCTACTTGATCACCTGCATTACCATAGCCTTCCCCAATATCCATATTATCCTGACCGTTTGGCGTGCTGTTCAGAGAAATTGTTTGAACTGACATGGGTTCATGCACTTGAAGGCAAGCACCTCCATCTTCAACTGCAGATGAGATATTGTTTTGCTCTTGGCAGGAAACAGGTTCTACTGTAGGAGCCAGTTCGTGTGTCAATTCATTACCATTTTCTTGTTGCTGAACTTCCGTTTGCTGACTGCTAGTGTTATCACCTTCCAACACTACCTGGCCATCATTGGATGGAGGGTCATTTGATGGTCGACTCTCTAGTAGCCCTGAATGCTGGGACTGCCTTTCAATATTATCACTTGCTGGAGCAAGACTACGCAACTGAGACAGGAACTGCTCCTCTACAGCTTGTGCAATCACAGCAGCCTGGGTGCTCGCTTGAGGCTGACCATCATCAGTCCATCGACCATCACTTGGACCTCGTCTGCCCTGTATTTGTAACGAGTCCATACCTACAGAATAATCAGTCAAAGGTGGAGGTGCTGCACTGCTCAAACGATCACCAAAGAGACTACTGGGCCCATGATCATATGGAATAACGGGAGCATCAAACATGTAAAAGTGAGCTACATCAAAGCTCCCAGATGAAGGAGCTTCTAAATCCCTGGTTGAATGCCCACTTGACGACCACATTGAAACTAGATCGCTTGACTGTGATGGCCTTAAGAGAAGAGGATGTTGAAATCCATTTATTTCAGTAACTGATCGCTCAAAGGATGACCTACCACTCTGACGCCGACGCTCGAAACCCAAAGGCCGGCGAAGACCGAAAAGGTCATCCACATTTACCCCCTCAAAAGGCTCAGCTGCAACATCAATTAGACTGCCGCCAGCTCCAGGTTGACCAAGAACCTGCAGTTGATCAAGCCCATCAAGAGCTTCCCTCCACCTTACTTCTATCACACGATGCTCATGAAAATCATCATCTTCATCAATCATGTCATCATTGAAGTCATCCCCCAAACCAGTATCGTCATGGTCTTCCACATCAGTATCTGCTAAAGACATCATGCCAGCACCATCTTCAGCAATATCCTCATCCTCATCCTCTCCATCATCATCATCCTCATCCTCATCTCCCATGTCATCATCCTCATCGCCCATATCATCATCTGCCCTGTTCTCAACTCGAAAAGTCATATCAATTTGATTAGTGTTGTGTAAAACACCACCTTCTTCCATCTCTTCACGCATGTAATCCACCCCAATCTCCATGGGTGGGTTGGCGGCCATTGTCTCTTCCACTTCTAGCCTCGTTTCTTGCTGAGCAGACTGATTTGGGTGTGCATCATGATTGCACTCAGTTTGAGAAGGGTCTTGGGATTGCTGTTCCTCTGCCTGCCCTGCATTGGGCACATCTGCAGTGTCACTGCTATTCTGATTTTGCTCTACTGTTCCAGCAGCTGATGTAGTTGTTTGATCATCATGTCTCGCATTTGATCCAATAGTTTTCTTCTTGTTCAGACCCTCAGATTTGAGAACTTGCTCACTGGCATTTGCAGCTCTAGTAAGGCTTTCCAAAGCCTTGAGCAGAAGATTAACAATCTTGGGAGCATCAGGATGGTCCAAATCAATAACTTGGAGAATACCTGTAAGACACTGTACCATTCCCCCATCAATCATGCTTTTTGCTATATCCGGTGAACATCCAGAGCCAGGCAAGTTGCTAGATGATGTATTTTTTGACAAAATAGAATTTACCAAATCAGCAAATGCAAAAACCTTTTTGTCAGGCAAGAGAAGGCTTTTATTTGAATTGCTCTCCAAGTTTGAAAATGAAGACACCGCTTTCACAAGTTCATTAATTACTCGCCTCCGCCCTTCTCCAGATCGACCACATAAAACCACCAGAAACCATGAGGCCTTTTCAGACAACTTGTCTCTCCACTCATCAGGCCCTGCAGATTTGTCAGTAGATATTGGAAGAAGCCGATGCAAGACATGATGAATTACCCCACCATGCCCTGGACCATCTGCTTGATTAGATCCTCGGAGTTGGCACAGTTCTGAATCCCGCTTCAATATCACCCCTACTGCATGAATATACATGAGAAGAATATCACTGAACAACTTGAGAACAAAAGTCACTTTCGCCAGAACAGCAGATCTTTCAGATTCAGACTCCATTTTCCTCGCCTCATCAACCTTAGATTTGCCTTTCACCTTGGTAGCAGGTTCATCCACCTCCATATAAGTAGAGCCAATAGTACAACCTTCCTCACTTCTTGGCAGAGGATATTTCAAAATTATGTCAAGAAGTTGATCAATTACTGAAGTAAGATTAGGAGGAATCTTTTTATGGCCTTTGGCACATTTACCTGAACCATCATGTACCTTATTTTCAGAAATCCGAACAGATTCTTCAGCACCTGTAGCTTTTGATTTGTCCTTTTCCTTCTCTTTTTCCTTTGATAAAACCACAAGAGTCCTCCCTCCTGAGGATCCCAACTGACAAACCGCTGCTGCAGCTCTCATGAACACCACAGGATCTCTAGAGATAACAGGTGCCATTGTTGTCAAAAAAGTCCGTGGGTTAGTGCGCCCTGCATGCCTGTGTCCACCCAAAGTTTGTCGAATCTCCAATTCCATAGCAGTTTGCAAAGTCTGAGGATCTTCAATGAGATGTCGAACAATAGCGGAAGCAACAGTATCATATCCAGGGAAAAAACAGCTCCTTGGAAGACTAAAAAGAGCAGTTAATCCTCCATTTTCAAGAAACTGTAGAGCTAGAACATGAGTTTTTGTCAAGCGAACACATAACTGCAGAACTGCCTGCATAATGACAGCCGGGACATGCTGCTTCATCAAGTCACAAGCAAGTTGCATCACCTTATGACACTCTTCAATAGTCAAATATCCAGTAGACTTCCCCAATATTTTCTCCAATCCCGGGCCAGTTTCTTTGACAGGAACATCTGAAGCCAAATCTCCCTCTGTAACTGATGTAGGAGCTGAAGAATCTAGCAAAGTTCCTGTCTGGGTCCCTTCCACAGCATCAGAACAGGTTCTAGGCCTGGGCTGCAGCATGTTATCTAAGATGAGCAATAACGCACTAATGCACTTTGGGACAAGAATTTCAGTTGCTGACATTTTGCTAACCCTGAAATTCATCAGGATATCTATTGTAGCAGGTATGATACCATTCTCTTCAGCAATCTCACGTACAGTTCCATCCTCAAATACAAGCAATGCTAGTATATGTGATATCATACACAATGCACCAGAATCCTTCGAGAAATTCAATGGACAAAGCTTTAATTGCTGAATAAGATAAGATGCCACCTTTGGACGGTCTTCACCTTTGTTCCGATTGCAAAGGGTCACCAGCAAATCTGTCAATGGGAATGCAATTGTATCAATACTCTGAAATAGCTTCACTGATGCTGCAAGAATCTCATCAACAGGAGGTGCCTTCATTTTCACTTCATCTGTCAATAGTTCTACTGACTTGTCTGCATTGTCAACTTTAGATCCGTCTGAAGAACTCCCTAGTGATAGAGCAAGTGCCCGAGCCAACTCATCATCCTCCTGTACAGGATCCTCGGCATGACTAAACAGCCACTCCATGGCCATTTCAACGCTGTTTGTTTCTACACGTCTCAATGCTTCCTCAGCTCTTGCCCTTGAGAAACCCATTTCAACAATTGTTGCAATAGTACCCTCATCAGGAGGGGGTGGCATAAACCTTTGGTTTGTGCTTCCTGTAACACCACTGCGACTCCTTTTCACATCACCAACACCAGAGTATATGTGTGTAACAATTGAAATAATAGAAGCAATAAAACCAGTGCTACAATTTGGAAACATAGGATGGTTCCACACGGGCAGTATCACATCCAAAACCTGAGACTGCAGCATGCAGACAAAGACTTCAGGATCCCTTGGAACAGGAAACAGACCAATAGATAAACCAACTGCAACTGGTTGAACAAGCAGCTGGGCCTGGGATGCAGAGCTTGGAGGTAGGAGTAAAGAAGAGTTAACAAAGTACTCAAGTAGACGACAATAGCATTGTAATGTGTCAAGCAGCCATTTACTGTGAGATAATTTACTTCCTTCACTAGCCTTATCATGATCAGCAGTAGGTGTTGGAAACGGGTATGGTAAATCCCACAACAAATGACTTGTGGCTTCAAATGTAGTAAGCAGCTCCTTAAAGGTTCCATGCACATAAAAATTGTTAACCATTGCTGTGTAACAAGTTCGACGTCTGCTGTCAAATGTGAGTGCTGCCATATCATCTACAATCTTTCCAAGATATCTACATTTCACTGATAATGACATGCCAAGTCCAGAGGTAGAATACCCAGAAAAACTGAGAGCCTCCAGAAATATTTTAGCAAGGGCAGTTCCAAGAGTTTTTGAGGCTGAACTCAATGATCCTACATCAGCTCTACGGCGGTTTGGTGAGGTAAATCCCTTGACAAGAGCTGTGAAAAAGGAGCGAAAAGTGGAAGCAAGCTTGTTCAGAATTTCCAAGACTAGAACATCCGGACTAATCTTCTTTACATCCTGCGATGATGTTTCTGGTACATTTGCTGGAACTTCAGAATCAATGTTCAAAGCATCCAGATGCCGAGCAGTCCTCCCACGGCGTATACGTGCCAACCCATGTCTACGGCTGTGTAAACTTTCACCTGAACGAAGAACTGAAAGAAACTCACGCTCAGCACGCTCAACACCCCAAAGGGATTGAGAACCACTACGAATGGAAACTGGATTCATGTATCTCACAACAGGAATATTTGCATCATTTTCACTCTCTCTTCCAACAACATTAGAAGAAGATGCATCTGCAGTCTCAGTTTCTTGATCTGTGCACCTCTTCTCCTCTACTTTGGAATCATTACACAAAGAAATTTGCCAAATTATTTCCCGGTACATCTTTCCAATATCCTTCAGCAAATCAGCATCTGCAGTGCCAAATTCAGAGACAACTGAGGCAGTGCCCTTCAACAGAAAAATAGAAAGGGACAGTATACCCTCAAGGCTGCACAGATATTTCAGGACCTTTGTTTGGTTAGCAGATTCAATTGCCACAAGCTGAGTTCCTCCAACGGAAACTAGAAGTTCATTTGTGGATCTTAGATGCTCTCTCAAGAACAAGCATACTGCCTGAGCTAAAGTAGCAGAATGCTGTTGAGAGAAGTTCTTAAAGGCAACAGAGATGCTCTGACCAATTGGTGCTGAAAGGGGCATTAGAGGCAAGTTAAATAACTGCAAAACAGCATCAATTCCCTTCTTCTCGATAAATATACGACATGTATCAGCATTTTGAAGAATTGTTTCAAGAAGTCGTGCAGCATTGCTAACGCAATCAGGAAGGGATGACTCGATATTCACATTTGAAGAATCAGAAGGCAACTCAGTAGTATGTTCTAAACTCTCCATCCTGGTTGATTCTCTACCATCAGATGGAGCTGGGCACCGTTCTTCAGCATCAGTTTCCATGGGAACAGGGGTAGAGCAGCAAGGAGGATCTGAGGATGAGCAACAGGCATCAACTCCAGACCCAATTTTGTAAATTGAATTCAAGATTTCAATAACCATATCAACTCCAGGTCCACGCAGTGAGGAAGCGTGGCGCATTAGTTCATCCAGTCCAGTAGATAAAGACCCTGGTGTGTCACCAGCAAGGGCACGCAAATATGATCTAGATGTAAAAATTTTCACAAAGCACCTCAAAGCATTACGATCTTTCACAGCCTGAAGACCATTGTTGTTCAGGCACAAGGCATCCAAGCATTGAGGAATACACATTATGGCTTCTGCAGAGCATAGAACACCATCCATTATAGCATCCAGGAAAGCAGCAGGAAGACCAGCTGCATCTAATGCAGGAAAACAAGTAGGATCCTTGTGAATTATGTCACTCATGACAGTTGCTGCAAGTGAAAAAACACCACCACCAAAATCTTTTGCTCTTCTAAAGATTATGCATAGGCATTGAGGCAACAAACTCTCTTCAGATCCATAAATATGAGAAGTGTTACCAGGGGCATATGTTCCAAGGGATATAGCACGTAACAGAGCTTTCATCAGTAATCGCCGATGATAGGAAACCAATGCCTCAGAATATAGCGGATGCATATCATCCAGCTCAGAGGAAGCACCTGAAACTGCTTGCAAATCTCTTCCCCCTAAATCAGGATCTTCACCTTGTTGCTTCAACCCATGTTCCACATATGACACTTCAACCTTCAGTCGGGAGATGGAATCATCTAAACCACCCAACTCCCTGAACAGTGTGGCAGCAGGATTACTGAAATCCATGAAAGTTTCTAGAATATGCACAGCTGTGCCAACCAAATGCAGGTGCTGTGGATCTGTATCCTTAAGGAGAGGTAGAAGAGTAGGAATAAACCCTGCTTCACGCATGGCTGAGCAACCCGAGGATGATGAGACTAAAACAGTGACGATAGATAATAAAGCCTCAGCAAAAACAACAGACCACTTTGACGTGCCACAGATGACAGAATCAATGGCTTTCTGCATGAGGCTGGATAAGATGCCACGATGACCACCAGATGTGACAGCAGCCAAAACTGTTGGTTGGCGGGACCGATCTTGTGACAAAGCAACCAAAGATTGGAGACATAAGATTCGAATTTTTTCAGGTACTGCATCTTCATAACTAAGCAGTGAAACTAACTCATTAACAAACTCTGGCTCTGAGTTAAAGAAAGAAACTAGGTCATCAGCATCACTACTTGCTTGAACAAGGACAATGAAAGCATATAGTCGAATGCATGTGTATTGCTGTCGAGAAGCTAAAGAGCCAAAAGCCCTTGCAAACCGCAATCTTGTCAATAGAGAAAATCTTAAACTGGGAGGTACTTTATACTCTGCAACTAACTTATTCAACAGTTCTAGATCTGTTTCTGGACAAGTGTTGACATTAGGTAAATGGATAATTTGCAGACCTTGGCTTGACCTATCTTTGGCACGGTTCTCACTTGATGCCTCATCCAGTGCATAAAACTCAAAATGTAGTGTACAGCCTAATTCATAGGCAACAGGATCACACCCATTTTCCACAGTACAAGCAATCAACCCAAGCCCCTCCTCTTTTCCACCCCAGCCTTGTGCAAGAGAAAAGAGCTTTGCCGTCAAACCAGTATCTCGAATGGAATATTTTCCAATAGTTTTCTTCAGAAAAGCAGCCAAAGTCTGCAAGCAAGCCTCTAAAACATCTGCATCGGTGGAAGCAAGAAGGATAGAAAGATGCTGCTGCAACAACAAAAACAACAAATAGCTAAGTTTAAGGAACGTAAAGAAGAAGAAAAAAGTAGAGCTTGGAAGCACTTGATACATCTTCATGAACTTACTGTATAATGCAGATGAGCTATAAAAAAGAAGATGCACATGAAACAAGAACATAACACCGAGGATGCTTCCTAAGGGATAGGAATATACCTCATAAGAACAATAAAAATGCTTATTTGTGCAATTCTCCAATATTATTCTGATAACCCGAAGAATTTGAAGAACATCTTCCCTTGGGAAGGGAGGGTCAGATTCCAAAAAGTTGTCCTCAAACTGCAAGTCTTTTCTTGGTTTTATGTGCTTCTCAAAAAATGAATCAAAATGGTTAAAAAGATCAACCCAATGATGAAAATCTCCCTGCACCAAATTGCAATGCATTTAATTAAGTTAGACCATTAATAAAACTGCATTCAGAAATGAATTTTTGTCAGATAAAGTCCAAAACTCACCTTGTCAAAATCCCAAACAAAACTTTTAAGGGGTTCTTTTATATTCTCAAGTGGAGTAGAAGTGACGCTACTGATGAAGGATTTGATTTTGGTAGGCTGGCACCAATCACAAAGAAAAGGAAAAGCCATATCACTCTTCAGAATTATAAGGTCTAGGAGAAAATTCAAAAAAATAAAATAAAATAAATAAAGAAAGAAAAGAATAAATAAATATATAAATGACAAGAAAGCCAACCAAAAACAAAGTCAAGCAACCAAGAACCTTCAAAACCTTATTCATTTTCTTTATTAATTAAGGCAAATGAACTTTTTTTTCCCTGAAATTATCCTCAATTTGAGAGTAAAGGAACAGTCTGAATGGCATAACTCAAAAAACAGATATCATTAGATTAGTATACAAGGGCACATAAACCCAGACAGACTGAACTTGCTGATTGTTAAAGGAAAAAAATGAAAAAAGAAAAAAAATACAGAAAAAAAAGCCTTTTCACTGTCATATTCTGTTATTAAAATAGACCAACACACAAGTGTTGTCAGATAAAACAATCTGATTTCCTTTTGAGACTAAACTCTCACATATTTCAAACTACTAAAGGGGGCAAGATGAAAGCTTGAATTGATATTAACCAAAAGAAAGATACATGCACTAAGTTCAAAAACATGCCGAATTAAATATACACACCCATGTTTTTCATTACTTTATCACCAATCATATCCTCAGGCTATAGCAAGGTCAGCCCATAAAGGAAATATTAGGCGTCCACTTGTTTTTCTAAAGTCTACACCATCATATATGGTTGCAAAAAGAACAGGAAAATAGAAACAACAATTTAACACAGGGAAACAAGCATAAAGGAATTAAAAATATAAGACTTGACACCATATTTTATCACTTCTCTTAAATGGCAAATAGAACTTCCCACAACTATATAAACACAAACTGTAACAATAGTAACTCTTTTGAGTTGAAAAAAACAGGAAAGTAAGAGCGATAACCAAGTATTATTTACGAGCATGATAACTAAAGCATTAAGAGACAAATCCTTTATAGTATACACTACAAGCCTACAGGTAACTGTTTCTGCTTCTCAACCTTTAGCAAAGGAAAGCCAATCAAGTCTATATGCAAGCCCTCATAAACTTCCAAAGCTAATACCGATGCTATTCCATTTAAAAAATTTCAAGCAGTTCATAAAACGAGTTGACAGAATAAAAACATCCTTGAGGAAAATAATAAATGAACAAACAAAATTTAGTACTACAACCTAAGGCAGCAGAAAAACGTATAGCAAAGAAGTATGTCAGATCGCAACTACAGCACTCAGTGCTAAAAGTCACTAATTTCCGGCCAATAATGAAAATATCAAGTGATAATTCAGCCATTCAACTAATCACAACCCCCAAAATCGAGACGAATTCAGAAACAACTGCACGGAATCAAACTAATAGCTAATTAAAAAAAATAATTTGGAAATATAAACTTTATAACATTTTAATCATCAACATGCAATCACAGCTTGATATAAACACAAAAACATTTCCACCGAAAACAAAGAATAGCTGAAACCCTTCAACTAACACACATAGTACAATTCACAGCTCGAAATTACACTATCAGGACAATCGATATACATACTGACCACTTCTAAAGACCTCCTCCGCTTGAGCTTCATTCTGAATCAAAGGGCATTGCAAACACAAGAGAAAGCGAGAAGCGATCAATCCTCAGAAATCGAGAATCGATCGAGGTTCTGACAAAAGGGGCAAAAAAACAGAAATAAATTAGCAAATTTTAAAGACTAAAAATCAATTTTGAACTGTAAAAGTAGGGTTTTTGCATTCACTATTGACAATGATCGGATCCCCCCTATAAAATCAAACAAAAAAAGTGAGGAATTTAGAAATTACGATAAGAAAATGATTGAATTTGCGATCGAAAATTAGGGGTTTCTTATGAGATCGATTATGTCAGAGTATATGTCTGTACGTACAAAGAATCGTACATATAGTGAGAGAAACAGAGGCTTTAGAGAAAGAGAGAGAGAGAGAGAGAATTGGAGAAGAAGTAAGAAACTAAGAATAAAAGCACAAGAGAGTGCTATATTTATATCAGAGAAATTGTAGAGAAGAAAAGGAGCAGGGAAAAGAAGTATATGGAGAGAAATTTATTTATTATATTTTCTTTATCTATTTGCACTTTTAACTTATAAAATAATTTCTAGAAATTAATCTAGATTGATATTTGCAAACTTTTCTAGAGAATTTTTTTTAATTTGTAAAATATTAGCTTAATATATAAAATCCAAATTCAAAAAAAAATTATGAAATTCATGTTTAAACATTAGCTATGTTCAATTCTCCTAGTGAAATTATAATAATTTTTATAAATCACCCCATCCCATTACAATATGCTATTATTTTATCTTCACAAATGCTATAGTAATTGTTTATCAAATCTTGCATACGCAAAATAAAGGCGTGAAATTACCTTTTTTTTATATATTTTTATAATGAAACTAGTGTTGTAACACTTTTTCCTATTTGTTTTATCACACTTTTAAATATAACAATACATTTTAATCATTAAATTATTTGTTTCACCGTTCAAAAATATATTATAATCGAAAGATGGTTATTTATAAAGGCTATTATTTATATATTCGTCCTTAAATATTGAAAAATAATAACTTTCAAAATATATATTTTTGCATGTAAATTTTACGTATAAAATATCTGAATTTTTAGATAATCGGATTTTGAACTGTTAAAAGCATTAAAAATGCTTATAAAAACGAATATTACTACAGTGCTCCCATACTCGAGATGTGACGATATGCACGGTGGAATTTATTCTGCTGTGTGATTAATTTATAGATAACCAAACAGATTAGAAAATCTAAATTATTATGGATTGCAGGGTTGGACTACGAGAGATGAATGTAATCCAAATTGTAAGTATAAATTAAATACTAAAATAATATTAAAAATCTTGCAATTAAAAAGTTCATTCGTGAAACCTCAAAAAGATAAAGATGCGAGAATAACAAAAATATTAATAGAAATAATAAAAGAAAATACAAACTTTAGAAGTCTTAATTCCATTTGGTAAGCACTAAAGTTTTGCTTTTATTTTAAGCAGCCCACAATAAACTTTGATTAATTCTTATAAAGTAACGGAAAGAACTCGATGAAGATAAGGGTTGCATATGGGTAAGCAGTGCTAGTTCTTATACTTGCAACTCTCTAAAATGCATATAGCTCACAATCAAAGTGACCAAATTTCAACATGATAAAGTAAAACTCAAAATAATAAGCCAAGTATCACAGTATTGAAGCATTTCTCACAAGTCAAGTTACGAACATGTGCATATAGAAATATCTCAACATGATAGTATCACCATTCTTTCAAACCTTGAATATCAACTAAATGTATTCATATTCTCATTTTCCTTTTTTGTTGCAGTGGATGCAGAGGTGCAAGGTTATTAGAAAAGATATCCTCACCCTCCTTTGACACTCAGTCACCTCAATTGAAAGTAAATTGAGCAACACTTGTGGGTTTCTTACCACATGCACCATATAAAAGTCTCTACATTGTCATTTGTTACCAAATCTTTAACTAGTTTCAGAAGTTGACTATCATTATCTAGAAATATGAAATTGTTTGTTTATTGGATCTTGATAACAAAAACCTGCTACTTCTGAATAACATAATAGCTCCATGTGACACCCAAACTCAACTAGAGAAAAATAATCTTTATCATGTACCACTTCTTTATCTTTCCCTCACCTGGATATTTTGGGACCCACAGTAAAAATGTTCCCCTGAAAATTCCATCCTTGTGTTTGAATAATCTTAAGCATAAATATAAGCCCTAATTGTTTACACATTTACCTTAAAAAAAATTACTAAAATGTTTTACATATTTTAACAAAAGAACCGAATTACCCCTAAATTTTTTTTAAAATACTTCTAAAAAAATACTAAAAAGCCCCTCCATCTATGTTCTATATGCTTAAAGAGTAATGATGCTGACGTGTCATCTGTGTGAATCCAAAAAGTAATGTTGTGGTGGACATGTAGTGGGTTTGGCATCACGTAAGTTTGGATTCCACCATTAAATTTTTTTTTCTTTTTGCTTTTCTCTCATTCTTCTTTCTCCTTGTCTCCTAATTTCCAGAACTTGCAATACCAATCTCTGCTTTTATTTTTTATAATTTGCATTATCAGTATTCATTATTTGGGGTTTTGCCTCTAATATTTCATTGTGATGCTTTAAAAAGTTGTAAGCGTTATCTTGTATATATATCTTATTGAATTATGGTTGTATACATAACAATTCAATCGCTAAAAACAAAACCTTAGTTCCATGTATGCATCAGAAGCAGAAATTAGAAGAATAGATCGAGTATATGAATTGTTTTGGATAGCATTTTTCATTTAAATCCCTTTTGATAAATAAATTTTTGAACATGATTATTTTTTATCCAAAATAAATAAAATGAAACAAAAAATTCCAAGAACCCTAGAATTATATATGGTTTTAGGCCAGTTTTTACATCAATAGTTAGAAGGTTTCATTAAAACACAAAATTTCAAATTTCTTCCCTAAGAAACAAAAATTTACATGACACAAAATTCGTTGAATTTTCAGATTTTTTTCATTATCTATATTGAGAATAAGTCAGTTGGAGATCAATAAAGATTAAGTCAAAGATTGAAGTAGAAAAAATAGGAGAGTTAGGATTTTTTATGTTTAAATTTGAGTTTGATTTTATTATTTCATGTTCATATTCGTAGGAACAATTTTGATTATGTTTGTTATAAATTTTACTATAAATATGTAAGTTTTATGATAAAATAAAATGAGAGAGACCGAGTTTTTTGAGTTCTAAAGTTTTCTATTTCTATACTTTTCTCTCCTATATAAATAAAAAAATCAGAGCCCTTCTTTCTTGAGGATCAAAAAATTACGCACACAAAAATCTACATAAGGAAGGAGTTTTTCAAGCAATATCAATGAAAAAAATAAATAATGAGGGAAACAATGCACCTTGTTCTCACTGCAAGAAGATAAATCATCCACAATACAAGTGTTGATGGAGAACAAATCTCAAATTCAACGAATATGGCCAAATAGGTCATATAGAGAGAGTATGCAAAAATAAACAACAAAATGAAGCCAAAATTGCAGTGAATGAAAAAAAAAAGGAGGAGAATTACTTATTTTAAGAAAATAAATGCTCATGAAATGAAAAATACATGTAAGGCTCTAAATAGTACCCTAGTAGGAGTGTGACATGTGGAGTGTATAATAACAATTATGTAAGTTGGTAATTGGTTCGGGACATAACCGGTATTAATGAAATTTTCAAATGGTGATTCGATAATTTATTTAAATTAAGATGTAAATTTATAAAAAGTATAATTTATGGATTATTAGGTAATTGAGATAAGAGTTTCATGCAATTAAGTAATTAAAGGAAATTTAGGGGTTATATTATAAATAAAAAAGTAAAAAAGGTGTAACCAATAGGATATTTACATTATTCATATTCTAGAAGATATGTCTCATTATTAGGCATAAAAATTTACCTCTCTTTAAGGAAGGATGGCTGGCCACCATAGGGAAGGTAATTACAAATTTCCTTCTTCTCTTTCCATCACTAAAAATCTTTCTTAAATTTTGCTCATGGAAGAAATAATTTAAGAGTGGTGATTTGAAGAATCAATGCTCTACTGAAGGAAAAAGCAAAAGAGATGTGATTAAAGAGGCATGTAGAAGTGAAATTAACTAGACTTCAAGAGGTATGGGAATTTATTGCCTAAATTCATTTTATAAATTATGTATTAGATGCTTTAAATATAAATTATGGTATAATAATGATGTTGGATAAGAGTATTGAGGTTGAATAATTTAATAGAATCAATTTAAGCCTTGAAGTAATTGATTAGCTTACACTCTGTTTTTGGTTCATTTGAACTAGTCCAAGTGTTTTAGCCATAACTTGACCTATCGACCTTCAAATTCAATTATTATTGTAACACCCTTATCACTCCTAACACTGTACCGTTGAACCAAAGATCGAATTTTTTTTCCAACTTATTCATTACGCTTCATTAACATTTACTTCATCATTTTGATAACACTTTACCGATGACCTATAACTGTCCCATTTACTATACATTTAATAAAATTTTTGTAATATGACGGCTATACATAGTACAAGTCCTCTGAAACGCAGACAATTCACACAGCCTCTCTGAGGCACAACAATCAATAATAACAATCATCATCATCCATTCCATCACATGCATATCCGAATTACAGCTTTACCAAAATAACTCCGGTTAATATTTACATAACCAAAAGTAAGGTTTATATACATATATACATGCCAAATCCATACAACAAAAATGCTTAAAAGAAGTCCTTCAAGAAGTCATGCCAACTCCTGCTTTCCTGCACGCAGTCAAAACTACGCGCTGAGCACTCAATATGCTCAGTGGTGACTAATAATCGATACATTTCCTAATTATCATCATTATTCTTAAATAATAACTTATATAAATACTTATAAATCATTAAATTACTTATTAAATATCGATTTAATCTTTTCTATAATATTTTTCATTTTAATCGCATAATTACAACTTTGTCCATAAAAACTTATTTTTGACCTTTAAATTAATAAATGACACATTTTACGTTTTTATACACTTAATTTGACATTTATATATAAAATTACATTTTAGTCCTTGTTGACAATAAAATTCACTTTCTAAATAATTAAACTATTATCTGACTGTTTTATCTTTAATTAAGCAATTCTGACTTAATTTACTTACTTTTTACACTTTTAGAAAAATTTACTATTTTATCCATAAACTTTCTTTTTCTTTCATTTTAGTCATTTTTCACTCTTTATTCTTACTTTTCATTGTTTTTTCACTTCTTTATCATTTTATTTCCATTATGCCTCTAGTACAGACCCGATAGAAAATCTCAGACCGAATACACGGAACATGGATCCCATGGATTCCATTAAAAGGGAAATGATTTCCAATAAACCATTCCTATAACACTGCACTTTTCACTTTCACTTTACACTTAAGCTATGGACATCAAAGATCCTACCCATAGCAAAACAAGTCATCATGACTTGCACCGCGGTAAAGAGTGTTCTTATAGCTAGCCAACTATATCCAAAACTAGTTTTTACTGTCAGACTAATTCTAAGGGTAAAGTAATAATTACATTATTTACCTTTTTAATTTTCAAAAAATTCAACGGTTGACTTTTTATTTCTTTTTCATTGACTATAATTTAATTTCATAATAATTCACCTTTTTCAACATTTTTATTCAATTATTCATTAATAATTCAATTATTTTTATTACACATATTCACATTAAATTTTTAATAAAATCCTAATAATTTTAATAAATTTCAATAAAATTTATTTATGTATTATTTATCATTTACTATCATTTTTCACTCAAATAATTAAATATTTCACAATATTTCATAACTTTCATTATAAAAATAAATGTTACATAACCTTTAAAATTCCAAAATAAATTTCAATAATTCAATAAAAATTCATGAAAACTACACATTATTTCTATAATTAATTTAGGCTAATATATATTATTTTCATGCAAAATTCCTTTATTTTTCTCTAGAGAACATTTCGGCCACTCAAAGAAATCCCCTCCTAAAAATTTTATTTCTTCCATTTAAGCTTTCATTCCATCTTTTTTAATGTCCAAATTTATTTACCCTAATAAAATTTCATCAATTAACAACTTCAAAAATTTTTACCCTAATTACATAATTGAATTAAATTCATAAACTTAGAAAATGAAAAGATTAATTAGCCACTTACAATTTTTACTTGAATTAGGAAGCCTAAGCCTCCTTTCCTTTGCCTTTACTCCTTGAAAAACCTTTCTCTTCTTGCTTACCTACATAGGGCCAGCCACTAAACCTTAGATATCCTTATTTTTTTGTTTTCAAATGTAAAATCCAAGCTCATAATCAAATTATACACCTCAAAATCTATGAAAAAATATTAAAGAATGAATTTAAATCATTTAATTTTTCAAGATCCAACTTATCACTTTTTCTTTCTCTACTTGTTTTCTTCACCTCCGTTGCCCAAATTAAATAATAGAAGCTATTTTAGTAATATAGAGAGATGTAACTACAACTCCTAAGTTGGGAGTTATGAGAGATTTTGAGTGATGAGGAAGCAAAATAGAGAGAGGAAAGGGAGAAGATAATTTCAGCCAAGAGAGGAGAGGAGAGGCTATTGCAAAATTCTGAAGTTTTTTCCAGATTTTAGGCTTTTATATGCCTCACTAATGGGCCCAAAATTGGGCCAAACAAATGGGCTTAGCCCAAGTTATTCTAAAGGCCCATTTTAGGTCCCTAAAAGTCTAATCAAATTTCTCTCTCTTTCAGCCATCAAATCACTTCAAAAATAGTTTTATCACTCTTATTACATTAAAAATAGTTAGCATGTAAATTTTTGACTCAATCGGAGTCCGTTATCAGTCCGATTCAAACTTATCGGTCCGATTCGATAACTGCCGGTGTCACCAAAAAATTTCATTCTCATCACTAAAATATTCTACATAAAAATTCATATAAACATGCAAAATTTGTCAATTTTCGGAATTCATTTACTATTTTTAATAATTTATGCAAAATCAAGTCACATTCCCTATCAGGGAAATTGACTAGCTGTCTTTTCGTATTTTTTATTTTTGGAGGCCCATTTGACCTCAATTTTACTTCAAATTTTAACTCCGGACTCCCTATGATCAATACTTTTCGATTGTCCAATAAAATATTTTTAACTTTTGGGTGTCCTTTCAAGCTCGATAAGCACTATTCAACATCGAGAAGTACTGTTCACGACTGACCCAGTGTTGAGGCCATTATAATTAAAGTGCCATTGGAACCTTAAGATATAGGACTGCAACTTTCATTAAGAACTCTAGAGTTAATTTTGCCCCTAAGATGCTTAAAATTGATCAAGGTTTTGAAGTTTGTTGTTGGCCTTATTTTGGACCAGCTTGTGGTATTTTGTGATATCTCTTGATTTATAAGTCAGATTGAGATTATTCTTGATGTTTTAGAAATTAGAAACATAAATTAATAACTTTTTAGAGAACACTTTTCCTGAAAAAATCGTTTGGTAGGTCTAAAATGATGTGCAATTTGCACCAGAAAAACTATCTGCAGAATTCGTGGGACAAATGCTCCAAATGACCGAGACTATTTGTCTCAGTCGTGTGGACCCTTCTGTATCAATTAGAACCATTGTACATGACTGATACCAATTTTTCTTAGCCGTGTGCCCCTATTTCCACTTATACTTGATTTTTATACCCCAAAATGTCACTGAATTGTATCCGAACTTTCTTAAATGCTTATGGAACTTTACAAACACATGATTTAGGCTAGTACATGTGGTAATGAACATTAAAATGAGCGATTTAACATTGAAGTATAGATTGTAATTTAAGGACCACACTAGTCCACCCAAAACTCATCATCTTATAAGTTATTCTACATACGATAAACTATTCCCTTTATAGCTCTGTTGGTTAATACTATTGTATACACATGCATACTTCAATATACTATGAGAAATTATAAAACATTACACTTAATACTCTACATAATCAACTAAACTTTTCTTTTAATTATTGTTATTTTAATACAAAATGATAAATACATAAACAATAAATTACACTTAATAATTGACTCTCTCCTATCTCTAGAGTTGGCTTTATAATAGAAAATCTTGTCCCAACCGAAAGTACCTTAACTTCAAGTACCTACACGGATAAACACTCGTGCTAAGCTATAAAGCTTAGTGGGGAACAATAACTATATGAACAACCACTCACAGTGATTGTTTCCAAGCAAACAATAAACATTATTAATATCAAGATATTATAATCAACATGCAAAGGTTACAATATAAATTCACATATCATATTTAATCTTTTAACATTATTGTATAATGATAATGCATAATAGACTAAACAAGTTTTGCCAACATTACACATATACTGTTCATTATATATTGTGAAATTGCCTGCTAAAATCCTGTGGATGTGGATAACGGGTGATACTGTACTGTAGTACCCGAAGGTACGAAAGAATACCTAAAGGTATCAACCTGTAGACCTAAATAAGCCAAATCATGGGAACCTACTTGAGGCTGAATCATAGGGACCTATACAAGGTCGAATCATATAGCAACTGCGACTGTAACCCTATAAACATGTCTATCTATCCACCACCAAGTTCTATGTGCAGGCAAATAATCATATCTCATACGTCATTTGATTTATACAATTCAATTCATCATATAATAGGTTAACTCATATGATACAGTATTGTTCTATAACTATCTTGTCATAATCAAAAGTACGTGTAGATAATCAGTATAATACAATCATATTCAAGTAAACATTTTCATGCATCAATTATTATAACTTTATCTTTATATTACTTGTACATTTCATATGTTTATTGTTGTACATTACCATATACTTTATGCTTAAGGTAACTTATAAGATTTAAGAAGAGAGTAGGTAAGCTTGTGCCTTATATAGGGTCTTAAAATTTCAAGTTCAAAATTCCAAGAAGGGTCACGGTTACTACCAAAATCATGGTAATCATGACCTCAATTATGAAACAGGGGTCACGGTTACTACCAAAATCATGGTAATCATGACCTAGGTTGCACTTTTGGTTCTGGACTGCGCCAAACTACCTCACGATCATTACCAAATGAGTAATAATCGTGATCTATAAATTTAGGAGAGGTCACAGTTATTATAAAAAGCTTAGTAATCATGAGTTAGGTTTTCCTTAAGTTTGGGATTGAAAACTGGGGTACCTCATGGTTACTATCAAAAACCTAGTAACTGTGACGCCCAAATATAGATTTTCAGTCTCGACTTCTATGCTATTTTTGACCTATAAAACGTCACTTTTAGGAAAAAAATTTCTCTACAAAGTTGTAAATATGTATTTCTAGTTTTCAAAACATTAATAATCACTCAAATTCGACCTATAAATCTCCAGATATCCAATAAAAACTACCAACTGCTCCTAATGCCAGGGCAGCAGTCCTAACTCGGATTCAAGCCAAAATTTCTCTATCCTATAAATTGTTTCAGGCTTTGTGTTCTTCATATAAAATGAAGCTATAAGAGTCTATTTTCATATCCAACTTGAATTTCTCAATTTCACTAATTGTAGCTCAAGATATAATTAAAATGGTGCAGACTGGTCCAATGAATCCTAAGTAGATTTTGAGATTTCAAGATTTTTCATGCATAGTCTGGTTTTCAACCCATCTCAAACTTAATTATTTATACAAAACATATCTAATAACATCAATAAATATGTATTTAATATCCATGTTCAACATGAGGAAGTTTTCATACCTTTCAAGACTCCACTAATCTCTCTCTCTTCTTTATCTTCTCCTCTTCTTGATCTTAGCTTTAGGTTGCTGTAAAACTCATCACTCTTTCTCTACCATCTACAACTCTACACTCTTGAAGCACAATCATCGTAGGCTTGAGGAGAAGAGAAGAAGCAAAGGAAGACTAGGCAAAACTCCCTTTTTGTTTTTAGGCCAAGAATGGCCGGCCATGTCTCTCTCTTCCCTTCTTTTAACTTATCTTTTAATGTTTCTAGAAACATTAGTGTTTCTTCTCCATTGGTGGCTTAAATAAAAATCTTACAAAATTTCATTTTGGTCCCTCTCTCTTCACAATTTATATTTCAACTTCAAAACTTTTACTTTTCAATTAAGTCCCTAAATTTGTAATTTCTCTTAATTAGTCACATAATCAACCTCTGTCTCATGCTAAATAACCATTTATCCCTCTTAGGGTACCATTAGAAGCATTACAAATCTCTCCTTTATAAAGAATTTTGTCCTCGAAATTCATACCCGTACCCTATACTCATATAACACTACTATTTCTATACTTTCGTCTGTACTCATATATCTATCTTACTTATCTTGCATTTTATACTATCTCTATTGGCTCTACTTGTTTTATGCTTACCCCATATACATTTCTGTACTATATCACACTTAATTCAATCTATCTTCATCTCTTTATAACTATAACACTCTCTTGATTCTGTTTTTAAATTGATTCGGATTTCTTATAACTCTGTCTCCAAATAAGGATGGCCTAATCATATCATTACTATGCTCAAGGTATATCCTGTTAGTTTTCTTTTTTAGTTGGGGCCAAATACATGCCATGTGATGTTGTGCTATGAGTGAATAATGCTTCATGTATGCAATGAAGTGCAAATATGGAATGCATATGTTTTTTCCCATTTCCGCTATGAAATATTTCATCAACTACCTCACGGTCATTACCAGATGAGTAATAACCGTGATCTATAGCTTTAGGATGGGTTACGGTTACTATGAAAAGCTTAGTAATAGTGAGGTAGGTTCTCCTTAAGTTTTGGATTGAAAACTGGGGTACCTCACGGTTATTATAAAAAATCTAGTAACCTTGAGGCCCAAACTGCCCTAAGAAACATTTTCAGTCTCGACTTCTGTGCCATTTTTGACCTATAAAACATCACTTTTAGGAAAAAATTTCTTCTATAAAGTTGTATATATGTATTTCTAGTTTTCAAAACATTAGGAATCATTCAAATATGACTTATAAATCTTCAGATATCCAATAAAACCCACCAACTGCTCCTAATGATAAGGCAACAATCCTAACCCGGATTCAAGCCAAAATTTCTCTATCTTACAAATTGTTTCAGGCTTCGTTTCTTCATATAAAATTAAGATGTAAGAGTTTATTTTCAAATCCAACTTGAATTTCTCAATTTCACTAACTATAGCTCAAGATATAATTAAAATGGTGCAGACTGGTCCAATGAACCTTAAGCAGATTTTGAGATTTCAAGATTTTCATGCATAGTCCGATTTTCAACCCATCTAAAACTTAATTATTTATACAAAACACATATAATAACATCAATAAACATGTATTTAATGTCCATGTTCAACATACACACATACACAACATAAGAAAGTTCTCATACCTTTCAAGACTCTATCAATCTCTCTCTCTTCTTTATCTTTTTCTCTTCTTGATCTTAGCTTTAGGTTGCTGTAAAACTTATCTCTCTTTCTTTACCATCCACAGCTCTACCCTCTTGAAGCACAATTATCGTAGGCTTGAGGAGAAAAGAAGAAGCAAAAGAAGACTAGGCAAAACTCCCTTTTTATTTTTAGGCCAAGAATGGCCGACCATATCTCTCTCTTCCCGTCTTTAAAATTATCTTTTAATGTTTCTAGAAACATTAGTGTTCCTTCTCCATTGGTGGCTTAAATAAAAATCTTACAAAATTTCACTTTGGTCCCTCTCTCTTCACAATTCACATTTCTACTTCAAAACTTTTATTTTTCAATTAAGTCCCTAAATTTGCAATTTCTCTTAATTAGCCACATAATTAACCTTTGTCTCATGCTAAATGACCATCTACCTCTCTTAGGGTACCATAGGAGCATTACAGTAATAAAAGCATATAAGATGAATAATGAATATTATAAGGTTTTTAGTATATCTTACCTTAATATTTATGTTATTGAATTGTATCTTGAATGTTCAGGTGTAGGTGAATATAAATATGCTAAAAAACCATGCAATTTGTATTTCAACCATGAAATTAATAATGTATATTTGGTAAGTCATAATTAAGGAGCAACGTATGCCCATGTTCTAGATATGTTATGTTTTAATATAAGAATTGCCTGCTAGAGTCTGAGTAGTGGATAAATAGGCATGCCTAGGAGGGTTGTATTTGTTATTCTATCGGACACATCCGTGTCTTCTGTTAGAAACAACATCTCTTCTGATTTACTATTCTGTTAAATGCTTCTGTGTCTTCTGTTAGAGGTTAACCTCTCCTGTTAGAAATAATATCTCTGCTAATTTTTTATTCTGATGAATTCTAACTTAGAAGCAATGACTTTTCTGTATGGATGCCCATTACCCGCATCTTAAGATAATAGCAGGCAATTTTCTAGTTGTATCGATTATAATTATTCTATTCTATGAAATTAAATTAAATTGGTTAATCTGTTCAGATTCCGGTGAAATTTGTTAATACTCTAGTAATTATCATGATTTATTCCAAGTTATATTCTGAATGTTTTTCAGTTTAAGTAGCCATGAATTAATATTTGCTTTAGTGTTTTTAGGTGTCTAACAATATATATTTATATTTTGCTTATCTAAATACTATAGTTCGATTGATTGGAATTTTTATGTGATTACTGTAAGTATTCATTATTATGTTTAGTTAACCCATACTAAGCTTTATACTTAGCACGATAGCTTTCCTTTTGTGCAGGTGTTATACCTTAGTTAAAGTGAAAGTTAGAGTTAGGACAACTGCAGTTAGCCAACGTAGAAAGTTCGGATTTAAGTTTTCTATTTATTTTAACATCTAAATTGTTATATCTATAAAGGGTTATTGTAAATTTAATTTTGTGGATTGAAAATTTACCTAGAGATAGTAAAAAAATTTTGTATGTTAACTAACATATTCATTGAGTTGGTTCTGGAATCCAGGTATTACCTTTGCTATTATTGTGAATGCTAAATCATATTTTATGTATCTTGTGTGGTTGGTGATGACCGCTGTGAGTGGTCATTCAAAATAATTTTTTCCCACTAAGCTTTATAGCTTAGTACAGGTTGTTTATCCGAGTCGGTTCTTTAGCTAAGACTTTTGCTTAGAGACATAATTTGCATTAAGAAGGCCAACACAAGTCTTAAGAGGAGTTGGAAGTATGAAGTTCTTGTTTTGTCTTTTGTATAACTTTTTATACTAAAAATGGTACAAAAGTGAGGATGTATATGTAAATGATAATTTTGTATTGTATAAGGCTTACTTTTGTAAACTATAATAGTATAAGCATGTACTTATGATATGCTTTAACTTTTGATGAGATATATACATAGTAATGTATATTAAGGTAACACATGTAAGCGGTAATATGTGTATTTAAATATTAGATTGATATAAAGGACAAGTAAATAGGATAGAGCTTTATTAATGACATATGAATGATGATAGAAACGGGTTGTGAAATAGAGGGTGTTACATATGATTAGTTAACATCTGTATATGCATTTGGCTCTGTTGAGTAATTAATTTGTTATCTGAATCTGCATTTGGACCTGCCACAAATATCACATGTTAAGAAATCAAATAACTTGCCATCATACATCATATTCCATTGACATCTGCATTAGAAGCATTGCATGATGTCTGTGGTAGGGATATCTGTTATCTGGCCTTTGGTGGTGTGGAGTATCATCACCCTGTTGAATTGTACCATGATTTTGAATTATTAATTAATTTATTTAAAATTATTCTGCTTACTAAATGATTTATTTTATGGATTATTATTTCTATCTTTAGTTGATGAATATATTTTATTCAATTACTCTGAACCTTTACCCTATTTTCAGTTCGTTGTGTGCTGTAGTTATGATTCACTAAGTCATTATACTCAAATCATGTATGCTATATCCTCTTTATTTTGCAGATTATTAGTTCTATTTAGCTAGTGCAACTGTTATCCTTCAATTGGCAAGGATCTTAGTTCCTTTTGCTATTGATTTCGAATTAGATGATATTATGTTTCAGTTAGAATGTTAGTTGAACTTTAGAATCTCAAATAATTTCTTTTTATTTTAGGGACACTCCATAGTTTAACTTTTGGAATGTATTCAGAACTTTAAGTTTGGACTTTGAACTTTAGATCTTTTGTGTTTTGAGCACTTTTATGGATTAAGTAAATTTTTTAGTTTGATTGCTTGCTAAGGCTTGCATAAACTAGTGTTTAAGTAGTTTATGCACCAATCATAACCGAATTTGGATAGTGACAAATCGACATCATAAACTATGTATGAAGCATGATGAAGATGTGTTAAGAATTAATCGGTTATATACATCACATGTATAAGTGAAAATTAAAATTTTTAACCAATATATATGATCTTGCCATGAATATACAATATATATATTAATGAGAATAAGAAAAATCACCTTTGATTTTTGTTGAACAATTATTTTTCCTTCTTACCTGGTTGTCGCAAACTACAATATCCAAAATTGAACATCTCCAATCGTAATCCACACAAGAGAATGATCAAATGAACCAAATAACTATTGAAACACAAGGTGGCCGAAATCTCCTTGAAGCTAGCAAGGATAGTGGCGGCTAGGTCTAGAAGAAGAGAGAAATTTCTTTTTTCTTTTAAAACTCTTAACTCTAAAATTCCTTTATTTTGGACTTTATAGCTAGTTTAAAAAAATCCAACTTTATAATGAGATTTGGCTCTTTAAAATTGTTGAAGAAATATTAAATGGGCTTCTGTAATTATTAATAATTTATTTGGGCTCAATTAAATTCAATTTAAGTCATTTCATAAAGAACCATGCACATAACCCATAAACTAGGCTATTTATGTATATATTTGGATTTAATTACCCAAATTAATTTTAAATCCATCTAAATTAAATATATAGGTTCCATAACACTTATAAAATATATTTAATTTATTTTAGTCCAAAAATTAGGCCTCCAAGGCCTTCTATATGGGTTTTGCGCGGAAGCTATCTTCTGGTGGGCTTCTGCTGAAAAACCAAAATCCTGGGCCTTTAATTATTTCTCCAATGGACTTATTAATTATTATATCATCCCTATAACATTTATTGTCCAATAATTAATTATGAAATATAATATTTCAATTAGGTCAATTTTGCAGAACATTTCTAAAAAGTTCTGCGAATATTTCTACTTGTGTATAATTAATTAAACTCTTTAATTAATTATTCTCTTCTCCCATAATAATATCAAATATTATTATCCTTTTTATTTTAACATTTTATCCTTTACTTTATATGTATGTGACCTATTGGATTTATGTCCATATTGGCAGTATAATATGTAATTAAAAGTTCTATTCAAAACTCATATGATTTAAACCTATTTAAATCATTTTATCAATCCCTTATTGATATTTATGATACACTATTATACAAGTCATAAATGGCCTCTAGCTAAGCATCATGCCTACCCAAACGTCAGAAAAGCCAAGTGGTTCTCACTATACCCTTCCATAGAAATAGTTATCGTGCAATTACTCTTTTCACCGCTCTTATCTCAATGAGATTATTGGTATGGATTTATATCAACTCATATGAATCTAATTATGTATGTTCTATTAATTTAACCGTCGTTTTCAAAATGCCCTTTATGGATTTCTATCCATCTTGGCATATTACTCTGGCTAGAGATTCTCTGAACAAGACAATTATAGAATCATGCGAGATAACTTCCCTTAATAAATTTGGGATGGTGAATCCTTTATCGATTACTCTATTAGTATAAGCCCAAGCCCCAATACATTGTAATAGAACACTTTAGTTAATAAATGAGATATTTGTTTTATATATTGTATTCCTGTGCATATCAATTGATAGAACTATCCAAAAATGTTGTTTCAATTTAAGTTATCATGTGTGAGGCACATGGTTATAAGACCTTGAAACAATAGAGACTTCATTCTAAATATCCCTAGTCAGTCATTGTTATGGGAATAACAATAAATTAAGACTAATACTCTCCCTCTGATAAGATGAGTTATGTCTTACGGATCATAAAGACTAGAGTGTCAATCAGATATCATAGATACATGTTTAGAACATGGTATTTAGATTCAATCCGTTCGTGAGAACACTACATGGTACAAGTCATAAGTGTTTCTCATATGCAAGTTTTACATCGAAGTTCTTAGACCTAAAATCTCTATGAAACTCTTTATGAATTACCGTGTACTTTGACATACACCTAACGTGCTCGTAACAGAGTGACAAGTATGGATATGCTTGGGTATGTATTGATTCATGTTAGAGAGCATGAGAGAAGTGAAGGAAATACCCCTCTCAATAAGAGAGAAAATATCATCAGCCACTTGATCAATGAACTGAGAAGTGTATGGCCATACCGAGATGAAATAATGAGTAATCATTATTTATCTGAGAAGTTCAGTGTCACTGGAATATCAAGAAAGGAATTAATATATATAAGGATGACTAGTTCCATGTCTTGTATTAATTTTGATATTTAAGGGTAAGGGATTATGCAAAATTGCATTAGGTCACTAAATGCCATTTGTATTTTCATTTAATTTGGAATGCTATAATATCTTGCTAGAGAATATATATAGCCTTTGAGTTAATTTATTAATTCATTGTCAATATTAAATGGACCTATAGGATCGCACACAAACCACTAGACTTAAAATATTTAAATAGTGTATTGGGAATTAATTTGAACTTTTATTTAAAGTCAAATTAATACATGCAATAGGTGAACAAATTTTCTCTGTTAACAGTTGGTCACGAGAGAATTTTATTGGCATGTGCTAGGTTTAATTTCAATTGATTAATTATATATATATAATTAAGTTAATTGAGTATTAAATCCTAAATTGTATTTAATCAAAATATAATACTTGAGAAGGAATTAAAGGAGCCAAAATTCAAGCTAGGAATTCTAGTAGAATTCGGCAACTAATTACCTTAGATAAGTAAGTTTGTTTTGATTAAATAAATGATGCCATTTGAATTTAAATTCTAATAGAATTTAAATTAGGATATATCTCTTAATTATTAAGTGATGGTGGCTGAAATTACTCCTTAATTTTAGGCACTCACACTTGACTTAAAGTAAGTGATATATATTAATGAATTAAAAAGAATAAAGGTGTGTGCCACTTTTGCTCTTTCTCTCTTTTGGTCGTACGACTCAAGGAGAAAAGAAATCTTTCTTGTTCTCTTGTGGTAGGTGGCTGATATAAAAACTAAAAGGAAGAACAAGATGGAGGTTGAGGCTTAAAAACTATTCCCATTGCCTAATACATAATTATAGAGCTAGCACTCTTGATTTTAAGCTATCTTTGCAAGTGTGTGTGTGAACATAGAGAGGAGTGGCGTAAAGGTTGTTTCTTTGGCATTGGTGGTGAAGATCTAAGGCAAATAAATTCATCTTAGTTGCTGGTCATCATCAAAATCAAATCTTGAAGTGCATCTAAAGTTGTAAGTTTTAAAACTCTAAAATTGCATGTTTTCGATTCTAGTTTATGGATTGCGTGGTATGTATGATCGATTTTATTATTTTTTCGCTGCATGATCATCATGTACATACCATGTCATATTCCATCATACTCAACTATCTTCAAGTAGGTCATGATATATCCAACCTTCTAACTATGTTCACCCCCAGTTGGAAGTAAGCAGTTATGGAGTCAAAGTATATCACTTGCTACTTAAGATAACCTTGGTGATCTCAAGTCCAAGGATACTTGCACAACCACTATGAAGAGATTCCTCACTGACATAGATTTAATATTCAAGTGAGGATTCTCTTTATAGGTCTCCAATGAACTTGTTCTTCTAACAAGCATCCACATATTAGCTTTGATCATCTCCTATAATCACAGTTATAAGAACCACTGCTTGAACTATTCAAGAAGCATAACATGTGCTAGTCTGTCTGGATTAACAATGTCCTATCTTGTTAATTTTATGACTAGGAATATTTAGATATTATCACATTTACATGCAATAGACATCTCATATTATGAACACTTTCATGATTGCCTTTGCACTGTATTTATAATATCTAGAACTTCATTTATTAATTTAAGATATACAAACACATGTATTTAAACATGGCATTAATAAATGAATGATGCATTTCATTAACGACATGAATATATATATATATATATATGAAATACATACATCCCTTTTCATGTGATCTCTAGGGCATACTCTCTAACAACATGTGTCACTAATCTTATATCTAATTTGCCATGCTAGTGCATCTATATTTTATGCATCCTCTACCAAAATGAGCAATTAAATTTTTGATTTAAAATTAGCAAAATTCTGATGTTTAGGTGTATATTAGGTCATTAGTGGAGTTATGTCTACATGGATTTTTGTGCGGGTCTCTTATGTATTATTTTGTCTATTTCACTCAGTCAAAGTGTCAGTTTTTAAGTTTGAAGAATTATTATGGGTAAACCTATCCTTGACCACTTGAAATATCCAAAAAGTTCATTTTGACATTTTAATTATAAAAATGACTGAATAAGAACTCAAACTTTCAAATTTTGGTATTTTTAAACATAAAAATTAATGTGGTAAAAAGTGTGCAGTACACGATATGAGCAACACGCTAGTTGATGTTTAAATCCAAATCGAACCTAATTTAAACCACTTTTTCCCCAATTACTTGAAAACCCTAAAATTATTACCCCCTAGGCCTAATTTACGCTCTGTTTTTCCTTCCCTCCTCCGTTCTTCTCTCACCCACCACCACCTCATCTTTTCCTACCATTGCGACCTATAACGTCCACAATATGGTCACTTGCAAATATTATCCTCTTTGGGCCAAGGCCCCGTACAGTTTTAAAATGTATCTGTAAAGGAGAGGTATCGACACCCTTATAAAACATGCTTCATTCACTTATCAAACCGATATGGGATATTACGATCCATCCTACCCCTGAAGGGGCCCAATGTCCTCGTTGGCTTGAAGGCCCAGTATCACACTGATATATCAATCCGACCCCTATCTCTGATACCATCTGTAACTTTCATAGCATGGTCGCTTATAGATATTGTCTGCTTTGGGTGGAGGCCCACACGATTTTAAAATGCGTCTGCAAGTGAGAGATATTCACACCTTTATAAGGCATGCTTCGTTCACCTCTCTAATCGATGTGAGATATTACGATCCACCCCCTTATGGGTATGTTATGGTATACATGTATTTGTGATTTAAAAAAATATCATTCACACATACACCTATATGCATGCATACACATATACATACATGCATCTATGCATGCTTTCATAAGCATTATAGAACATTAACTATTTATTTACCATTCTGATGTGAATCCTACATTCATGCACACATGCATTTAACATGAAAAACTGTTTCAATCATTCAGTAGAATACAATTATCAGTTTTATCCTTCAAAACACATCACTTAGTGTAGTTGCCATTTTTATGCTTATCTTTCATTGATTTACAATATTAACCTTCAATTATTATAATTAATTACTTTAATGTTGCTAATTGAACTCATTTATACACTTCATTTACTGTTCATTATACAATTTACAATTTTGATTCTTAACGTACTATTCCCTTACCAGTTTACACTTTAATACCAATTCTTTTCACTTTTTACAAATAAGTTCACTCACATCTTATTTTCAATTGGGAATTAACCTATATACTTTTATTCATTACATAGTTATTTAGTCATTTGGATATACATTCACTCATTCAGTCATTTATCTAATTGTTTACTTAAAAAAAATCTTCTTATTTCTATCATATATATATATATATATATATATATATATGAAATACATACATCCCTTTTCATGTGAGCTTTAGGGCATACTCTCTAACAACATGTGTCACTAATCTTATATCTAGTTTGCCATGCCAGTGCATCTGTACTTCATGCATCCTCCACCAAAATGAGCAATTAAATTTTTGATTTAAAATTAGCAAAATTCCAATGTTTATGTGTATATTAGTTCATTAGTAGAGTTATGTCTACATGGATTTTTGTGCGGGTCTCTTATGTATTATTTTGTCTATTTCACTCAGTCAAAGTGTCAGTTTTTAAGTTTGAAGAATTATTACGGGTAAACCTATCCCCAGCCACCTGAAGTTATCTAAAAAGTTCATTTTGACATTTTGATTATAAAAATGACTGAATAAGCACTCAAACTTTCAAATTTTGGTATTTTTAAACATAAAAATTAATGTGGTAAAAAGTGTACAGTACACGATATGAGCAGCATGCTAATTGATGTTTAAATCCAAATCGAACCTAATTTGAACCACTTTTTCCCCAGTTACCTGAAAACCCTAAAATTATTACCCCCCAGGCCCAATTTACGCTCTGTTTTTCCTTCCCTCCTTTGTTTTTCTCTCACCCACCACCACCTCATCTTTTCCTACCATTGCGACCTGTAACGTCCACAATATTGTCACTTGCAAATATTATCCTCTTTGGGCCAAGTACCCATACGATTTTAAAATGTACCTACAAAGGAGAGGTATTGACACACTTATAAGACATGCTTCATTCACCTATCAAACCGATATAGGATATTAAAATCCACCCCACCCCTGAAGGGGCCCAATGTCTTTATTGGCTTAAAGGCCCAGTATCACACTGACATATCGATCCGACTCCTGTCTCTGATACCATCTGTAACATTCATAGTATGTTCACTTACAGATATTGTCCGCTTTGGGTGGAGGCCCGCTTAATTTTAAAATGCGTTTACAAAGGAGAGATATTCACACCCTTATAAGGCATGCTTCGTTCACCTCTCCAACCGATGTAAGATATTACGATCCACCCCCTTATGGGTATGTTATGGTATACATGTATTTGTGATTTAAAAAAATATCATTCACACATACACCTACATGCATGCATACACATATACATACATGCATCTATGCATGCTTTCATAAGCATTATATAACATTAACTATTCATTTACCATTCTGATGTGCATCCTACATTCATGCACACATGCATTTAACATGGAAAACCGTTTCAATCATTCAGTAGAATACAATTATCAGTTTTATCCTTCAAAACACATCACTTAGTGTAGTTGCCATTTTTATGCTTATATTTCATTGATTTACAATATTAACCTTCAATTATTATAATTAATTACTTTAATGTTGCTAATTGAACTCATTTATGTACTTCATTTACTGTTCATTATACAATTTACAATTTTGATTCTTAATGTACTATTCCCTTGCCACTTTACACTTTAATACCAATTCTTTTCACTCTTTACAAATAAGTTCACTCACATCTTATTTTCAATTGGGAATTAACCTTTATACTTTTATTCATTACACAGTTATTTAGTCATTTGGATATACATTCACTCATTCAGTCATTTAGATATTTATCCAATTGTTTACTTGAAAAAAATCTTCTTATTTTTGTCATATTTACTCTTAAGGCTTAATTTTTTTCCTCTCTTTTATTTTTAATATATGCTATGAAATGAACAATTACGATTTAGTCCATATTTTCACTTAAGTGTAAAAATTACACTTTAAGTCCCTATCTTACCATATAATGGGGTTCATTCACAGTTTCATCTTTTAATTAACATTTCACTTGCTGAATTACAATTTAATCCTTACACTTTTGTTAATTACAATGGTACTTTCTATTATTATTTATTTACGCTAATGCCTCTACTTATCTTTACTTTCACAGTAAATTTCTTGTTTGACATGTAACTTATCATTTTATTTCAAATACACCATTTTATGGTAAATTATATACGGATCTCTAATTTTTCAATTAATTACAAAACTGTCATTTTTACATCCTATTTACAATTTTGCCATTAGTTCACTTATTTTCACTCCAAATCCATTATTTGGCATACAAATTACCAATTAGTCTCTATTTTTTATTTTTGTGTCAAATTTCATTTTAGTCCTCCAACACTATAAACGTTTACTTTAAAGCTATTCTTTCACTACTTTATTATCTTTATTCACACATTCACGATTTTATCACTTTTACCCATTAAATTTATTATTTGGATAAATTATTATTTTAACCCTAAATTTTTTATTTTATTTCATATCAGTCCTTTTTTACTCTCATTTTCATCTACATTTCACTTTTTATACTTTTAAATTATTTTTACCATTATGCCCATTGTACAATTTCGGCAGAAATCTTGAAATCGGATATATGGGATGTGAACCCCATGGATGCACAACAATGCAATAGAGGATGATTCCGAAGGACCAATCCACCTCAGATCAGATCAAAATAGAACAGTCAGAACAGAAACTATGGAAGATCATTACGATCCTACCATAGTAAAGCAAGTCTTCATTACTTGCATCGCGGTATGGATATCCCTATGACTAGCCAATTATGTCCTGAACTAGATTTTAACTGCCTGATCATTACTAAGGACAACAAAATTCCTTACTTAATTCGGAATCACTTTTCATATTTTTGATATTTCCATTTGCTTTTTCATTTCAGTACACTGTTCATTCAGTTCTTTCATTACTTTTACACATCTGACTTTTTACTTGCTTTTGCATTTCAATACATTAGCCATTCGACTTTTCCATCACATTTGCACATATTATGAATTGTCTCCTTATAATTCACCATTTTCACTTATTTTATGAATTATTTCACCATAATTCAACAATTTCATTTTAAACATAATACAATTTCATTATCAAAAATATTTATATAAATTTTATAAATTCTAAATAAATTCATGGACATTTCTTTTTATGTTTGAATTCATTTTAGGCCATCATCCATCTTATACCCACACATTATACCCTAGTATATACTAAGGGTTGATTTTCTTTTTTGTTATCTTTATTTTTGACCCCGTTAGCGGCTTTAATTTTAATCTTTGCAAATTACTTATTTACTTTTCAGTCTATGTATATTTTCTTTTGGTCCTTACTCTTTTTATTCTTTTACACATAACTTATTACAATATTATTATACAGTTATTCATTATCTTACTTACTTAGATCCTTACTATCATTAATACCTTCACATCATTTAACTTTATTTATTAGTAATTTAAATTCTAATCCTTAACATGACTTAATTTGTATTTAGTCCTCTGCAACCCCTTAAATTGCGATTTTATACTCCACCTTTATTTTTGTGTACGAAATTATCATTATTTCTTTCTTTTTCACACTTAAGCATTTATATAAGGAAAAATTACTATTTAATCCCTGAACTTCATTGCTTTTCAGGTTTATCTCTATAGTTCACTCTTATTTGCAAAATTGCTATCGGTTCTATACTCTATACTTTTAATTCATTATACTTTTATGGAACTACAATTAGTCCCTAGAATAGTTGAATTACCATTTTATTCTTTTTTCTCAATGTTTTGTAAAATTACAGTTTGCCTTTATGTCATTTATCACTTTAACTATATCATTTTTTATTCTTTTCATTATTTTCATTTTATCTTATATTAAACACTATTAACATGCATTTATTATTCATCAATATTTGGCATATTCCCTAATTTTTTCTTAATATCCATCCGGCGTAATATACTATAATTCATTTAATAATCTTTATAACAATTTAATTACTTAAATCACCCACTCTCATGTTCATTATCATAGATTCATACTTAATTAACATAAAAATCACAAAATCATTAAGAATTTCCTAAGCATACCATTCGGCCATAAAAGGTCTTCCACTTAAATTTATTTTCTTCTACTATTAAATCATTCAAAATATCATTTTTAATCCTTTTAATAATTTTTATAGAAATTATTTCAATTATTCATTCATTAATAATATACATGCATAACATACATAACCACAAACCAAACCAAATCAATGGAATTAGGGGATATTATATCCACTTATCTTGGATTCATTTCCTTCACACTTTAATCTTCCTCTTCTTAGCTTTACCCCATCAATTATCATCATTTAAAAAAAAAAATCCTAAATGGCCAATTATATAAAGGTATTAAATCATAATTTTATTTGCTCCAAAATTAAATCTAACATCACAAATGAGCTTTACATACCTTAATCTATCTATATAAATCTTTAAATCAAATCATACAGTTTGATTTCTCATAGCTTATTTTTGATACATAACTTGATAAATTTTAATTTTTCACCTCAATTACTCCAAATTGAGCTTAGATATGGTCACCATGTGAAAGAGAAGTCTTGATTTGCTTGAAAAAGTGGAATTTGGTGGAAGATTTAGAGAAAAAAAATAAAGAAATCCTAGAAATGTGGAATGGCCAATTTGGCCAAGAAGGAAAAATGGGAGAGAGGGAAAAGCTGGCTGATATGAAAAATTGCAGAATTTTTAGCTCTTTATAAGACTGATTTGGTCTGGGCTTGGTTCAACCAAAGGGCTTGGGTCTAATTAAGCCCAATTTGATTTTTAAGCTCACTAATGCATTCTAAATTATTTTTCTCTCTTTTCAAGCTCAAATTCACTCAAAATTAATTTTATAATTCTTAAAATAATAATTTAAGCCTCCATGAAAAATTTTAACTCAATCAGAGTCCATTTTTGGTTCGGTTCACTCAAATCGATCCGATTAGCCAATTTTTAGTGTTACCGTAAAATCACTTTTTTACTATCAAATAATTCTAAATACTAATTAAAGCCCAACTAAAATTTTTTGTAATTTTTAAAGATTATTTGCTATTTTTAAAATTTTGATCAAACCCACGGTAAATTGATTACTATTTAAATCGAAATCATTATTTTTCTCTTACTTCTTGTGTTCAAATCTTCCTAAAAATCTTTCATAATTCTCAAAATATATTTTATGGGCTTCAAAAATATTTTTGAGTCAATCAGAGACTATTTTTCGATCTAATTCACTTTTACCAATATGATAATCTAATTTTCAAAGTCACTGAAAAATTAATTTTTCATTACCATATAATTTTACTAATCAATACGAGCACATTCATATTTTTGGATTATTTTTCTGAGATCCATAGCATATTTTATGATCCAGTCAAACAAGATTAAACTAGTCATATTCCAAATTTGGAAGTGACTTAACTTTCTAATATCTTTTCGAGGCCCAAACGACTTTCTTTTGATCCCAAATTTGAACCACGAAATTCCACTGATATGCTCTTTTCAATGATCAAATAAAATATTTTTTGATTACGGGATATACTATTCATCCCAGTATCAATATTCACCATCGAAAAATACTATTATCGAATAACTCAATATTTGGACCATTACACGACCACCACCATAAAATCCCATCATGTTATCATCGTCTACTTCCTCATCCATCTTCTGAAAAGCATGTTTCCATCACCTTTTCCCACTCTATTGCCTTGTCTTCCTTACCTTCTGTTATCTCCTCCTCAAGCACTCTATGTAGCCTCTCACGACAAGCATTCACCACGTGGGCCCCACTATGGCTATCATAAACACGAAAGAAATTGTATTTATCGTCCCCTTTACTTAGTTCTTTCTGATTCATCATCCTCTTCTTAACCTGATAAAATGACTTCATTTTTATATGAAGTTTTATTCCCTGATGCACTCTCATCTCTTGATCAGAACCCGATGCTTAGGAAATTGAATGGATTATACTCTTGGGTCAGTAATTCAAGTTCCTTAAGTTCACTAGATTTTAAAATCACATCATTTTTTGATTCAGCTCCACCTCTAAGAGATGGTGATGATATCCACAAGAAATTGATGGAATTCTTTAAACTCAATTCTTTCGAACCAAGCAAGAAGCATATAGAAACCATTGATTGTCAGCCATCCGGCCTTAGTGGCGGTATGCTCATCTTTGTCTCTATTGATTTTTGGTTGGTTATGTTTAATGTTGCATTGCCACTTGTCATCTTGATAATTCATAGATTCTCTGTTGTGATTGGATTGGAAAAAATTTTGTGGCCAGTAGATGTTTGTGAAAATATCATAATGAAATGCTTCATTTTGTTTGACTTTATTTTTTTTTGTTTCTTTACCTTTATTTAAGTTGTGATTGAATTAAACTAACACTAACTACTATGTAAATTACAAATTTGGAATCTTAAATGAATAATTAATGAGAGGTATATTGTACAAAATGTCAGGGATAGTGAATTAGCTTATATTTTTCGTGATGATATGATAAGGAAACACGTTGCTAAAATCAAGCAGTTTCAAATGAGTTACCAGCTAAGAAAGGAATTTACACCAACTCTTTGGCCAACCTTGTACTTCCTGGTTTGTGCATTTTATTCTACTTTTTTCTATATGTGCTCAAAATTTATGGATTAGTTCCTTGATCAATCAGAATATGTTGCTACTGCTAAGATGATTATTTTTTATGCTTGCCATCTTTGAGCTGCGACCAAAGGTACTGCTACTGTACATTTGGGTATAGTTGCACAATAATAATTCTTTTGTTATTATATGTTTGGATGATCACTTAATGCTTAAGGATTTATGTAGGCGGATTAGAAACCCATGTTAGTTATTAAGGCTGTTTGAATTGGGATTTGCAATGGTGTGATATGATTTAAAAAAAATACACTCTCTGTTATTATGGTTTTACATATGTCAAAAAAATTCATTAATGAAAATTAGCGACGAAAAATCGATAGATTTTTCATCGATAAATTTAAAAATGCCAACTCATCTACTCTATGACACGTGTCATCATATCATTTGTTTATTTGCCAAGTCAGCACATCTGTAACTCATGCGCATTTGCAATTTTTTTCATCACGAAATTGTGTTTAAAAATATTAAAATTTATTAATTTGAGTGTTTATTTGGTCATTCTCATAGTTTAGGTGTCAAAATAAATTTAATGGATAGGTTTGAAGGGCTAGAGATGGATTTACCGAATTATTAATTATATATTTTTCTACTTTATCCTTATGTATGTCCAAAAAAAGGCAATTAATAGGATGTGACTCTATAATTATAGAGAATTAATAAAATAATATTTTGGTAAATCATAATAAATATTTTATAGAATCGATATTAATTAATTTTTTTAGTTTGTGTGAAGAGATAAAAGTTGTATTAAGTGGAACGGAAGGAATACATTTTCTTTAAAAATTATTCAATCGCAATAATGTTTGAGTTGCGATTCAATACTTAATGTATATTGTTCAATTAGATATAAAACAGTGACACACACTGATCTGATGGTGCGTACGTGTACACGCATAAGCACATGAAGGCACCGAATGCCACCTTATAACTTTTAGATTTTTTACTTTTATCTAGAGGTGTGCAGAACCGAACATAAATTAAAAATCGAACTGAATAGATTTTGATTTGTTTGGTTCGATTATTTAATTTTGGATTGAAATAGAAAATTAATTTGGTTCTTAAAATTGAAAAATCGAAATAATCGAACCAACCAAAGTTTTTAAAATTCACGGTTATATACATCGTATCCTTACCTAAGTTACCTTACAGAAATCCCTAATTTTCAGCCATCTCCTCTTCCTTTGTCTCTCTTTCTCTGATTCTTCTTTGGTTCCTCTTATTCTATTCTTCCTGCAAAGCTACAATTCGATTTTTCTTTAGTCCCTCTTCTTCGATTCTTCTTATAGTTACGCAGCAATGGTTAGCGTCTTCCATCTCTGATCTTTATTTTATCTTTCTTGTCCTTCGATTTTTTTTGTTCAATTGTTATGAGCTCGCTACTAATGGTGGAAGAGCTACTTCTACTGCTATTGTATTTTTGTCTCAAGTTTGATGCTAGGACCATATATATCGTTTGCTTGCTTTTTTTTTGACAGTTTGTTTGCTTGCTTATATTTGCGTTCGTTTGCTGCTTGGACCATCTCTACAGTGAATTCTTTTTTTTTTTAATGTTTGATTCCTAATTATCGTTTGCTTGCTCGATTTTCTTCTTCTATTTTATCAACGATTCTCTTATCTCGTTTGGGGTTTTCATAATTAGGTACCACTTTTAGGGTGTGTTTGGTAATATTTTTTGTTTTTTATTTTTTATTTTTTAAAATCCATCAACTATTTTTAGTTTTTGTTATTTGTTTTTCAAAAACTATTTAAAAACTATTTTTTTATTTATTTTTTTAAAATATTCTAATATCCATTAATACATATTATACATATATATAATCTAATTATTAATATTAAATAATAAATATTTAATAAAATTCAAAATTTAAAATATATTACATTAAAAAAATCATAATATAGTGGTAGTGGTTGTAGCGACGGTAGAGGCGGCAGTGGCGAGAGCAGTAGCAGTATGGTGGTGGCAGCGAAGGTGGTAGCAGCAACGATAGTCTGGTGGCGGTGGCGATGACAGTAGTAGAGTTGGCAATGTCGTGATGGTAGTAGCGATAATGGCGACAACAGTAGCAGTGACGACGGTGGAAATAGCGATGATAGTGGTGGTGGCGACAGTGTGGTGATGGTGGTGACGACGGTGTGGTAGTGGTGGTGGTGCTAGTAGCAGTGTAATGGTAGTAGTGGTGGCAAAGATGGCAGCGGCAATGGTGGCAACGACAGTGATGGTGTGGTGGTGGTGGTGACAGTAGTAATGTGGTGGTTATGGTGATGGTAAAGATGGTAGTTGTAGTGGTGGCGATGGCGGTAGTGGTGGTGGCGACGACAGTGGTGGTGATAGTGGCGGTAGTGGTGGTGATGACAGCGGTGTGATGGCGGCGACGGTGTGACGGCGGTAGAGGTGGTGGCGGTGACAGTGTGACGGTGGTAGCGATGAAGGTAGTAGTAGTGGTTGTGATGTGGTAGTGGTGGTGGTGTGGTGGTGATAATAAGGATGAAGTAATTAAATTATTGATAAAAACAAAACCATAAAAATTACATTGTAAAAATTTTTAATTTTTATTTTTATTGTCAAAATTACTTTTTAAATTTTTATAAAAATAAAAATAAATTTGCCGAATATGTTTTTGTTTTATTTTTAAGAAAAAAAACCAAAAATCAAACACAAAATCGTCCCCGAATACACCCTTAAATTTTTGTTTATTTTTAGCTTCCGTTGATGATGTTAGTGCTTGTTGGTGTTTATTTTAGCTTCTATGAACTTCCATCAATGTCGATTTGGTTGATTCTGATTTGTTCATTTGCTTTTATCCAAAACTCTCGTGTTCGGGATTTCTTCTTCCCATACAAAAATTAGTTTATTCCACTTGAGCATAGAACATAGAAAGAATATCAATTAGTTCTTAGTTGAAATTCAAAATAAAATCCTACAGAATTCTTCATGTGAAATTTCAAAAACATAAAATAAATCCCTATCGTTTGAACAGCCATTATAGTGGTCTTTATTCAAAGGCTCCATTTTAATATGGAAAAGTAACTTTATTCATTATATATGTTTCCTGGACCGATTTAAACTTAGGTCTAATGAGATTTTTGTTCGTTCATAGGAATGCAGGTCTAAAAAATTAAATTTATAAGAAAAATATATCTAAAGTTATGTTGTATTAATTTAAATATATGGCTTTTTTTTTAAATTGGAGGATAATGAATATATTTTTAATAATGGCTTATATTTATTTTTAATATATATTTTTTAGTGTAATTTTTAAATTATGTTGTATGTATTTTTAATACATATTTACTTATTATGGAAAAAAATTATGTATATTAATTGATTTTATTTTATTGAATATATGAGCCTATTTAGGTTAAAAAATCAATTAAAAAAGCCTATATATGATCCAAAAATAGTTGAACCAAACCGATCGAAATTATTTCGATCAATTTAAATTTTGATTTTATAAATTTCGATTTTAGTTCAATTCTCATATTTTTCAAAATTCGATTTTCAATTTTTTTCAATTCGATCAAAACAGGACTGGTTATTTGTGCACCTCTACTTTTATCTGTTCATCATTATGTTTGATATATGTACGCGCATTGCAACATATGCGTGCAAACACTGGATTAGTGCTTTTTAAAATTTCATAATATATTAAAAGAAAACTCCACAAGGAAACGACGACGTATAAGCATAAGCAAATCCAAAAATCTTAAACCGTCGTCTTCATCTCCTAAACCCTGAGAGACCCTAAGCAAGATTCCGCGCCATGCTCAGATGATAACCAAGCAATGGCCCCTTAGGGCACTCTCACGTGCGATTTTACGTGCATACTCATCTTCCACCGTCTCTCCCCCATCCTTCCCTACCAAGCACGTGACTAAATCCAACTTCGAAACCGTACTCGCCGAGCTCAAAAGCCATGTCGGAGCAGCTGATTTCGTCGCCATCGATCTGGAAATGACCGGAGTTAACAGTGCTCCATGGAGGGAGTCCTTCGATTACGACCGATTCGATGTCCGTTACCTCAAAGTCAAAGATTCCGCCGAGAAATTCGCCGTCGTCCAGTTCGGCGTTTGTCCATTTCGCTGGGACTCCCACCGCCGGTCCTTCATTGCTCACCCGTCAGTCCTCCCTCTCTCTCTCTCTCTATTTCTTACTTTTGTTTTTCTTAAAGCTCCTTTTCTTATTATATTTTTTGGGCAAAGTTTCATTTTTTTTTAATTCGTTGCTTATTTAAATTCTCTTTATTACAGGCACAATTTCTTCATATTTCCTCGTGAAGAGCTTGTAACTGATGGCCCCTCTTATGAGTTCCTCTGCCAGACCACATCCATAGATTTCTTGGCCAAGTATCAGTTCGATTTCAATTGTTGCATTCACGAAGGTACTATCTTTAGCTCTGTAATTGGCAATTGAAAGCTGCAAAGTGACTTCTTTATGGGAATTCACGCTCTTGGTTAATTCAGGAGTGTCTTATTTATCCAGAGGGCAGGAAGTGGAAGCATTAAAGCGCTTGAATTTAAGATACGAGAATAATGAATTGTTAGACAGTCTTAATGTAAAGAGAGAAGTGCCATTGGCTAGCATTACTGATGTTCTGTTCAGTGAAAGAATGAAGAATAGATTGAGTGAATGGCGTGATGGCTTGTTAAGAGGTGGGAAAGAAACATCAAATAACTCAAATCAACAGTTTCAAACCATTTTCTACAAGATGCGTCCGGCACTTTGTCTCAGTGGGTTCACTTCTCATCAGCTTAAGTTGATTCAATTGGTAATATGTCGCTTTCATGTTTGCTTTGTTTCATTATGAGAAATGTTTTTCATACTCATTGGAGTTCTTAGCTATCATGTTTGTGCCATTATGCTATTTTCAGTGAATGTTAAACATCACTGGGATGATGAAAATGAAAATGTGCAGGCTACTAAGAGGCATTTTAAAGATCTTGTTTGTATCCGTGTCAATGGTGAAAACTCTTGTTCACAACTGCTGGTTGTATATACGGACTCCAAGAATGACATGGAATTACTTATGGTAAAGGACAGACACATCGCATCACTTATTGGAATATTTGCTTATGATTAAGTATAATACTCAGGCACCCAGTGCCCTTCTTTCTTTTTCAACAGAAAGAGGTGAAGGATGAGTTTCATAAAGGGGCAGAGATGAAGGTCAGAGCTGCTGTGGGGTTTCGCCATGTTATTGACCTTCTTTCTTCAATGCAGAAGTTGATTGTTGGTCACAATTGCTTCTTGGGTATAATTTTTTTCTGTTGGTTACTTAGGGAGTTAAGTGTTTGCGTTGATCCAATAAACTATTTATTTGCTTTTTTTAAAAAAATTTTTTTTTTACACACTGGTGCAGATATTGCACACATATACAGCAAATTCTTAGGTGCTCTTCCTCCAACTGTTGAAGAATTTGTTTCCTCTGTTAACAATTACTTTCCTCACATTGTTGATACCAAAATACTGTTAAATGCCAACAATGTACTCCATCAAAGGATGAAGAAACAAGGAACATCTCTATCTTCGGCTTTTTCTTTACTCTGTCCACAAATTGCTATGGGTTCTAATAATAGTGGGGATTTGGCTTTTCGTCCTTGTGTAGACGTGGAGGTTCAAATGGATGATATGAGGTTTGCTTCCCTAACTACTTTTTGTCCATGTTATTTGCTTCATCAATTTTAATGCACAGATATTTTACTTTTTGTTCAGTTGGACTAGTATAGTATGGATTCCAAAGATGAGGGCTCTTTCCATATTTATTAGTGTAGTGTGCATTTTTTAAGAGAAACTATCTTCTCTTGTTGTCTACAAGATGGGAGCTGAGGATGCATTCTGTGAAGTGTAAGCACATAAAAATAAAATTCCATCTATTTTTGAGTTTGAATCCTTGTGATGAATATGCTTCTAAAGTGTGCATCATGTGAAGTGCAAGCACATAACCTTTTAAAGTGTGCCTTCCATAAGATGAATATTTTAACATGGCAAGCCTTGCACACCAATCTTCTAGTCAAATTATACACCAATACATTGTGATGAGAAGTTACTATCATTGTTAAGTAAGTTATTGTATTGTGTGGCAAAAAGGACAAAATTTGAATTGATAGCTTTCTCTTCTGGATTCTCTCTCCCTAAACCAAGATTGATTATATGTTTTTCAGGTGCTCTAGCTGGAGTTCTGGAGTTAAGCATGAAGCCGGGTATGATGCTTTTATGACTGGGTGTGTCTTTGCTCAAGCATGCAATCATCTAGGCATTGATTTTAAGCTACATTTATCCTCTGATAATCTTGCGCACAATGACAAACTCCAGAATTACATCAACCTTCTCTATATCAGTTGGAGTAGTGGAGACATTATCGATCTAAGAACTGGGAAATCAAAATCTTCTAGATTGAATAACCTCAGAAAGCGGTGCCCTGAAATTTCATTTGAGAATATTGTTTTAATATGGCGATTTCCATCTAGATTCAAGGCAAGGGAGATTAAAGAGTGCATTTGTACGGTCTTTGGCCCAAACTCTATCACATCTGTGTATCATGTAGATGAAACTGCAGTTTTTGTTCAGTTCAGCCAGGCCGAGTTGGCCTTGGAATTTCTAGTTTTGAAAGAATTCTTAGAGAGTAGGAACGATGCCATCTCTGTCTTGCATCCTCTGTCAAAACTGTTGGAAGGTGGAAATACATGCGCAGCTGGTTATGAAACTTATAAAGAGATCTGCAGTTCACCCACCTCTAAAGTTCTGTTTGCAGATCAGGCAGAGGCAGTTGGTATCAGATGGAAGACCAAGTTGGTGGATTCCAAAGTAGAACAATCACACGAGCAAGAAAGTTTTTCTGGAGAAAAAGGATTGACAATTAGATCAGATTCTATTGAGAAAAGCAATGCAGGCAAGAAAAATGTGATGAATGATACGTTATGTGGTCCATCGCCCTGCGAAAAGCTTATTGATTCTTTTTGTTCCGCAGATGTAGCACAGATTAGAGCGACCAGTTTGTGATGATAGGCCTAATTCATAGTTTCCATGTCCTTGTTGCTGAGCAAGCTATCACATTATTTATTTTCAAGGACAGAAAAATATGAAGAAAAAAAAATTGTTACTGATTTATATGCTAAATAGTGGTTCACAATAGAAACAAGGGGAAGTATCAAGTTGTCGGTGTGTATTACAGCAAATGGCAGTTTTGCATAGAATGGTTGTCTTTGATTTCTACCAACTTTTATTTTGCATTGAATAGGATGGGAGCTACGTTGGTATGCAGCAGGCCGTAAAGATTGAACTATTCCAAATTGATTGATTATTTACGATGAATGTTCTTGGAAAATTTTCAAACTTTATGAAAATTGTCTAAAACCCTGATTAGTATTTCTTGAAGTAGAGATAAAATGGAAGTAAAATATGTAACTTATTTTTCTAAATGAGGTAACAAAATAAATTTCTAAGTTTGTATTTACAGTCGTTCAACGGATTTTCAAATGGTTAGAATTAGAGCAGGCTGAGGCACCTTAATTGTAGGAAAAAAAAAATAAAGAAAAAGTTCTCAGAAAATAAGAAAATCAAGTGAATTATTTTTCTTATTTCTTTTCTAATCCCAACGCGATACAATTATAGTTTGTTTTTTCCTTTGAAAACAGAAAGTCAGGAAGAACAAACCCTTTGCTTCAGAAAAAAGCAAACTCGTCATTAGGTTCTTTAAACCCTAAAGAGGGCGTTATTAAACCACAAAAGAGGATCTTGATCACTTTGTTTTTGTATTTGACATTGTTGTTAAGGAGCATGTCAATGGTTAGCAGTGTTCCCGAAGAGTTGTGGTGTAGTTTGGTGTTTGGTGATGAAGATTTCCAAGATTTTATTGGGGAGGAAGTTGGTGGTTTCAGGCGACAACAGACTTCCCTCGTTCCCTATCTCTTGTTGATGGGAGATGAGGACGATGCTTTTACTATGGCAGAGGAAGCAACCGCCGATGCTATGGTCTCTTCGAATGCACAACCAACACCAACATTGGAATCCATTGTTCAAAATCTGGAGGAAGCAACCGCCGATGCTATGGTCTCTCAAACTTAACTACTTGAATGCCTTGATTACCGGACTATTACTATATTGGTATTCTTCTCTGTCAACTTTTACTTACCATACATGATTCTTGATTTCTGATAACGTAGGGTTTGCTGCCAAGTTCCGATTTTTGTAACTAGTTTGAACAATATGTTTTTGTGCTAAAAAGAATAATTACTGTAAGTGGAGGCCTTTCCTTTCCTGATATCATTTGTAACTAATTACCGGGAGAGAACATGTAAAGTTGCTAGATGATTATTACATATACAGCTGTTTTTATAATAGCCTGCAAAACTTTTTTGCATAATTGAAGGCAATATTTCCGATATTAGTAGATTAGATTATTTGATCTCAACTTGTTGTATTGTTGATCAATGGTTAATTGAAGAAATTCTGCTTTTGTGATAAAGAATTAAGGTGATGCACATTCTCTGTTTGCAGAGTTGAAGATTATTCTCATATCATATTCAATATGATCTGAACTTCTGAATGGCACATTTCCAAGTTGAACCAATTATTGTGGGTTTTGGTTAGATCCTTCCTATTTCTTGCCTTTGTTACAGTTTGTCGGTTTTAATAATATCTAATTTTCTTATTGTATTTATATATAAATGAAGTACACATGCCAATATATATGGAAGAGTTTTATTGAAAGACAAAACTCCAAAGATTATTAACTTCTGATATGAAATTCTCTCTCCCTCTCTTGCTACAGAATTTATAAAACTTTGCAAAAATTAGATAACCAGATGAGATTTACACTCTACCATCTGCAGAGTCTTCTGGTTTTGGGTAAATTAAGAAGAACGTGGAATGGGAATCAAGTGTAGATCATTTTTCCTTCTCACTGTGGCGCCAAAGCCTTCCATCATATCCAAGTTTTCTGGTTCCATCCCTTCAGGAAGTTTCCAATCAAAATGGTAAAGAAATTGGGCAAGTGGAAGATCCACATTAGCTATGCCAAATGCAATGCCTGGACACATCCTCCTCCCAGCACCAAATGGGATATACTCATAATTGGCCCCTTTGAAATCAACTGAACTATCAATGAATCTCTCCGGGTAGAATCTCTCAGCTTCTTCCCAATAATTTGGGTCTCTTCCTATGGCCCATGCGTTCACAAGGACTTTGGTTTTAGCTGGAATTTCATACCCATTAATCTCACATCTCTCTCTGCTTTCTCTTGGAAGTAGCAGAGGAGCAGGAGGGTGCAGCCTTAGAGTTTCTTTTATTACTAATTGTAAGTACTTCAATTCTTGAATTTTGGATTCATCCACATTTCCTTTATCACCAAACACTCTTCTCACCTCTTCTTGTGCTTTCTGCATCACTCCTGGATTCTTCATCATTTCAGACATTGCCCATTCTACTGTGGTCGATGATGTCTCACTCCCAGCAATGAAAATGTCCTGAAATACATAATTATTAATTCCTAATATGATTAGAAATAGACAAGACTTTCTATGCTTATATTAAAAAAAAAAAAAAAGAAAGAAACAGGACAACTAACCAGAATAACCGCTTTGATGTTATCCGTTGTAAATGGAAATTCAAGATTTCCATCGTTCTGAAGCCTTAAAAGAACATCAAGAAGATTCTCTTCTTCTTTCGTTGTTTCCTTTCGAGATCTGCGTTCGTCGATGATGTTTTCTAATATCCTGTCTGCTTTGTTGTGTAGCCTCAGGAGTTTGGATCTCATCCCAGTGATCACATGAAGTAACTTAATGGAAGGAAATAAATCTGCTATGTTGAGCGCTCCAGCAACCCCTGTAATTTCCTCAGCGAGCGGTATGAATTCTTCCTGATCTTTACATTTCTTGCCGAAAGTAGCTCGCCCAGCAATTCCATAGGTTGAAGAAATTAAATTCCTGCTAAAATTGAATGGCTTCCCTACAGAAGAAGATATTGCATTAATAAGATTGGAGACCTCTTCTTCCCTAATGGATCTGAAAGATTGAACACGCTTGGCGCTGAGCAATTCCAAGACGCAAATCTTTTTCAACTGTCTCAAATAATCTCCGTAAGGTGCAGCTGCTATATCTTTGAAGTTATAGAATATAATACTAGCAGCTAAGATGAAAGGCCTCTGAGCAAAGACCATATCATGAGTTTTCATAACTTGTTTGGCAGCTTCAGGGGTTGAAATGACGACGTTGGAAACTTCACCGAGCTGAAGATGCATGACGCTACCATATTGGTTGGCTAAGTCTCGAAGGCGGTGATGGGGAGGAGAGCCAAGAAGCTGATGTATATTTCCGATAATAGGCAGCTTGTTGGGTCCTGGAGGAGAAGTAGATGGATTGGTTTTGGATGTTTTGAAGATCTTGAGCAGCATAAGAATGAAGAAAAGGAAGGTGAACAGTGCAGCAAAGGAGAGGAATTGGTTTTCCATGACTGAAGTTTTGATTCTTCGTGATAATAAAAAGCTTCACGACCTCATTTATATATAGATAGGCTTATCTGTGCAGCCTTTTGTTGACTTTGTTATCAATAGAAATAAGTGCATCCTGCGAACACTTTTAAACGAATTCGAATCGAAATTTTATTTCAAAAACTTAATTTTTTTAATAAAATTTAATTTATTTAAAAATATTTAAATTTAATAATTTAATATTAAATTTGAATTTAATTAATATTTTTTTTACAAAAATAGTAATTAAATTTAATAATTTAATTAAAATTACATAATTTAATATTAAATTTAATTTTTGTTTTTATTTTTATAAAAATAATAAAAATAGCAAGTAAAAAAAAATAGCGCAACTAAGATATAAACATACTTATCTATAGAGATGAGCATGGATCGATTAATCGGTTCATTAACAAAAAAATTAATCAGTCAATTAATATCGATTTTTTAAAATCACTAATCATTAACTAATTCGTTGTATTCGGTTAATCAGTCCATCGATTTCGGTTTGGTTAGTTAATATTTTTCGGTTAACTATTAAAATTTATAACATAAAATTATTAAAAAAATTAGATAAAATTTAATTTAATTTCAAATGTATAAAGTAATTTAATATAAAAATTACGAAACAAACATAATTTACTAATTAAAATTCATATTATATAAATTAATAACTGATATTATAAAATAGATTTGATATGTGTTGAAAATTAGAATATATTTGATTTTAAGTTAAATAAAAATTTGAATAATATTAAATGTTATAATATAAACTCTAAAATATAAGAAAATATAATTACATGCTATTAAATAAAATACAAACACCAATATATGATAAAAATAATATATATAAAAGTTAATCGGATACTATATATAAATATTACTTTATAATTAAAGAGAATGACATAATATAAATTTAGTTTAATATAAAAAATAATATATAAAAAAGTTAATCGTATACTATATATAAATACTACTGTATAATTAAAGAGAATGACATAATATAAATTAAGGTATAAAAATAAAAATATAATTTAAATATATTTTAAAATATTATTTTATATAAATTTTAAAGAAAAATAAAAAAATTGAAAGATATAAAAATTATATATATATATATATATAAACCTGTTAATCATTGACTAACGGTTAATCAGTACCTAAAAATTTAAATCGTAATTATTAATTAAAAATATAAAAATTAAAAATCGTAATTAAATTTATTAAATCGATTAATCATAAAAATTAATTTAATTTCAAATTAATTTTATGATTAATTATATTTTCGATTTTTTTCATCCTAACTTATCTATGCAGCCTTTTGTTGACGTGATAAATCATAGAAAAATAATGTCTAGAAATTATATGTACTGTCAGACTTAATTTCATTCTAAATTATTTATTTATTTATTTATTTTAAGATTGGGTGTGTCACGTGTGAAGGGTTTTGAGCATGCATCACTCTGAGATTATGCAATCGGTCAATATAAGGGCACTCCATTGTTTTCATTTAGGATCCCAAAGAATATTAATTATTATTTTAAAACTGAATTTATAAAACATGTAAAATACAGATATAACAATAACTATTTTCAACAAACGAATCAAGGGGTGTGTTTGATTGGAAATTTGGAATCAAAGTAAAACAGAAAAAAATAAGTATGATAATTGATAAGCAATGATTTTAAGGATGGGAATATGCAATATTCGTAAATTTTTTAAAACCTTTTTGGTAAGTAATATTAAAAAATACATTTAATACTCTAATATTATGAATTTGGAGTAGCAAATGACTACAAAATATGCTACGCGTGCATATTGAAATTACCACATTGAATAAAAATCTGAAAGTCCAATTTATTATAAAAAATACAGTGTAATACGAACGAGGTAGAATGAATTATTTCTTCTAATAAGAATGAGGATTTTAATTTAATGGCAAATTTGATAGAAATAATCAATATTAAAATAAGTAAATAAAATAAATTTAAAATTAATAAAAAATAAAATTATTTTTGAAAAAAAAGGTGTCATTCAATTAAAATAAAATTGAATTTGAGTTTAATTTGAATAATTAAACACAATTTTATTCAGTTTGTATAAAAATAAATATAATACATTCAGTTTAATAAAAGTGAATTCAATTTTTTTTGGATAAAAATGAATATAATGTATTAAATTTGAATAAAAGTAAATGAAATGTATTTATAATTTGACAAAAAAATGAATACAGTGCATTCAATTTGGATAAAATAGAAATAAACAATTAAAAATTTACACTATATGTATGATAATTTTAAGACTTAAAAAAAATTTTCTTTTTCAAGAAAAAATTAAAAAATTCAAGAACAATAATCACACTTCATCCAAATAAATAATTAAATGGCTTGAGGGTATATGGGACAAGCTAAATATATATATATATTTTTAAGGGGTACATTTGAAATTTGAGCCCTACATCTTTTCGGAGATATTATGTCAACAAATGTCATGAAATCATGCCCTAGTTACTGCCTGCCAGCCAAAATTTTTCACCTAATATTATCATTTTTCTCTTCCAATTTCTCATTTTTCCCTTTTATAGTTTTCTTTTGAGCAAGGTGTGTTTGAAAATAAGACAAAATCATTATTCCTATTCTTGACATTAAAAGATCATATATTTAAAGCTCCTATCTATCTAGAACCATTCTAGATAAATACTGAGAATTAAAAAAAATGCTAAAATAATTAGTCAGTTATATTGTAAATTATTCAAGGATAATTTGATATTCCTGTCTTAAGAATCATAAAATTAGGTATAGGCGTCAGCCGATTAATTAGCGCATAACCTTTTTTTTTTTAAATTCAATTCATTAATGTTATTTTTTCAATTTAAAATTCAAATTCAACCTATTAACAATAAGTTAAATGTTAAATACAGTCTATTAACCATTATTTATTGATTAATCGTTAAAATAATTAAACATATATAATTCTGATTATTTTAAACTTCACAAAAAAAGGTTCATAAATCATTTAAATTAAAATATAAATTATCCAAGTTTTAAATATAAAACACAAACCCTTTAAATTAAATATCAATATATTAAAATAAAATTATTTAAATATTAATTTGTCGATCATTTACTTTCTATATATATATACTCAGCTAACAATTAATTATCTGATCAATTAAATGTTTAAGTTTAAATTTATTAACCATAATTTTAAAAATAAAAGTTTATATCCAATCGGATTGATTAACTATTAAAACTTTTTAAAACCTAAGTTTAACACTTCAACTTATTATAAATTTACTAACAAATGGAAGGACTTAAAAAAATTAGGAAATTCATGATAAATTATGAATAATTGTACAATTTGATAGTTTAATAATCCATATTTGATTTCTTAATTAATTATAAATAATTTTAACATGTATGCATGACTTACATAACAATTAGTGGAAACTCCTTTTCTAAACAAAAAGAAATCAGCAGTGGCCGGAGCTAGGACTCCAGGATTAATTGGAACACAATATAATTTTAATATAAAAAATTAAAAATTAAAAACACTATTAGAAAAATCTCAATTTCCGAAGAAATTGAGTAAATTTCCGTAAGAAATCAAAATTATCGATTAAAAAAGTCATAGGAACTTTTTCCGATGGAAACAAATTTCCATTAGTAAATTTACTGACGGAAAAAATCGTCTATCATTAATTTCATTGGAAGGTGCAGACTGAAAAATTATCATCGATTGCCATATTTACCGACAAATTTAAATTCCGCAGTTAAAAAAAGTTTACCAAGGGAAATAAGAAAATTTGCCCACATAACGATATATTCCAAATTAGCGACGCTAAAATTTTCCATCGCTAAATTTACCAATGATTTATATTAACTCTTTTTGATCACCATTCTATAAATTAAATAAAATTTTTTTGTTGCCAAATATTTCTTTTTCTTTTCCTTGGTAAGAATTTGTGCTCTTTAATCCGCATTGGTTGTGGGCTAAAGAAAGAATGATTCTTTGAAGCTTGCTTGTTATGGACACTAACTTCTTTGAGCTTTAGAGATTTTGAAATTATGTTAAAATGCATATGGGCACTAAATATTTATGCTTTCATTTTAGAAACTATGCAGATGATTTTTCACATAATTCCGCAGTTTGAACTACGGATGTTATAAAAACGAATACAATTTTTATGATAGTTTCACTGAAATTATTCCTTCAATCCGGTCAGATCCTCCAATTCCTCCATTCATTCTTCAAGTTTTTGATAGGTCTCGCATTTAGAATCCGCAAAAAGTATGATAGAGAATTGATTAAGAAGCAAACAAACACACTTAATAATTGGAAAATCACTGAAGAACCGTGTATATTGATATATGAAGAATCAATTACAGTTGATCAACATTAGTTTCTCATAACAATCAAAGAAAAAGATAAAGAAGAAAAAGTATCAGCAAGGGCCAATTCCATAAGGCTGAACAACCAAACAATCTGCTCTCCTTTCCTTCACTCAACCCATGTTGCCTAACAAACAATTCTTTTCATACCCTTGTTCAACACCTCCCCTCAAAATATATACCCCTTCCTACTATTATTCTTTTTTCCATCCTAACTAACTTCTTGCCAACTCATCCTCCACCTCATCTCCTGCTTTCTTCTAGGATTTCCTAGAGTAAATTGTCCATATTATGGGCCTGTGGGCTTAAAACTCTTGACTGGTAGTATTTTTTTCATCATTGCCATCAGATGGAGAAGCAGTCTTATCTTTAAAATTGAATTGAGAAAGTTGATTGCGAGTAATAAATTCATCTTCCCAAGTGGCATTGTTTGTCCCACCTTCGTGCCACTAGATCAACCATTGAGAGATTGGTTCCACATGATTGTTGACTATTCGCTTGGCTAAAATACAAATAGGGTTGACAGTATATTCCGCATCTGATTCTAGGGTTGTTGGTAAAGATGAGGAAACTAAAGCTACCCCAATGGACTTCTTTAATAGTGACACATGAAACACACAGTGTATTTGAGCACCGCGGGGTAAGTCCAGCTTATAGGCGACCGATCTAACCCGTTAAAGGATAGAATAGGGGCCATAAAAATGTGGAGCTAACTTCTGAGTAATTCTTATGATGATGGCATGTTATCGATGGGGTCATAACTTAACATACACCATATCTCCCATATTAAATTTCACATTTCATGTAACACTCTTATACTGCTGTACAGTGTAAGCGGTAATCATATGTCAAAACTATACGTGAAACATTGAATTTTTTTCATACAGTACCTGTAAACATACTTAAACATAATAATTAACTATGCAACTGTGACTAAAAAAATACGAGCATACATTACTTATTAATGTCTTATACTTGTACAAATACTATACTTTTGTACCTATATATACATGCCAAATCTAATCACTGCCTTGATCTTTTCTTGGACTTGACTATTCCCACAATTTCGGCTAGTGAAATCTTAACTTCTACATAACCTGCACGTAGTGAACAAACTACGCGCTGAGCATCGAAACGTTTAGTGGTGGATACATATCCCAAACTTTTCATAATAAATCACATCAATACCCATACACACTTGCATGAATTTACTCATAAATACATTCATTTGCATGTGCATACATACATGCATACACATATACATACATAATATATACATACATCCACATACCTATACATACATACATCCACATACGTATACATACATACATTCGTATACGTATATATACCTACACACACATACGTGTACATACATACACATACCATACATTCATACATATCATACTAAATATGCATACATATACATACATACACATATCATACAAGTAATGGTATCAACACCAGATCAGCCGTGAACAGTATTTTCTGATGGTGAATAGTATTTTTCGGGTCGAAAAGTACATCAGGAAGTCAAAAATATTTTATTGAACCATCGAAAAATATTGGTCATTGTGAGTCCGGGGGTGAAATTTGAAGTGAAATCGAGATCAAATGAGCCTTCAAAAGTAAAAAAATACGAAAAAACTAGCGAGTCAATTTCCATAATAAGGAAACTGACTTAAATTTACATGAATTTTTAAAAATAGCAAATGAACTCCAAAAATTTTCAAATTTTGTAGGTCTTGTTTAAATTTTATGTAGAATATTTTGATAATGAAAATTTAATTTTTTTGTGACATCGACAGTTGTTGAATCGGACCGATAATGGACTCCAATTGAGCCATAAATTGATGTACAGTCTATATTTAATATGATAAGAATTATGGAATTATTTTTGAAGTGATTTGAAGTTGAAAAGTGAGAAAATTTTATTAGGAATTTAAATGGACCAAAATGGGCCATTTAAATTAGTTGGGCTAGGCCCACTTATTAGGCCCAATTTTTGGCCCAAAGAGAGAGCTATTTAAGTTGGAAAATCTAAGAAAAATCCAAATTTTCCCAGCCTTTCTTCTTCCTTCCTTGTGGCCGAACCATCTCCTTTTCTTCCTCTCTTTGATTCTTCAATTTTTTACTCCAAATCTCCATGTTATTCCAACATAAGAAATGCAATTCCATCTCTATAGTTTCCATATAAGCCTTCTAATCTTTTATTTGAGCAAAGAAATCAAAGGAGTTAAGGCTTGAAAGTTTGAGGTGTCAAGGTAAGTCTTGAAATTTGGTTCATTTAAAATGATTTTTAAGTGTTTTCTAATAGTTTTAGGGGCTTAGAACTCATTTTTTATGTTAATTTCAGCAAAATAAATTATTTTTATAGGGTTTTCTTTGATGAAAATTTCGGCCCCTTTTGAGATTCTTTGAGGAAGGATGATTTTCATAGGTTCAAGCAAGGAAAATAAAGTCTAAGGAAGGTTAAGTGCAAGAAAAAAGTTAGTGGCTAATAAATCCCATTATTTCCCATTATTTTGAATTAAATTCCTTTATGTAAATTAGGGAACTTATGCTAAAATGCTTAATAATTGAAATTGAGGTTAGGAATATGAAATTAGACCTTAAATAATGCCATGAAAATATTTAAATTAAAGTGGAAAAATTTTTAAGGTCAATACCCTAAGGTGGCCGAAATTTCCTTATGTGATAATTAAGTGATTTTTGTGCAATATTGTTAATTAATAGTCCAAAATAAGCCTTAATGTGATAAATGATGTCCATAGAATTTTTAAGAATTTATGGAATTTATTTGAAAATTTTTAAGTTAAAGAAATATGTATGTATTGAATGAATGAATATATTGAATTATGTTGAAATAATGCATAAATTGAGTGAAAATGATAGAAAATGTAAAATAATATACATATAATTTTTTATGAAATTTATATGATTTATTAGAATATTTTAGAGAATAAATATTGAATATGTCTAAATAAAATTATTGAATTATTAAGAAATAATTCAATATAAATGAGTATAAGTTGGTAAACTAATATGAATTAATTTACAGTCTGTGTAAACGAAGTGAAAAAGGCCAATTGATAAATTTTTTCTTAAAAAAAAGAGAATTTATTAAGTTATAATACTTAATATAAGTGGAAAATGATGAATTATATTGATATAATTCATAAATCGTTTAACGTAAATGAAATAAGTGATTGGCTAATTTATTGGAATAAATTAGATCATCAAAATAATAGTTTGTAAAATGACCGTAATGAATTATTAAGAAATAATTCATGAATTGGCAATAGAATGGTGAATTATTATAAAATAATTCATAAAGCATGCAAAAATATTACATATTTTAAACAACTGCAATTCTGGACAAAAAAAAGTAAGAAAACTGTTAAAAGTTAAAAAGATAAAATAAATGTTAAGTTAAAATAATGAATTATTAAGAAATAATTCATAAAGTGCAAAAACATGGTGAATTATAACGATATAATTCACAAAATGTGTAAAGAGTACTGAAAGAATAATTCGCTAAGGAAATGAATTTGATAAAATTTCAAAAAAAAAATATGTATGGTAACTGTAGTGAATTATGATGACATAATTCACAAATTATTCAAAAGATACTAAAATAGAAGTGGATGATAAAATGTGCTATTTTGAAGAATTATTTGTAAGAGCTAAAAGTCTGAAAAATATTAAATATTCATGGTGAATTATTGTAGAATAATTCATAGAAAGTAATTGAAAAGGAAAGAGAGAAAACGTGATTGACAAGAAAAAGTACTGACTATTTAAAAAAATATTGAAAAGATTAATTGGAAAAAAAATATTGATTAAAGGAAAATAAAATATAACTGTATGATATTGAAAAGTATTTTGAAAAGTAAATGATTACTTTGCCCTTAGGAATAGTCAGCCAGTAAAATTAGCTCAGGATATAATTGGCTGGCCATAGGGACATTTGTACCGCGGTACAAGTTATGGCAACTTACTTTGCTATGGGTAGGCTCACTGATCTCCATAGCCTCATTGTGTTAGTGTAAGTTTATCTGTATCTGACATGTGTTCTATGAGAAATAGTTCTTTGGGGGTCATTTCTCTATCAGTGGTGGCCAATTGAGGCCCACGTCCCGTGTATCCAGTTTGAAATTTTCTGTCGGGTCTGTACTAGGGGCATATTAGTAAGAATAAATCAGAATTATAAAAGTAAACTGAAAGTAAAATTTATAAATGAAAAAGGACTTGACTAAAAATAAATAAAAATAAAAAGTTTTGGGGCAAAAATATAATTTTTTCAAAAATTATATTTAATGAGAAAAAAATGGAAAGAAAATATTTTACAAGGGTTAAATAGTAATTTAACGACTAAACAGTTCAAAAATACAAGTTTGTAAAGAAAAAGGACTAAAATAAAATTTTACATAAAAAAGTCATAACAATAAATAATTGGTATATTGTATACCAATTATTACTTTGAAAAAAAAATTGTAAAATAAAGATTAAGTTGTAATTAAAAATTCAAAGGTAACTATTTTGCAATTAACAAGTATAAATAATGATTTTGCAATTAGTAAGTAAAAAGTACTTTTTGTAATAAAATAGAACAAAAAATTAATAGTAAAGACTTAATTGCAAGTTGCCAAAGTAATAATATTACTTGGCATTAAATGGTAAAAGTATTAATAATTGTATTTTGGATAAATAATTCAAAAGTCAAAACGAAATAAAGGAATTAGTGTAAAAATCGTAATTATGGTATTAAAAGAAAAATTTGGTAAGTAAGTGAAAAATCGAAAATTTAAATGAAAATTGTCACAATTGTGGCAATTAATAGAGTAAAATTCTAAACAGTATAATAATTTTACTGGACTTAATAAATAAGAAATTCTGCTTAAAAAATCAAAGTTATGCCAATAAAAAGGGTTTCACTTTAAAAGTAAGAAAAAAGCAAAAGTAAGAAAAGTAATGTTCATTATGCAATTGAATCACAAAAGAAAGTAAACTGAAGTAAATTGAAAAGTTTAGAATTAAAATAAAAAGATTGCCTAATTGTTGGTAATAAATTGAAATAGTGTCAAAAGATTAAAAAAATGACTTTTGTTGAGATAAGAAAAAAAATTACATAATTTATGCAATTATACTTAATTGAAAAATTGTAGGATTATTAGTCACCGCTGAGCATATTTAGTGCTCAGCACGTAGTGGTTACTGCATGCAGGTTCTGAAGGATAGCAGAAGCAGCGATACACAGTGAAGCAGAGGTTGAAGAAGAAAAATCAGTTATGATTATTTTAGTATTTTGGCATGTATATACTTAGATAGCAAAAGTAAAGAATTGACCTGTATTTGAACTACTGTTTAATAAAATAATAAATATTATTATGTTTGGAATGTGGATAAATATATATCGTTATAAACTGTTGTCCCTCTGAGAGGCTGTATTTTTGTCTGGATTTTTCTGGAGCCTAGAAAGTTTCTAGCCGTTGTGCTGCCAAAATTTTAATAAATGAATAGTGTTATTGACAGTTATGAGTTGATGATATAAATGTATTAATTTGGATAGGATTAGTTCTGAAAGTCAATGGATTTTGGATTGAGTGAAAAAAAAAATTTATAGCTCACCGCTTATCTCTGTATTGGAAAAGACTGTTCAGATAAGGGTGTTACAATACATGCATATATATACATACATACATACATATACCATACTTGCATACATATACATACCATACATTTGCATATACATACATGCATACATATACATACCATACATTTGCATATACATACATGCATACATATACATACATATCCATACCATACATGCATATATATACATACATACACATACTATACATGCATACATATACATACATATACTTATCATACATGAATTCATATACATACATATACAATTCATACATACATACATATACATACATACACACATATAGCATACATACACATATTTTACATGCATATATATACATATACGTACTTTACATATGTCACACCCTTCACAGAACAGTACTTTCCGAAGCGAAACTTAGCCGAAAACGGTAAATTTTTTTTGTTGATCAGTTCGATACACTTTAAATACTTTTACATTAATTATACAAAATAACTTCATGCCAAAAACTTACACCAAACACTCATCCATCAATAATCATAAATACAATCAAAGCACAGTTCAATCTTTTACCTTAATGGTCTAAGTACATACATGCCAAAATACAACTCGGTCTAGTACTAATTCTTCTCTTCCGATTTGGCTCCACCATGTACTATGCTTTCGCAACTCTTTATAACCTGCACGCAGTAGACACTACGTGCTGAGCACTAGCTATGCCCAGTGGTGACTACTAATCCAAGAATTTCCCAAAGTAAAACATAATTACATAGATTATGCTACTCTTATACTTATTTTATTAAACATTTTCTTTTACTTTGGTCAACATTAGTTTTATTATTAATTCATATTTTGGTAATCATTGTTCTTTGGTTTTCAATCCTTCAACTTTACTTTACACTATCCTCTTAGACGAATCGATATTAGATTTACTTTTACCTTTACGTTATTCTTTACTATAACTTTTACTTTTACCTTTACCTTCGTCTTATCTTTTAGCCACAGCGATATAATTATCATTTCACTTAGCAATGTATATTGGTACTCATTTCCTTAATGGTATCAATTTAGACTATTTTATTTCTCAATTTATTGTTCAATTATCCAATATGTATTCTAATTACACTTCTTGATATATATTCTTTTATTTTTCTTTAACTTTTAACTAATAAATACATTAGGCTTTTAAGCTTTATTGCAAAGTGATACAGTTATTTTAGGACACTTTGCAATCAAATCTCTATTTCCCATTTTACACATTTACCTATGTTCATTTTTTTTTTGTTTAAAACTTATATCTTTTACTTTTTTCTCATTAAACAATTATATACCTTTTTATCGTTTTACTTTTCATTTAGAAATATATTACTTAAGCATCAGATTTCACTTAATGTCATTTCCATCACTTTTTAGCTTAAAATAGGAAATTAATATTATTTTCCAACTTGTCACTTTTTACAATAATAATTGGTACATGAAATACCAACTAATTTAATTTATCTTTTTTATATAAAATAAAATACATTTTAAATCATTTTTCATTATAAAAGCTTGATTTAATCTTTATTTATTATTTTATTCTTATAAAAAATTTCTTTTTCTTTTTTTATTGATCACACTTTTCGAAAAATTTTACATATTTATTTCAACTTTGCATTTTCTTCCAAACGAAACATTTTTTGATTATAACCTTTTTATATTCAATTCATTTAAACAATACCGATTTATTCATTACAATGCGCACCTAGTGCAATATAATAGGATTCTCAAAAAGGATACTCGGGACTGGACCCAAAGGTCCCAGAGAGAGAAGTGATCCCCAAGGAACCATTTCTCAAAAAATATTTCACTTTCACTTTCATTGAAAATACTGAAGCAATAGAGATCAAAGATCCTACCCATAGCAAAGCAAGTCGCCATGACTTGCACCGCGGTACAGAGGTGTCCTTACGGCTAGCCAATTATATTTTAAACAAGAATATCATCACATGCTTATCGATAAGGGAAAAATAATTAATTATATTTACAATAATTTTTAACATTTAAAAATCTTTAATTTCTTTCTTTTATTTTTTGATACACTATATTTCTAATCAAACACACTCTTTTAGTGCTTTTGACTATTCAATAACTTTTTGTCCTTTTTTTCACTTTATCTTTTTAAGTCACTTTTGTGAATTATTCTTCGATAATTCACTCAAGTACTTGAGGCTTTTCAGTCTTTTATACGAATTATGAATTATGACATTATAATTCACAATTCTCTTTTATTATTTTTGTATAATTCATTGCGAATTATTCTCTAATAATTCAATGATCGACTTTTTATAATTTTTTTCTTTTCTTTTTCTGTCCAAACTTTTCAATCATTCATTATGCCAACTTTTATTTCGTCGACGAATTATTTTATAATAATTTACTCTTTTAATACTTTTTATTGACTAATTTATTTTGATAAATTAGTCACACATTTATTTTACAACTTTTTATGCAATTATGGATTCTATTGGTATAATTCATTATTTTATGCCTTGAAAATGCATAATTTGACTTTTTTATTTCTTTTTATACCGAAGTAATTTACTTCGCGTTCATTATAATTACTTACTTATTTATTGAATTATTTCTTAATAATTCACTATTTTAGTTAAACATAATCAATAATTTATTTCAAAAATATTCTAATAAAGCATATAAATTTCATAAAAATTCGTGTACACCTTATTTTACAATTTCCATAATTTTCACTCATTTTATGAATTATTTACCAATAATTTATTATTTTTATTATTTTCATGACTTAATAATTATTTCAAAAAAATTCATCGGTTGACTTTTTATTTCATTTTCATTGACTATAATTTAATTTCATATAAATTCACCTTTTTAAACATTTTTGCACAATTATTCACTAATAATTCAATTAATTTCAATACATATATTAACATTAGAATTTTACTAAAATTTCAATAATTTTTCATAAAATTTATTTATGCATTATCTATTATTTATTGTCATTTTTTATTAAAATAATCACTCAATTCACTATAATTCACAACTTTCACTATATCCATACACTATACATAGTCTTAAAAATTCTCAAATAAATTTTAAATATTCTCTAAAAATTCATAGACATTAATTATCAAGTTTACTATTAGTTTAAGCTAATATATATTATTTATATGCATTTTCTCACCATTTTTCCTTCCTAACAATTTCGGCCACCACTATTTTTCATCTTAAAAATTTTATTTCTTTCATTTTCACTTTCCATTTATCTTTTCTCTAGTTTAATTACAATTACCCTAACATAATTGCATCCATTAATCACTTTAAATATTTTTACCTTAATTACATAATTGAGAAAAATTCATAATAAAAGGGAAATTAAAGGAGTTTGTAGTCACTTATAATTTTCTCTTGCTTAACCTTCCTTAAACTTCATTTTTCTTACTTGAACCAATGAAATTCATCCTTCCTCAAAGGATCTCAAAAGGGGCCGGAATTTTCCTCAAAGAAAACCCTATAAGAACAATTTCTTTTGCTGAAATTAACATAAAAAATGAGTTTTAGGCCCCAAAAACTATTAGAAAATACTTAAAAATCAATTTAAAATAATTAAATTCTCAAACTTTACCTTGACATCTTCACTTTCCACCCTTAATTTTTCTTGTTTCCTTTGCTTTAATCAAAGGATGGAGACCATAAATATGATCTAGAGAGATAAAATTACCTTTCTTATGTTGGGATTACATGAAGATTTGAAGTAAAGAATTGAAGAAATGAGGGAGAGAAGATGGAAGTGGTGGTTCGGCCACCATGGAGAGGGAAGAAGAAGCTGGAAATTTCTGGAAAAAATCTCAAAAATTTCAGCCTTTTATACCTCTCTAAGTGGGCCAAGGTTTGGGCCCAAAGAATGGGCTTGACCCATTTTAATTAAAGGGCCCATTTAGGTCCATTTAAACTCCAATTTAATTTCTCTCACTTTCTCACTTCAAATTACTTCAAACATAATTTCCATCATTTTTATCACCTCAAAAATAGGTAGTACATAAATTTTTGGCTCAATCGGAGTCCGTTATCGATCCGATTCAAATTTATCGGTCCGATTCGACAACTTCCGATATCACCGAAAAATTTCATTCTCATCACTAAAATATTCTACACAAAAATTCATGTAGGCACACAAAATCTGGCAATATTCAGAGTTCGTTTACTATTTTTAATTATTTATGCAAAGTCAAGTTCCATTCCCTATCAGGAAAATTGACTCGCTAGCTTTTTCGTATTTTTGACTTTTGGAGGTCAATTTGATCTCAATTTCACTTCAAATTTCAACCCTGGGCTCACCATGACCATTGCTTTCCAACGGTCCAATAAAATATTTTTAACTTTCGGGTTCGAGAAATACTATTCACTGTCGGAAAGTACTATTCACAGCTGACTCGCTATTGTGGCCATTACAACATACACATGCATACATGATCACATACATGCTTTCACATATACATGCATACATGGTTGCCTACATACATTCATAAACATATACATACACATTCACATACGTATTTCTATATACCCATATATACTTACACATATACATACATTTCATTTGTATACATTACACGTACATATACATACATGCATACTTATTTGCTTTAACATACATACTTATATATATATATATTCTTGCATATATACATTCATATTTATAAACATATGTGTCCACATACGTACACTTACATACATGCATACATAGTTACTTTTACATACATGTATTTCTTAATTCTTTGAATTGCCTCCAGTAATAGTCCAATAGAAATCTTGAACTGGATACACGGGACAGGGACCCTAAAGTTCCACATATGGGATGACCCCGAAGGATCACAAACATGAACATGGAACTTGTAACTTGTGAACATATAACATATCATACATGTACTATAGGAGACCATCGCGAATCTGACATAGTAAAGCAAGTCATCACGACTTGCACTGCGGTATAGGTATTCATATGGCTAGCCAACTATATCCCCAACTAGATTTACTACTAGACTACTAAGGACAATATTTCATGTTTTGTACTTACATTTATCCTTTACATATAATTTATTATAATAATAATAATCATATTTACTCTGTACATACATACTTAACTCATTATAGTCATATTCATTACATACTTGCTCATACATTCATACATAATATACATATTATTTTTTACAAGTCATACATATATTTGTACATATATCATATGTGTACATTTTTACATACAATTATTCATATACGACTAATGCACTGAATAATTAATTGAATTGTCGTTAATAATATTTTATAACTTAATATCCTGATATTACTAATTTAATCATTATGCTTATTTTTTCTTCAACAATTATTTTCCTCTTGCGTATTATTAATTATTTTACATATTAATTCTTAAATTAACTAAATTATCATTTAGTCTTTCAATTTTATTAAATTATGATTATGCCATTTTTCTATCAATTTATTTACTAAAAAGCCATTACCTATTTAATTAATGTCATAAATTCTTTATTTGATCCTAAAATTTTCATTTAATCCCTAAACTTGCTGAATTATCATTTAGTCCTTAAAATGGCTAAATTACTGTTTAGTCCTTCAATTTTTTATAAATTACAAAAATACCCTTTTATTTTACTTTATTTACAAAATTGCCATCAATTATACATTTTACACTACTAATTCCATATTTATTGAAAAAAATTTCAATTTGGTCCCTAAACTTAATTTCATGCATAATTTCTTATTTCATTTATCATTTTATTTTTCAATTTAATCTTAATTCACTTAAACTATTTTTCTCTCACTATTTGGCAACATTTCCCTTTTCCCCTAAACTTTTCATTCTTTTCATTTAAGTCCCTTTTCTACTCGCTTATTTCATTTTTCATTCTTTTTATTTTCTTTGTACTCCAATTAATTAATTGGCTTATATTATGGCTATTTATGCAATAAATTCAATTTTTTTCATTAAAATTCAATATTTTCACTATAGCATAATATAAAATTTAACTTATAATATTCTATTAATTCCCAAAAATTTTCATTAAATTAATTTAGCATTAAAATTATTTTTACTTTCAATTTACAACATTTTCGTCACAAATTAACCAAAATAAACATACATACACCTACACATAAAATTCGGCCAAGGCTTAAATTGTTTATTCCAAATTTAATTCTTTTAATTAAAATATACTACACATCAATTTAAGCTCTCAATTTCACATATATGTCATTATTTTCAATTTTTCATGCATAATCACACACACATAAGCAAAATTTCATGTAAAAATTATGAAAATTGAGGGATAATGTATCCATTTACCTTGAATTCATCTCCTCCATACTTGAATCATCCTCTCCTTTGCCTTAATCCATAATTTTTTTCTCCATAAAAATCCTAAAGTGGCCGAATTTCACAAGGGAAAAATCATCATTTTCTTGCTTCCTTAATTTAATATAACCTCAAAATAATAAAATACACCCTTAAATCTATCCAAAAACCAATTAAATCAATTAATTAAACCTAATTTCACTTACTTGATCTTTGTTCATACTCTTTATCCTCTTGATTTCCTTCACTTCTTCCACTTTATTTAGGGCCTTGGAATGGCTAGAGATTGATTTGGGATATTACAATTATTTAGGGGATTTTATTTGATGGGATTACATGAAAAAGGTGGAAAAAAAATTCAAGAATTCTTTAGAAAGAGGTGACCAGCCATGAAGGAGAAGGGGAAATGGAGAAGCTTCCTGGAATGGATGATTTTCCAGCCTTATATAGTGTGTCCTAATGGGCCAATTCCTAATTCAACCAATTGGGCCATCAATTCAAGCCCATTTTGCATTATAAGTCCATTTTATAATTTTAAATTATTTCTCTCACTTTCACAACTTAACATCATACAAGATTAATTTTATAATTCTTAAAATTATATATTGAGTTTTCAAAAAAAATTTCGGCTCAATCGGAGTCCGTTTGCGGTCCGATTGAATTCAACCAGTTCGATTAATAAATTTTCAGTGTTAACAAAAAATTAATTTTTTTTCACCAAATGATTTTACATCTCATTTAGGACTCAACTAAAAATTTTTGTAATTTTTGAAGATCATTTACTATTTTTAAAGCCTCGATCAAATCTATGGTTGATCAATTACTATTTAAACCGAAATCATTATTTTTCTCTTGTTTCTTGAGATCAAATATTCTTAAAAATACTTTCAAAATTCTCAAAATATATTCGTTAGACTCCATGAATATTTTTGAGTCATTCAGAGATTATTTTTAGGTATGATTCATTTTTACCAGTCCGATATTTCAATTTTTAAAGTTGTCATAACATAAATTTTTTTATTATCATATGATTCTACATCACATTTAATGCAGATATGAAAATTATGGTAATTTTTAAAGGTCATTTGTATTTTTTTTTAAATTTTAGACAAGCTATAACGCCCCCAAATTATCATATGTTGTGCATGATTTATTATTATGTATGATTAATTATTTTATGATAAGTTTAGTAGTGATTAAAGCTAATTAGGATGGAAAGGTTGCAATAAGTACTCCGTTAAACGTGCCTGGGCCAGAGAAACCCGAATATGGGTAACCCAATGGGCAAGGTGAGAGTAATGTCAAATATGAAAGTACGTGCGGAATGGAGTCTAGTGGTATAATTTGAGTGATATTTGAGGTCAAATAAACCTTCAAAAGGGCAAAAAAAATTTTACGGTTCGGCGTAGGTTTGACTAAGACTTTAACTAAGCAATTAGAGGCCTTAGAGACCTCCAAATGAATTCAAATTTCATATATAAGCAATTAATAGTGTAGTTACACATGGGAAACTGAAAAATATCAGTTCTGATAATTCTAAAAATTTGGGTTTCGGACTGGCCGCATAGGCTATCAAAGCTAAAAGTATATCGAAATGATATCAGAATGAGCTGAAATTTTTACCATATATTATTGAATATATAGTGACACTTGGAGAAAAAGTTCAGGGCAGTCCGATATCGGGATTAAAAATTCATATTTCGGAGTGAAAAACCAAAATCGGGTCTTTAGGAGGGTCAAATTCGGGAATTTGACCATGAAATTTTATATGAGATGATATTTTGGTGTAAGGATCATGTGTATATGAGCTCATAATGGTAGGATAAGCCTAATGCCTTAGATGAGTGACAAGTTACCAATTTTGAGGCCATTGGATTAAATAGTTACACATTAAATCTTGGCTTCTCCTTTTGCAAATTTTCATTACCCTATATAAGGAAGAAACACACAAAAAATTTCTGGAAAATTCGACCATCATCTCCCTTTTTCCTTCTCAAAATCGAAATTCTCTCTAAGTTCCCTTTTCTCCATTTCTTTTTCTTCTCAAGCTTTTTTTCTCCATATAATCAGCTGAAATTTTATTCCCATACTCAGAAATCACTACTCTTTCACATAGGAAAGATTTTATAGCAAGGAAAGGTTAAGAAACACAATACTTGAGGTAAAATCTCTGCGGCACACTTTGATAGTTTTATGAGTCTGAGCTTGAATTTGAGGGAGATTTTGTAACAACATATAGAGTAGGGTTAGGGAAGTATAGTAGTGTGTTTAAATTTTTTTAATTGTTGAGTTAAATTGATAAATTTCTTCCTTGCATTTTCGGCCAAAAGAAGAACAAAAGGAGGAAAAGGCAAAGACAGGGTGGAATAAGTGATAAGGAAGCCAAAATAAGGTTAGTGGATACAATTTATAATTAATTTCAATTTCTTTGATGATTTTTCCTAACTATGTAAAGTAGGGTTAATTGATGAATTAAATTGAAATAACTTGATATTATGGTGATTTAAACTAGTATGAACTTATTTTAGTGAAGAAAATAATTTAAAAGTGGGAACCCTAGTGATGGCCGAATGATATTCTTTAGATAATTATTATGTAACCTAATATTAAATGTTTAACAATATAAGATGTGAAAAGAATAATGGACTTGATAAAAATGAAAAATGATAAGAGTATGTGAATATGTATATAAGTACATAGTGATGGAAGTTGTGATACTTTGAGAAATCTTGTGCAAATTAAGCATATTTTGCTATAATAATGTTTAAATAAATAAGAAAATAAATATAGTATAAAAAATGATTAAAGGCTATGAATGTAAAAAATTTCCATTGGGATTGAATGGCTACTATGAGTAAAACGGTTGATTTGGCTATATTTTAATGGTATTATGTGTATCTTTGAAAAATGTACAGCTGAAAAGTTTAAATGATTGAAAAATAAATTCTGTGTAGGTTACTATAAGACAGTTACCATGAAAAACAATATAATAATGACATAAATAAATAAAAAGTTATGCCCTTAGTGTCAGTGGATAACCCAGGACCTTAGGATAGTATGGCTAGCCATAGGGGCACTTACCCTACAGTATTCTGTCTCTGTATTATTATACTCTGTTATTGCTTTGAAAAATATTACTTATTCTGCTTCTGTTAGCTAGCTTATTATTGATAGTCCGAGGAGTAGTCGCATACTTTCAAGCAGTGTGGACACTCCCGATGACTGGATTTGCTTATCCGCTTATCCGGTTCATGGATTTTCTTGCTATCAATAACTAGGGGCAAAATGGTAATTCTAAATAAAAATGTGTAAAAAGAAAAATTTTAGCTTTATAAATGTTGAAAATATGAACAAAAATGGTATAAGATGAAAAATGAAGTATATATGTTAACAAGGATAAAAATGAAATTTTACATCCAATGAAGAGCAAAATAATCAATTGCCGGTAAAACATAATTAAAAGAAATAAAATAATTCATTTGAGTGAAAAGGGTAAATTTTACAAATAAGGAAGAGTATAGGGGCCAAACAGTAAATTTATATTTAAGAAATATTTTCAGGGACTAAATGGTAATTTACGAAAATTAAAATTAATTTGGTGTCGGAAGAAATTTACTGAGTCAAAATCGGAGTTAAAATGAATAAATATGAAAAATTCAATCGATGGTCAAAGTTTGTGTAATGACCTCAATACCGGGTCAGCTGTGAACAGTACTTCCCGATGGTGAACAGTATTTTTCGAGCCCGAAAGGACACCCGAAAGTCAAAAATATTTTATTATACCATCGGAAAGTATTGGTCATGGGGAGTCCGGGATTGAAATTTGAAGTGAAATCGAGGTCAAATGACCTCCAAAGGTCAAAAATACGAAAAAGGTAGCGAGTCAATTTCCCTGATAGAAAATGTGATTTGATTTTACGTAAATAATTAAAAATAGTAAAGGAACTCCGAAAATTTTCAGATTTTACATGCCTTCATGAATTTTTGTGTAGAATATGTTTGTGATGAAAATGAAATTTTTTGGTGACACCGGTAGTTGTCGAATCGGACCGATAAGTTTGAATCGAATCAATAACGGACTCCGATTGAGCTAAAAATTTGTGTACTAGCTATTTTTTATGTGATCAAATTTATGGAATCATTTTTGAAGTGATTTGAAGTGAGGAAGATAGAGATTTTGGTTTGGGCCTTTAATAGTCTAAAATGGACTTAAAAGGATAATTGGGCCAAGCCCATAAATTAGGCCCACAATTAGGCCCACTCAAGGAGTATATAAGAGAAGAAATCTGTAAAAAATTTCAAATTTAGTGGGTCTCTTCTCTTCCTCCTTGGTTGGCCGAAACACCATCTTTTTCTTCTTCCTTTGATTTGTTCTTATTTCACTTCAAATCACTCTTAGTTCCTAACATAAAAATTAAAGCTTCATCTCTCTAGTTTACCCGAGTAACCTCAATTAAGTGAATTGAGTAAAGGAAGGCTAAAAATCAAGTGGGCAAAGAAAATAGGGTAAGTTGGAGGTTATGAATTTTAGTGTTTTAAATTAATTCTTTGATATTTTTTCATAGATTTTGAGCTCTAGATAATGAATATGAGCTTGGATTTTGCATTTGAGAACAAGAAGATGATGAAATCTAAGGTTTTATGACTGGTTGTATTAGGTTTGGAAGGAGAAAACATTAATCCAAGGGACAAAGGCAAGGGAAAGGAAGCTTAGGCATCCTAGAACAAGTCAATTTGGTATGTGACTAATAAATCTAAGTATTTCCTATTTATTTGAATTAATTATCTTTATGTTATTAAGAAAAAAATTGCTAAATTGTTTAAAGTTTGAACTTAAGGTGGGAAAAATGAAATTAGAACCTATTTGATGCTATATAAATGATTGGAATAAAGAAACAAAATTTTTAGGGTTGAATTTAATTGGTGACCGAAAATTTCTCTAAGGTAAAAATAGTGATTTTTGCATGAAATTAATAATTAGTAGTCTAAATTAATTATACATGTTATATTTAGCTTACATGAATTTTTATATGAATTATGGAATTTATTAGAAATTTTTAAAGTTCATTAATGGTGTATGTATGTAATGAGATTGATGAATTACAGAGATATTATGTATAATTTGGGTAAATTTGAGTAGTAGATGTGAAATAGTGTGTAAATAAATTTTTAAGGAATTTATGGACTTAATATGAATAAATGAGGATTATAACATTGAACATGTTTAATGAAAAATATTGAATTATAGGGATATAATTCAATAGAATGCTGAAATAATTGAAATAAAAATTAAAAGTATGCATATAAAATTTTAAGAAGTTTATATGCAAAATTAAGGTATTATTGGAGTAAATTGTGTAATATGTATAAGTATAAAGTATATACAGTAATACCCTTAGAAATAACCAGGCAGTAAAAACTAGCTCAGGATATAATTGGCTGGCCATAGGGACACCACTGTACCACGGTGTAAGTCATGGCGACTTGCTAGCTATGGATTGGATCTTTGATTACCATGGCTTCTCTGTATCTGTTCTCTGTTTTATGAGAATTGACCCTTTGGGGGTCATTTCTTTGTCTCGGTTGTGGCCCTGCAGGATCCACGTCCCGTGTATCCGATTTAGAGTTTTCTGTCGGGTCTGAAACTAGGGGCATAATGAAAATAATATGAGAAAATATGAAAAAGAAGTGAAAGATGTTAATTAAAAGTGGAAAAAGGACTATTTTGAAAGAGAAAGAAAGTTTAGGGGCAAAATCATAATTTTTTTCAAAAGAATAAAAGTTAAGTAAATTAATTGAGAATCGCTTAATTAAGGATAATATAGTCAGTTAATAGTTAAAATGTACTAAAAGTAAGTTTTATAGTAAACAAGGACTAAAATAAAGTTTTACATAAAAATATTTAATTAAGCGTAAAATTAAGGTTAAGTACCTTAATTAATAGTTTAAATGTTAAAAAGAAGTATAAAAGGCCAGATTTGTAGAATTAATAAGAAAAAAGGGCTAAATTAAAATAAAGTAAAAGTTTGAATTAAATATGTAAATTGATAAGAAATAATAATGTTAATTAAAAGGGAAAAATGTTATTTGAATCTTTGACTTGACGAATCTATATCGAGAATTTTTGCATAATTGCATTATTTTTAAGATAAGTATAGAAAATATTTAGATTGTTAGTCACCACTGAGCATGTTAAGTGCTCAGTGCATAGGTTTGACTGTGCGCAGGTTCTCAGGAGCGGAAGCAAGAATATTCTCTCAAGGATTTCTTCTGATGTATTAGAATTATGAATCTTTTGGCATGTATATATGTGTATGAATTTTGCCTTTGGATATGTAAATGTTAAACATGAGTTGTGATAGTAGATATTTATATTTTTGGATGTGTTTGAGATGGATTGATGATGATAATTATTATTGTGATTGTTGTGCCTCAGAGAGGCTATGGATATTGTCTGTTTTTCAGGGGGCTAGTCGAATTTATAACCGTTATATTGTCAAAATTTTATTAAGTGCATAGTAAATGGGACAGTTACAGGTCATCGGCAAATGAATAATTAAGATAATTAATTATAGGTAATAAGATGGCAAAATAGGTTGAAAAAAAAATTTCCGGCATGCGGGGTTCCGGAGCAGTGTTAAGCATGTTATAGGTGTTACAATTGGTCAACATAATAGAAAAAGTCAACTATAGGGATAAAATGGTAAATTTCTACTGTGATTGATAAATTGTTGAAATTAAATAAGAAAGAAAGGTTTTGAGACTATTTAATCAGTACTTAGACAGAAAATGAATAAATTATGAATTTATGAAATTATAAAGGTTTAATAAATAATAGTGGTTAAATTAAATTAAATAATCAAATTAAATTAGTTGAATTCTTTGTAAATGTATCCACTACTAAGCAATTAGATTTGCTTAGCGTGTAGTTTTATGACTGCGCACTGGGACATGTGTCAAAAGATGCGAATAGAAGGAAGAAATGACATGTACATAGAAGATCTTGATTTTGAACTTTTGCCTTGTAATTATATGTAAATTATTACGACAAGAATGAGAATTATTGGCATGTAATATTAACTTAATGTATGAGTTTGATGGATACAAATGAATGTAGTATGAACTAGATGTGTGTGAATGTGTATGATGAACTGAGATTATAGAAGTACTGTGAACTGTTGATTGAAGTCTGAGAGTAGGAAGAATATTATTGGGAGTGCAAATTTGACTTTTTACAGGTTTGGAAACTAAGAAAGTTAAGCCGTTATATTGCAAAATTTTTCGTTAAAATCAAAATAACAACTTATTACTATAAGGGTATTAAGGAACAGTGTAGGTCTTAAATTTAGTTAAGGAGGCGTTACACAAGCTCCCAGTTAGACCGTGCATCCTTTTAACTGGAGCCGCAACTTTTTCTTATTTTTGACTTTTAATGGTCAATTTGATCTCATTTTCAGTTCAAATTATATTTTTGGACTCCAACAACCTGCTTTTTTAACGGTCCAATAAAATATTTTTCGACGTGGGAAAGTACTATTTACCTCGGTGTCACTTTTCACTATCGAAAAACACTATTTTCGAATAGCCTGATATTTGGTTCATTACATTCCGATGGTATTGGTCGGCGGAACCTTTCATCTTAGATTGTACCCGAGCTAAGTGTGATTTCAGTTGGCATAAGGCTTCATCACGGTCCATCAACTCTCTACCCACTGCTACCACTTGAATCTCTCCAGGAATGAATTGAAAAATAGTAGGTGTGTAATAGATCAAATACTGGGTTAGATATGAATAGTAATTTTTGGATCTTAAATAGTAATACCAAGATGAATAGTATCTCTTGGAATCAAAAAATATTTCATTGGATGATTGGAAAGAGAAGGTTAGCAGGAGTTAAGAATGTAATTTGAACTGAAAATGAGGTCAAATGGGTAATCAAAAGTTGAAAAAGAAAAAAAAATTATAGTTTCGATTCAAATAATATCCGAATTAACTGAAAGTTTGACCGGACCATAAAATTTGCTACGGACCTCAAAATAATAATTTCAAAATACGGACATACTTGTATTAATGAGTAAAATTATATGGTAATGAAAAATTAATTTTGTTGTGATTTTGAAAATTGAATTATCGGACTGGTAAAAGTAAATCAAATCAAAAAATAGTCTTTGATTGACTCAAAAATATTTATGGATTTTAATAAATATATTTTAAGAATTAGGAAAGTATTTTAAGGAAGGTTTGAACACAGAAAGTAAGAGAAAAATAATAATTTCGATTTAAATAGTAATCTGTTAACCATGGATTTGATCGAGACTTTAAAAATAGCAAATGATTTTTAAAAATTACAAAAAATTTTAGTTGAGATCTAATTATTATTTAGAATTATTTAATAGTGGAAAGTGATTTTACGATAATATCAAAAATTTGCTAATAGGACTAGTTTGAGTGAATTGGATTGGAAATAAACTTCGATTGGTCTAAAATTTTAAATGTAGCCTATTCTATATATGCTTGAATATTGGTATTAATTTTGGGAGAATTTGAGCTCTTGAAGAGAAAAAATTAATTTAATATTGCAAATTGGGCCATAAAAGTGGTTTGAGTTTTGGATTGGTTGGCCCAACTTGGTTGGACCTTAAACCAACCCAAAACCTTAGTATAAAAGCCTAAGAATATGTTTTTGAACTCATATTTCAGAAGCCTCACATTTTTCTCTCTTTTCCCTCAAAAACGTGACTTTCTTTTTTTTTTTCATTTTGATTTCTTCAAAATTCTTTCATCCTCCTTCAATCCAAGTTTGATTATTTTTCTCAGCCCCCTTTAGAAGATGATTTCAACCTTTAATTTCTGGTTTTGGTGAAAATTAATTGAGGAATCAAGAAAGTTAGGTTTTTGGGCAAATTGATGGTAAGTGAAATAAATGATTTCTAGTTGATTTTAAGAGTTCGTTTAACTAGAATAAGTTATTTTTAGTTGAATTTTATGGTTTAATTGAGTTATTAAAGTGAGATTTTATTGGATTTTCCTTGTGGGTGTTTTGGCCATGGTGAATTTAAGAGGAAAGAGGAGATTCTTCAAGGATTAAAGGCAAAGAAAAAAAAATTTAAGAGTGAAAATTAAGCTTTTTAGGTAAGTGGATATATTATCCTTCAATTTTCATGTAATTTATATGGGTGGATGATTATGTATGAAATGAATATGTGCGTATTATGCATGTTTAATGGAGTTAGACTTAATAGTTGTGTTTAGGAAGGTTAAAAATGATAGTTTGAGTGATTAAAATGAAAAAAGTGAGTTGAATGGAATGACTTAGGGTTGGTCGAATGGTATACTTAGGTATACTAGGGGATATTTTGTAATTTAAGGCAAAATAAATATGTATATATGCTATTGAAAATGTAATCTAGTTTAATTAATAATACAAGGATGAAAAATAAATTTGGAGAAAAAATTATAAGGTTGGCCGAATGTATATACTAAGTATATATAGATATATTTTGTGAATTTATTGATATAAATTCCTAAAAGTGAATGTATAAGTGAAGTGAAGTGTGAGGTAATTTATTTGGAATATTTAATGTTTAAATGGGATACTTTTACAAGTTAATTATGTATTATGTGATAATTAAAGTTATAGAGAATATTAAGTTGAGGTGAAGTAATGATGTAAGTAAGATTAGAATAAACTAATAAGTAAAATGAAATTGAAAAGTAAAAAAGAAAGTGTGGATGGAACATTGTAGGTTGGCCAAATGTATATTGCTGGTATATATGGGTATACTTTAGTGTTTTATGATGAATAATTGTGTATTAAGGTTAACTATTAAGTAATTGAGTGAGTTAAATGATAAATGGAAAGAAATTAATTATGGAGGAAAGAATGTTAATTGTATACCTAGGGGATATTAAGTACAATAGAGTTAATTGTAATGAAATGAAGATAATTGTATGATAAATGAAGTGATAAGTAAAATAGATTCGAAAAGTAGTAAAGAAATTAAATGTATAAGTGGTAGTAAAATAAATGAATAGTAGGTGCATATGGAAACATTATGCATTGGATAAAATGTATAAACTTAAAATGAAGTAATAGTGTAATTAAAAAGAAACTAAGTAAGTAAGAAAATAAAGTGAAGAAAATAAAAGATAATGTGAGCATGTTTAATTATATATATATATATATGTAAAGAATATGAAATTGAATTGTATTTATGAATGATAAACAAAATTGTGTAAAAACATGACATGAAATGATAATAGTCATTATGTTAAGAATATCCCTATTATGAAATGAACATAGCCATTATGAGATGAGAATGGCAATAGAGAAATAATTGTGATTATATACATATGGAACTAAAATGAATATTTTCAAGAAGGAAATAACATTATGTTTAAAAGGAAATTATTGAATTATTGTGAAATAATTCATATAATGAATGAAAATGATGATTTATGATGACATAAGTCATAAGATGAATGACAATAATGAATTATAGTGATTAATTCATAAGATGTGCAAAGTGATAAGTGAATTGATTGAAAAGTGTACTGAAATGGAACGATAAATGGAAATGTCAAATGTGAAAGGAAATTCTGAAATGAGTAAAGAATGTTGCCTTTAGGAATGGTCAGACAGTTAAAATCTAGTTTAGGATATGATTGGCTAGCCATAGGACACCCATACCGCGGTGCAAGTCATGGCGACTTGCTTTTTTATGGTATGATCTTAATGATCTTTCACAATTTCTGCCTGTCTGTCTGTTTTGATTTGAGGTGGATTGGTCATTTCGGGTCATCCCCTATTGTACTGTTATGGGTCCTTGGGGTTGACATCCCGTATATCCGGTCTAAAAATTTCTGTCGAAATTGTACTAGGGCATAATGGTAAAAATAAGTTAAAAGTGCAAAAAGTAGAGTAAAAATGAAGTTTAAGATGAAAATGACCTAATTGAAAAGAAATAAAAAGTTAGGGGTAAAATGGTAATTTTTCCAAATAGTGAGTTTAGTGAGTAAACATGACAAAGAAATGAGTAAAGGGTAAAAAATGGAAAGAAATAATGAGCAAACAGCCTGGAATGAACTTTTATGAATTGGAAGGACTAAAATAAAATTTTATATAAAAAATTCAAATAAGGACTAAACGGTAATTTTGAATACTAATAAATGAATGTGAAGTGAAAATAAGTAAACTAGTGGCAATTTGGTAATTAAAGTGTAAAAATGATAATTTCGTAATTAAATGAAAAAAATTAAGGAGTAGATTGAAAAGTTTACCAAAGTAATGGTATTAATCTGTATTGAATGTAAAGTATATTGATAATTGTGTTTTTGATATAAAATTAATGAATTTTGCATGCATAATGCAATTGTGCATGTGATGGAAAATCTTTGATTTATAGTTACCGCTAAACATAAAAAAAATGAAATGAAATGAATAAATATGAAGTGATAAATGAAATAAAATGAATAAAAATAAATAATAAAAGAAATAAAATGAAAAGGACTAAATTGTGACGATTAGAAAGTATTAAGATTAATATTGTAATTATGCTTAGTAATGAGATTAAATGATAAGATGTCTGAAAATATGAGTAAGTAAAGACTAAAAGTGAAATTGTGCATAAAGTATAAGTTAATTAAGGACTAAACAGAAATTTTACACGATGAATAGTGAATTAATGTAAATTATGTGTAATTAGTAGCACAAGTGTAATTGTAGTGTAATGGAAGGGTAAAACCATAATTTAATGAAATTTGAAAGACTGAAATGTAATTGCTAATAATAAGGTTTAGGTGAAGACCTAAATTTAACGGATAAATGTGTAAGTTAATGATTAACAAGGACCAAAGTGTACTTTGACACCAAAGTATTACTTTAGGGACAAATTGTAAATTGTATGTCAAATAATGAATGAAGTATGTAAAGAAGATTCATAGATGGCATTATCGTAAATAAATGGAAAAAGATGGCAAAATTGTGAACTAATAAAAGATCAAGGACTAGATTGTAAATCAATCAGAAGAATGTTAATCTAAGGATCATAAGGTATTTGAATGATAGTGTAAGAATTAGATGGTAAGTATATGATCACTAATAGTTAAGTATGTTAATAAGAATAATAGTTACTTGATGTAGCAAAAAAGAATGTGTGCATGTTTGATTAAAGGTTTGAAAAGTTTAGGATATATATCCACCACTGTGCATTTTTAATGCTCAGCTCGTAGTATTTTGTTGTATGGAGGTTTGAAGGCCAAATGTATTAAAGTAGCCAATATCTTGCTGATAATCATAATGAAAAGTGAGATGTAGGTTTTAGTGGCTTGAAGGTATGACATGTATATTTGTGTATGTATATGAATATAATTTAAGGACTTGTATGAATAGATTTATTATTTATGAAAGTATCAGTATAGACTATAAGCATTTCTAATTATGAATTGATTTCATATTTTGTGTTTAAGTATTTTTGATGTTGAAAAAAAATTTTACCGTACTACCAGTTGCAGCATATCTCATAATTATTATGCTGATTTGATATCGGTGATAGTTGATCTCTGTATGTACAATATATAGTGATAATACAAGGCACCTTTCGGCCATAAACCACTTCAATGGGTGTGGTACTGATTGACATATGATAGGTGAAATTATACCAAAACTCTCATGACAACCAAGATGACCCATTTTTGGGTTTGTCAGTAGCAAAACAATGCAAATAAGTTTCCACGCACCTGTTCACTACCTTAGTTTGGCCATCAAATTAGGGATGATAAGCGGAGCTCAAATTCAGTTTGGTTCCTTGTAACTTGAAGATTTTTTTTTTACCAAAAATGACTGATGAACAAGGGATCATGATCACTAAGGATGGACTTAGGTAGGCCATAAAGGTGAATAATCTCCCGAACAAAAATGTCAGCCAATACTCTAGCAGTAAAAGGATGCTTGAGCGAAATGTAGTGAGCATACTTAGACAACCTGTCCACGACCACCCAAATGGTGTCATACCCTTTCGATCTTGGCAACCCCGTAACGAAATCTATCGAAATATCCTTCCAAATCTGATCAGGAATGGGCATCGATTGTAATAACCCACCAGGCACCAAGGTAGAAGCCTTATATCGTTGACAAATGTCATAGGTTTGAACAAATTGCTGGATAGTTTTTTTCATTCCCAGCCAATACAATGCTGAAGCCAGCCATTTATAAGTGCAATAGAACCCAGAGTGTCCCCCAAAAGGACTATTATGGAATTCGACCAATAACTTGGGAATCTAAGAAGATGTAGAAGAGATAACTAACTTGTCTTTAAAGAACAATGTGCCATGACACTCCACAAATCTTGGATGTGAGAGAGGTTCTTGCTTCAAATCCATGAGAATTTTCTAAAGTTGGGTCCGTAACTAGCTCTCGGGAAAACTCCTACGCGTCCAACCAAGTGGGAGTTACTGTAATCGCACTCAATTTCCCTTTGGGGCTACCATCCCGCAATAGAGCATCAGTAGCTCGATTCTTCCTTCACGGCTTCTAGCGTACCTCAAACTTATACCCTATCAACTTGGCAAGCCAATTTTGCTACTTAGCTGTGGTGATCCGTTGGTGAAGTATCTGGCGAATACTCTGTTGGTTTGTATAAATGATAAAGGGCTACCCTAATAAGTATGGTCTCCGATGAAAGATAGCCATCGCAACCTTCTCGTATGCCGACTTGCTGAGGTTTTGGGGAGACAACGCGCTGCTGAAATAGGCAATGGGTTGACGATTTTGCATGAGAATACCCCTGATTCTACAGCCCAGAGCATCACAATCGAGTTTAAATGGTTTTGAAAAATTTGGTAAGATTAGTAAAAGAGTTGAAGTCAGTTCGTGCTTGAGGAGTTCAAAGGCCTTTTGAGTATCTGCATTGTAACACCTTTATACCACCATGCTGAACATACGGAGATCGGATGTTAACACACTATGACAATTACAATAACTATAGCAAACAGTACAGTAAATTTTTTTTCTAAGCATCAATCAATATCATACCAGTAACATTCAGTCGACAGTAACATTAACAATCTATAGCTACTCTGCACAGAATAATACTAATACTTACACATAAAATATATAATTATCTATACTTATGTCAATTGCTTTGCTTGAATATATACATGCCATGTCTATACTGTCACTCTTGCTTGGCATCACTGTTCTTGATCAACATCAGCTTACGGCCACTTCACTTCCTACTTTCATAACCTACACACAGTAGCAACACTACGTGCTGAGCATTAAAAATGCCCAGTGGTAGATACAAATCCCAAACTTTACAATTACATATTCATTCATGCACACACAAGCAGACAAATTATTTTCTTATTACATAACCTTATCCATTTAGTACTTTAACTCATCTCTTTCTTTAACTTTCGGTATTACTAATTCTTTATTTAACAGTTGCTTAACCTTCTTTTTAATTTGTATTTTAAATATGTCATTACATATATTGGCTTTTATCTTACTTTACATTTCAGTTGGTTTTCATAATACTTTTAATAGTTATTACTTTTCTTGTTAATTCAGTTAGTTATTACACTTGGATCATTTTACATTAATTTTAACATACTCGGTTGTAACTATTTTTACTTTATTTCAATTACACTTAATACATTACATTCATTATGATAACAGTAGCAGTAACTTTTGTTTCGATTAAATTATGTTCTTTAAATTAGTTAAACATTTTACCTCAATTTACTTTAATTCTCTTTATATTTCCTTCGTTATTAATCTTTCTTTTGACCATTAAACAATTTACAGTTTGCGTACCTTTGTTCTTCTTTTATACTACAGTACTTAAGCCATTTACAGTTCTTCTATTCATTTTTTAATTTACAATCATATACTATTTTCATTGTCAATTTTATCATTACTTATATCTTTAAACATTGACCTTTATTTTTTTTATAGTTACATTACATAGTGTCTCCTAGTTTCAATTTTTATGTTTGTACTATACTCATTACTTTCCTACTTTTATTTTACTTTGTATTTCAATATCTTATTAAGGTCCATTTACAAATTAGTCCTTGAAGTTTCTTTAGATTACGTTTTAGTTCAATTTTCACTTCAGTATTTGCAGTCATAACATTATCTAACTGATTTTATTTTTCCTTTTTGTTCAGTCACTTAGTACAGTCTAAACAATTCAGTTCCTTTATTAATTTGTACCTGAGAGTATAAATACTAATTTAATTAATTTCTTACACCCACATTCTGTATACATTTTTGTTAGTCAATAATTTTCCATTCATTTTCATTTTAATTCATTATTTGTAGGCACCATTTTCGATCGGTTATCTACTATATCATTTTACTGTCACCTTTCTGTCCTTGTACTTTTACTTTAGTAATTAATCATTCATTACTTTATCAGACATTTCACTATAATATTTATACTTTATGATTGATTTTTCTTTCACTTTATTATTTTTCATTCTTTCATGAAATATTTAGTTCAATTTCTTTCTTTTGTTTGCCCCTGGTATCAATCCGGTAAGAATCTTTGAATCGGATACACGAGATCATTACATTTAAAGTGATTCCAAAGAACCACTGAAACATTACATTCCATTCACATTTCACATTTCAACATTTAAACAGTCATTCAATCAGTAGACCATCACTGGCCTACTAAAGCGAGTTGCAATTATTCGCGCTGTGACTATACATTTAATATCCTTATGGCTAGCCAACTATATTATGTACCATATTTAACTACCAAATTACTACTAAGAGCAATATTCAATTAATTTTCATTCACTTTCCAGATCATTTTTCATTTTCAATTTAATTGTTTACACTTTTGGCTCTAATCAGTCAATACTCATTTAAAACTTCCAAACAATCTTTATACATTCGATCAATTATGCATTCATTCATTCTATAATACTTTTGTTTTAGTCTGAAATACATCATTTTCTTTTCCACTTTCCTTAACATTTCCACAGTATTCACTTTAAACAATATATATACAACTTAAAATTCATTTAACTATTTTCTCATATATATATATATATATATATATATATATATATATATATATATATGGGGTTTATTTACACCCAATACACTCAATATTTTATTTATTGAGTATTATCATTATTTTTCTAAATTTACAGTTTTTCTTCATTATTATTAGATAAATCTTTAACCTTGCAATTTGTTACTATTTAGTCATTTACTTTTCACTCATGACAATTTCTTTAATGACTTACATATATATTTTTAATTATAATTTAATCCTTAAATTAGACACTTTAATATATTCTTACACTTTAGTCCCTAAACTTTTATTTATTTATAATTTCATCCATCACTTCTATTTAACTTACATAAAGTCGGTATTTAATTACCTTTTTACACTTATTATATTATTTACTTTCAAATTACTTTTTAGTCCTTTAAGCCTGTCAAATTACTATTTAGTCCCTAATTAACATTATTAGGAACAATTCACATATTAATCTCTAGAATAGCTAATTTACCATTTAAACCTTCAATTACTATCAAATTTCGGTTATGCCCTTCACTTTTAATTTATTTACCAAAATGCCATTACTTATTCAATTAATATCATCAACTCAATATTCACTCATAAAGTTATCATTTAATCCTCATTTTTCAATAAGTTACTAAATTACCCTTTAGTCTTCATTTTTCATTAAAATTACTAAAATGCCCTTTTATTCATTTTATTTACAATTTTGACATTTTTTTTGCGAAATGCACGGGGTATCCTGGATGGGCTCCAACTGTGGAAGACACCTTTAAGCCCGTACCACATCCAGACTAATCCTCGTTCGCACCGTGTCGGCCCAATTAATTCACTTTACACTTATTAATTCAATATTCATTTGAAAAATTACGATTTAGTCCCTAAACCTTGTTTCATTCATAAATTCACATATAAACTCACTTAATCCCTTCATTTTATTCGGTTAAACTAAACTTTACTTAAAATTATCATTCTACCCTTTTGCTTACATATTTTGTAAACTTATCATTTTGTCCTTCTACTTTCAACTTCTTTCATTTAAATACTATTTCACTCTATTAAAATTTCTTTGCATTCTTTTACATTGTTAATTCATTATTTATTTGTAAAATTACAATTTGATCCCTAAATTTTATTTTATGGGAAATTTCATAATTAGTACTTAATTAATTTCTTATATTAGCTATTTAACCCTTAGTTCACTTAGTTTATCATTTTTCTCAACATGTCATTTCCAATTGGTGCCTAAACTTCTATTTCCTTCCATTTAAGTCATTTTTCACTCTAACCATGTCATTTCCATTATTTTCATTATTTTAACTTTATATTATAAAAATTAATGTTCATATGCCTTTAGTATTCATCAACATTCAACATAAACCTTGGTATTATTTTTACTTATATTTCTTTTAATTAAATCCATTTTGCTCTATTCCTTAATTGCCTTCTTTTTAATCCCTTTTTATTTATTCTTGCCATTTTTTATTTCAATTCACTAATTGGTTAATATTATTTTCATTTATGCAATAAACTCAATTTATTTCATTACAATCCAATATTTTCACTACAACATAGTGTAAATTTCCACTTAAAAATATTTTACTAAATTCTAAAAATTCCAATTAAATTAGTATACCATCAAAACTATCCCTACATATAATTTATTGCCTTTCCTTCAAAATTTAACCAAAATATACCATCACACATACACACACCCAATTCGGACACTTATTATTCGTCCACTTAAATGTATTTTCTTCCATTTTTAACCATTCAAAACATCACTCTTAATCCTTTTAATCATTTTTATAACAATGGATTCAAATATATAAACATTAATCACATACACACATAACAAATATAACATTAAATCAAATCCAATTAGATGGAAATTAAGGAATTATGTATCCACTTACCTCATTCCTTGTTCTTCACACCTTATTCTTCACTTTTTCTATCTTTCTCTTTGAGAATTCTTCCTTCTTTCTTAAATCCTACCATGGCTGAATTCATGCTGATCGGTGTCTAGCAAGTGTACTAGATTGGCTAGTAATATAGAAAAATATAATTATGACCCCAAAATATCGAACTCAAGGGAAACTTGTGTTTGTGTGAGTCATTTTAATTTTAAAACGGAATTTGTGTGAAGAAGGAAAAAGAGAAATCCCAAAAGTTGTGATGGTTAAGGTTAAAAACTAAAAACAAAATTTTAAAACTAAGAATAAAATAAAACAATTGAAAGAGTTGATATAATTGAACATAAAACAAAAGCAAGTAATTAATTGAGGTAAATATCAATATTAAAAGCAATTTTCACTAAAGAACTATCTACCTTAATCAATATTATTGTGACTTAATCAAAAGAGAAACACAAGTGATTATGAAGAATTCAGTTTAATAAAACCAGATAACTTTACTCAAGATTATCATTTCAAGCATTAAAATTTCCTTATTCAGAATAATCAAACATTTAGCATAAAAAAATTGAATTAATCTTCCTAGATGTCTATTAAATCCTTTCTCAAGTAATTCAACTTTCATCTATTCTTAATTACACCTTTCTTAATCTTAACTTACTTCAATTAACATAAAATTATAACTTATACAGAATATATTTATGCATTAATCCAAATAATTTATCCTAAGAACATGCATATCAATGATCCAACCAAAAACCAATTACTAATCAATGCTTAATCAAGTTAACAATCAATTTTTAGTTAAATAAAGATAAAATTGTGTTTAAGAACTAAGAAATAATCAAACTTACATTAAATTGAAGCACAAGCTTAAGTCATAACAATAAAAGTTAATGATTCAAGTATTCTTTAGCAAAAGTTAAAGAAATCTACTCACTAGACACGTTTAAAATCAAAACAAAGTTTTTAAAGAAAACAATAAAAATAACAAAGACAGAAAACTACGTAAAAACTAAAAATAATGAACTATTGAAAACTAATGTTGATAATAGATTGATGAGTGATTGATTTCCTTTTTTGGTGCTTCAGACTCCTTTTTATAGGCAAAAACAGTAGTAGAATCCTTCTAAAACTCCAAAACTAAAGTAAGAAGTAAATTCTCCTTGATTGGAAAGTCTGAAAAATCCTTCGCTTTATGGGAGTGTAAACACATGTGGCCACTTAAAATTCTCTTGTAAAAATGCACTGCCATGTATCCTTTATTTTGGGATACACGGCCACTTGATTTCCTCCAACCGAAAGTGACACACAGTCACTTAATATTCTCCACTTTGAAACACACGGCCACTCATCTTCCTTTGCTTGAAATACACGGTCAATTATGCAATCTTAACAATGAAACACACGACCACTTCTTTAAGAAATAACAAGATGCATGGTCACTCATATTTCCTTCACTTGAGACACATACCCACTTAAAGAAGAAAAGAAAGAATACACAGCCACTTAAATTTTTAAGCAATAAACCACACAACCACTCATGAGTCTACTGGACTTTACGTATATTTTCTTGTATGAATTTTCCAAATTCACAGTTTTAACCCAAATTTTTTTGACTTTTTTCAATTAAGTCCTTTTCTTAACAAAATATACCTGAAAAACATCAAAACTTTAAATTAACTTCTAAAGCACACAAATCAACATTTTAACTCTAAATTAACCAAAAGTACATCAAATTAACTAAATAAAAACACTTAAAACATACTAAAAATAATATATAATTTACACTTATCACATGCACCAAGAACACCACCATTATTTTGCTTCTTTAATTCAATATAACTACATGAATATAACCTACATACCTTAAACTATCTATTGGGATCCTTGAATCAATTTTAAAACATCAAATACACATACCTCAATTTTATGTCCCAACCTTAACCACTTGATTATTTTCACTTTAATCATCTCAAATTAGGATTGGAGGCTGCCATAATAAAATATAGGGGCTAAAATTTACTTTAGAAGATTGGATTTAAGGAGAAATTAGGAGAGAGATGAAGAAATCAAAGGGAAATTATAAAGAACACCATTCGACCATAAGAGAAGGGAGAGGAAGATGCAAAAATCTAGTGGATTCCTCTATAGAATTCATTCATAAGGTATTTATAGGTGGGTTAATGGACAGGGCCGATCCAACCAAGCTTGTTGAATCTAATTCAGGCCCAAAATCCATTTTAAGCTTATTTTGCCTCCAAAAATTATTTCTCTCACTTTCAAAACTCAATTTCACTCAAAATTAATTTCATAGTTCTTAAAATATATAATATAGCCTTCATAAAAAATTTTGGCTCAATCAGAATCCATTTCTAGTCTGGTTCACTTAAATCGATCCGATTAGCCAATTTTCAGCATTACCATAAAATTATTTTTTTACAATCAAATAATTCTAAATATTATCTAGGATCCAACTAGAAATTTCTGTAATTTTAAAGATCATTTACTATTTTTAAAATCTTGATCAAATTCACGGTTGATCGGTTACTATTTAAATCGAAATCATCATTTTTCTCTTACTTCTTAAGTTCAATTTCTCCTAAAAATATTTTCAAAATTCTCAAAATATATTCATTAGAGTTCATGAATATTTTTAGATCAATTGAAGATTATTTTTCGATCTGGTCCACTTTTACCAGTCTGGTAGTCCAATTTTTTGTGTCACTGAAAAATTACTTTTTCTTTACCATATGATTTTACATCTTATTTAATGTAGATTTGGCTATTTTTAAAGTTTTGATCAAATCTTAGTCAAACCGAATACTATGTGAATCGAAACAGTGACTTTTGTCTTATTTTTAACTTGTGATGACCCATTTGATCTCATTTTCAGTCCAAATTACATTCTTGTACTCCTGCTAACCTCTTTTTCAATGGTCAAATAAATTTTTTTTGACTCCGAGAGATACTATTCACCCCAATGTCACTGTTCACTATCGAAAAATACTATTTTCGATCAACCCGATATTTGGACCATTACATGCATTCCTTTTAAACCCATTCTTTTTCGTTAGTTCAGTCAAGGGCTTAGCAATCTTACCATACCCTTCAATGAATTTACAGTAATACCCGGTGAGTCCAAGAAATCCATGTACCCCTTTGACTGTAGTAGGAGTCCACTAGTTTTAAATAGCTTTAACCTTGCTAGAATCCATTGCTACCCCTGCCCCAGTCATCACATGACCTAAATATTCTACTGATTGCTGAACGAAGTTGTACTTCTTGCTATTAACCACATACTGATTATCAGCCAAAATTCTCAAAACCATCTCAACATATTGTAAATATTCCTCCCATATACAGCTGTAAATCAAAATGGCATCGAAGAATACCAAAACACATTTGCGGAGCAGTGGCCCGAAGATATCATTCATGGCGGATTGAAAAGTAACTGGTGCATTTGTTAGTCCAAACGGTATGATTAGGAACTCATAGTGGCCATCATGTGTACGAAAAACATTTTCTCAATATCCGAGTCACGTACTCGAATTTGGTGATATTCTAACTTGAGATCCAATTTGGTAAAAAACTTTGCCCCCTCTAACTCTTCGAATAAATTATTTAAGGCCCAATAATCAATGCACATCCTCCACGACTAATCTTTCTTCTTGACTAAAATAATTAGGCTAGAAAATGCACTCTGATTATGCCTAATGATCCCATTATACAACACTTCACTAACTTATCTTTGGATTTTCGATTTATAATGGTAAGGGTATCGATAAGGATGGATACAAACTGGCCCATATCTTGGTTAGAGAGTAATTGAATGTTCCACTGCTTTTTTGGGCGGAAGACCTCCTGTCTTAACAAAAATAGACTTGTATTTGGAAAACTAAACATCCACATTATGCTTCTGGTGGTCTATCAGGAGGTGAAGTTGATTAAAGAATAATTAGAAGGGATATCTTTATCGATTAACAGCTGGTCCAAATGGCCATCTATCCAATTTTGTAAAGGTGGCAGTATCCCATTTCCTATAGTGACCCTTTTTAGCTCAATCAATTTTTCGTGTTAAAAAAATTTCAGGAAACCCAACGCCCAATTTGCTGTAACATCACCTAAAGTACAGAACCATTCGACCCCCAATATCACATCTAAGCCTTCTAAATCTATTACTAGAGCCTCAATGCAATAATGGTATCCCCCTATTTGAATAGAGATCCCAATACATTTTCGATTCACCCCAATCAAATTCCCATCCCTAAGTCTAATTTGAAGTGTTTTGATAGGATGTACCTGTAAGCCCAACACAGCCACCAATTGAGACAAGATAAAATTGTGTGTTGCTCCATTATCTACCAGCATCATGGTAGGAATTTCATTGATTGTTCCCATCAATTTGATGGTATTTAAATCCTTATTCTTACCCATTATCACACCCACTTGGTGGTGAAACCCATTCAAATCAAGAACCTTGCACTCTCCATAGATGGGGCTATCTTCCTCTTCGTTTTTCATTTCAAAGAATTCCTCCTCCTTTTCCATGTCTTTTCTTTCTCCTAATAGCATGACCCTCAATTAGCCTTTTGGCCATTTATGTTGGGTGGAGTAACTCTGACCGTATTGGAAATTAAAACCCTTTCTCCTACGTTATTCCCATTTGATCTTGGTAAGATGTTGAACTTCCTTCCTTTTGCTTCCCTACTGATTTGATTCTAATGAGATAGAAGGAGATATGGGGTGGTTATTTGTAGTAATGCTTCGATGGAACGCATAAATCTCATAGCTTCCACCCTGTCCACCGGCTTATGAACCTTCACCCAACCCTTCACTTCTTCCTTCAACCCACTAGTAAAGTATCCCATATATTATGGTTCAAAAAAGCCTAGAGCAGTAGCAACCACCATCTTGAAGGATTCAACAAATTCTTCGACGCTTCCTCCTGGTTTCACTACTAGATCTTCGAATGGATTTGAAGAATGTGTTCCACCATATCTTCGCATAATCTCCATTTTAAATTGTTCCTAAGTCAATGATGGAGTAATGTCCAACAGCATAGATAACCAATTCAATATTGCCCCTTCCATACTCAGTTCCACCAAATTGATTTGCATTTTTGGAGGAACTTGGTTTATCCGAAAGTAGGTCTCAACCCTCATTTACCTAGCCTCTGGGGCCGGTGCAGTTGAATAGTGGAATTTTTACCTTTCTGAAAGGATTAAAAGGACCAACAACATGGTTTGTGTGGAGATGGTAGTTCATTCGCATATTTGAGGCCTATCCCTGGTATTTTCACCCTTTTCCATAGTTGTTTCCCTTTAAGAACTGTACTCCTCTGTCTTATTTGGTTGTTTGTCTAATCTTTTAATCCATGTAAGTACCTGCTGTCTAAAGGCATCTTCCTTCTTTTTATCCCCTTGGTAACTCAGTTGAGAAGAAGCCAAACAGGTCTGGATCTCAGTGACCAATTTGGAAAGTTCTTTCACACATTCTGCCAATTCTGCCATCTTGCTCTCAGTTTCATCCAATCGGATATTCATGATTTGTAAAGGGTTTCCATTTCTGATTGCTGTCTCGAGGGATCCGACAGGTCGGACCAATGATAGAGAATTGATTAAAAAGCAAGCAAACACACTTAACAAGTAGAAAATTACTGAAGAGCTATGTATATTGATATACGAAGAATCAATTATAGCTTATCAACATCAGTTTCTCATAACAATTAAAGAAAAGGATAAAGAAGAAAAATTATCAGTAAGAGCCAATTCCACAAGGTTGAATAGCTAAACAATCTGCTCTACTTTTCCTCACTCAACCCACGTTACCTAACAAACAATTCTTTTCATACCCCTATTCAACACCTCCCCTCAAAATATATACCCCTCCCTGCAATTATTTTTTTTTCATCCTAACTAACTTCTTATCAGCTCATCCTCCACCTCATCTCCTGTTTTCTTCTTGAATTTTTTGATGTAAACTCTTCATATTGTGGGCTTGAAACTCTTAACTGCTAGCATTTTCTACATCAAAATACCTACGAAATCCAAATCTACCCTAATTCCCTAAATTATTTCCAAATTATACCATTTTTTCAATTTTTTTTTTCAAATGCATTAATGGTAAAAAAAAGTCCCCTTATCTATGCAGCCTTTTGTTGACTTTATAAATAATAGAAAAATAATGTTTGGGAATCTTATGTACTGCCGGACTTAATTTCATTCTAAAATTAATTGCACATGTCCTTTTATTTTTATTTTTTTTAAGATTGGGTATGGCACGTGTGAAGGGTTTTGAGCAGGCATCACTATGAGATTATGCAGTTAGTAAATATAAGGGCACTCCATTGTTTTGATTTAGGATCCCAAAGAATATTAATTATTATTTTAAAACTAAATTTATAAAATATGTACTTCTTTCGTTTTTTTTATCTGTCACTTTTAAGTAAAATACAAATTATATTTATCTGTCACTTTTAAACTTTTAATGTAATTTAATTTGCTTTTTTAATTTATTTTTTTACTCAATAAAATCAGAACTAATCAAATTTGATAATTTAATCTTAATCACGTAATTTAATACTAAATTTAAATCTATTTATTATTTCTTAATTCTAGTGAAAATAATAAAAGTGACTGATAAAAAAAGCGGATGAAGTAAAATACAGATATAACAATAACTACCCTTGGTAATGATAAATAACTTAATACCATATATTTATTGTTTGATGATAAATAGCTTACTACAGAAATCGGATTCGTCAAGCAATTACAGACACTATGATTCTAAGTGACAGTTGTTATTAATTTAATTGCACAATTGGCTAGATTGCAACAATTAATTGAATAGAAAACATATAGAAAGATGAATTTATCAGCACATGCTTCAACACAAAAGCTTTTAACAGATTACAAGGGGGAGATTACAACAAATATAAGCCCAATTATAAGAAATTTATCTATTCAGGCTAAATAATCAATAATTTCAAAGACATATTACATGGAAATTATGGATTTTGTTAAACTCGTAAATTTAATAGCTATATAAAAGTTTAGATTGTTATTTTTCTCATTAATGAAATATTTTATTTTCAATTATCCTATGTTTTTTACATTGATATATCATTGTTTGAATATTTAATCTTCATTGTCTACAAGTATCAACAACCAGTTGAGGCCATAATCTACAGAAAAATATTGATGATATTTAGGGATGATCACGGGGACGGGGACCCGCCCCATTCAGGGCGAAAAATTCCCGAATTTCTCCCCTACGGGGACGAAAACGAGGGAGAAAAAATTTCTGTCCTAGAATCGAGGACAGGGACGGAGAACAGGGTATCCGTCCCACAGGAATCCCTGCCCAAAAAAAATATATTTTTAATTTTAAAATATAATATTTTATAAATAATTAAAATTAAAATTAAAATATAACTTAATTTTATAATTATTAAGTTTTAAATTATATTCAATTTTAAATTTTATAAATGGTTAAAATTTATATTAATTTAAATTGTTATTAATTTTAAATTTTTTATTTATTAAATATTATATTTTAATTTTAATTATTTATAAAATATTATATTTTAAAATAAAAAGAATTCGGGAGACAAAAATCCCCGCAGGATGGAGGACGGGGGGGGGGGGGGGGGATTTCCTCCCCATTCTGGAGTCCGAGACAAGGATAGAAAATCCCCGAAATGCATGGGACAGGGAGTGGAGACTCCTTCCCTGCCCCCGCCCCGTTCCGTCAGCATCCCTAATGATATCTCACCTACCTATCACGCAATTAGGAGAATGCCTCAACTCAATGCCATCGATCTTAGTGTTGGGGTGCCAGTAAAAATTGCAAGCATTGGTGCGAGAGTCTCAAGGGGAGTAAAGAATAATAGATACCACCCATTCATGAAGGAATAGGATTTCCATTCCAATTTCGGGCCGACCAAGCATAATATATTTGAGTGCCTTTATTCTCAATTTTAAAAGCAGTAACTTGCGCAAATATGGAACCCAATCATCAATTATCGCACGTTTAAATTTATCATTTTTTATCATTCCACTAAAGGTGTTCCACCGGAGAAGACACTGAGTTGCTTCTCCGAGAAACATTTAAAACACAGCAGATATGCAGTTGATGCTTTACTACCAACTTTTCTAATGAACAGGAACTGGAAAATCCCATTATCTATCAATAACTTTTAATTCAACTCCTCCTCCATTGAGTAATCGAGGTGCTAAAGAAAGAACTGACAGTGATCCCGATGACACTACTTGAAAAGATCAGGATTCAGCCAATCCCTGTTAATTAGAGATTAAAGAACTTGTTAAGATTTCTGTTGGACAGAAATAATATGCAAAAGTTATGCACATCTATATAAAAGCATTTACTTGGTAATGTCGTCAAGGTGATCATCAAAATCAACTATGTCCTGCCACTTCTTGGATGAAATAAAATCCAATAGCATCACATTAGCTGCTGGCTCCTTAAATATCAACTTGCTCCCTCCATCTGATCCGGTTAACTTCCAGTTTCTTGAAGCATCCCTTGTATAAAGCTAGTTCAAGAAGAAAACAAACAAAACTCGATCAATGATGGTTAATTCAATTAGAAACTACAAATTAATAATGCAAAATCTGAACAGTTAACTCCAGATGGCAGTTGACCAAGATGAATTGATTTTGCATACTAAAGTCCTATCACCGAACTAAGGAGTTGATGGCATTTATGCAATCAATGAACTAACAACTAGACTGCATTTATAAATGATTGCTAAGCATTCATAATATGGAAAAAAAGAGAGAAAAAAAAAGCAAGCATGCTTTTCATTGTTAGTAAAGAGAGAGTTCAATTATATACTTCAGACACCATCTCCAATGCATAACTGTTCAATAAGAATTTAACTGTTAACAACCTATGTCTGCAATAAATCTCAAAGGATAATTGCAAAAAAAAAAAGGGTCAAAATCATGATGCTATTGGCTTAGAAGTGCCTTCAATAGGTAAACCAAATCGTTTCCGGGTGCATCAAATAATATTTTGCAAAATTTTGACAGTCACATATTTTCATCAGTTATCTGGTATTTCCTTGGAGATTGAATTCTAAGAAAGGTTACCAATCCAACTATCGACAACCTGAGCAGAGAAGTAGGCTTAATGACACCAAAAGATTTTTAACATGTTTTTCCTCTAACTCATCTCTGACTTCCCTTCAAGTATTTAAATGTCACCTACAACTGACTGCTTCAAATCAAGAACACCCTTAGCACAGAAATGCTAATTCATCTGCTGTATGAAGTTTGCACAAAAATATAAGAATTGCATCCACTTCTTTGGCATGCAATGTAGACCCGATATCAGGCACTAGGCAGCCTGTTGGCTTTAGAATATATCTGTTGATTATCATGCTTTTTTTCTTTTTTACATTTTTTCAGTTTTCTTTCTTTCAGTTATCCAAAAGGGGGCAAAATAAAATAAAATCAGAGACTAAACCTAAAAATTAAGATTCTTTATCCACTTCTCATACGTTACCAGCAGCTAATGCAGAACCATCAGCTATTTTCCTACAACTGCATATCATTCAACAAGAATTGTTGGCCTATAAGGTTCAAGACCTTTGTATTCAATTCACTACAACCAGTCAACAAGGTAATATAATCTTATCAGGGTCAAGAGCATCCATCAAGGATTTAACCTTTATCTACAAGCTTTCTAGTTAAACAGATTCCAGTTTCTTTAAGTGTATTCCACTATTTAAATAGCAATTAGCATTCCTCATTTTTTTCTTATTTCTTCCAGATGACAGTAGGTACACAATGAAACTAACCTGCATAATAGGGCTTCGTTCTTTCTCCTTCGCTAATGCTTCAAGCTTTTTGTTATCTAACTACAGAGAATAACAATAAAATTTTGTCAACAAACTATGAAAAATGAAAAAAAAAAAGAAAATAAAAAAGAAAAATCAATGCTTCGAGCTTTTTATTTTTTATTTTTGAAGTAAAGACAAAGCAAAAATAGTATTGCCATCAATACATACCAAGAGAATGGCAGCCTGGGGAAAGTAGCGAAAAATATGATCCCCAATATTCTTGGCTACATTACCAAGCACATTATCATCGAATCTCTCATTTGCATGGAAATGCCCCACTATACCAACCCCTTGACCACTGTAATACTCTTCAATCTGTCCGGGAAAAAAATCAACAATAAGCAAATCCCCAAATCCCAAAAAAGTCCATGAATTTAATCTACCCAGAAAATGAAATAAGAAAAATAAGAGATAAAGACAGCAATTTTCTAATAAGTAATAAGACCAAAAAAAAAATTGCATCTTGAACTATGGATTTAAAGAATTAAACTTTAGCGTTGAAAAATTGAGCATACCATGATGAGAGAGATTTCCAAAGGAGGGAGGAGGCCTAGGTGATTGTGAAAAAGTGGGACGGAATCCGTAATCTCGACGATGTCGTCGCTGTATCGACCGAGTAAAACGCCATTAACGGCGGCGGATTTGTGTTTTAGGGCATGGAGCACCAGCTTTATGTAAGCGTTCTGCGATAACTCGTACTTCAGCTCACCTCCACCACCCATTTTCTTCTCCACAACTTAAAATTATCTCGCTTTCTTCTCGGAAATAAAAGAATCGCCGGCGACTCCAATACCACAAGCTCTGTTTTTAAGTGCGTCGCGACTTGCGAGTGCCAACTTAAGGCGGTGCCGTTTAACAACGCAAACGCCATAGGCCACCTGGTTAGAACTACCGTCTTATTTTAAAAATTATTTTTTTCAATTTTAATTTATTTCACTTTAAATATTTTTTTTAAATTTAAAAAATATATTTATATATATATCCTTATTTATTATATAATTTATTAAATATTTCTTTTTTTATTATTCTCTATTTTTAATTAAAATTAAATAAAATTTTTGAAAATATAAAAAATATTTTTACTAATTACTATATTTTTTTTATAAAATTAAAATATTTTAATTATTTTTTTAATTTTCGTAAAAAATAAAAAAATAGCTCTTAAAATAGAACGGAGTGAATACTTGCTTAGTTGCAAATAGATGGAATTTTTTTTCTAATTTTTAATTTTAACATTTTACTGGATATTGATATATAATATATTTTGTTAAATTTATTGAATTTATATATTCTTGGCGTTAATTTTTTTTTTTTTTTTTGAAAGAACAACTTCAGATCTCAACGAACAAAGAAAGAGTTTACATCATCAAAAACTAGATAAGAAAGATAAAAGATGAACTTCCTCAACCCTGAGATTCATAGATAGAGTACTATCACAACCTGTAGCAAGAACATGAGCCACTTTATTCCCTGATCTTGGAGTGAAAGTCCATTGGCATTTACTGAATTGGTTTCTTAATTGTCTTCAACCTTCTAAAATGCCACCTAATCATCCATGTCTGATCTCCCGTCCCTCCATAAGCAGTCTATGATTCGCTTACTATCAGATTCAGCTATTATCCTATGAAATCCCATATCTTTTGCTAAAGTAAGTCCAAAGAACAAAGCCATTGCTTCCGAAATAGTAGGAGTCCAATACCCAATTATCGATTTTTGACCACACGTAAGTACCTGGCCATGATCATCCCTGAATACTGCCCCCAACCCCACAAGATCAGTTCCTAACATACCAGCATCAACGTTAAGTTTGACAGTACCTGTAGGAGGAGGGATCCAGATTGCCCTGTTCTGCTCCGTAGGCCTTCTAACCACCGCTGCTGAAGAAGAAACAGCCATAATCTCATCCCTACGACTCATTGCTGCTTAAACAATTTGAGAACTGTTAAGCAATTTTCTTTCGTGGTACAGCTTATTCGTGGCAACCCAAAGCTGATAGCATATGACAGCGAACAATGCCAATGTCTCTTCATCTAGACTGTCGAAAACTTCAGCCAACCACTATTTGAAGTTCGAACTCGCAAAATTTTGAATGAAGGAGAAGACTGTGTTACTCCATACCGTCTTCGCTAAGTTGCATTCCTTTAACACATGAAGAACTGACTCTGATTCATTGCATCTCTGACAGGAGGGGGAGAGAGAGTTTATGCGTGTATGAAGAACTTCTTTTACCGGCAACACATTCAGCGATGCTCGCCAAAGAAAATTTCGGACTTTTGAAGGTGCTTTAAAACTTCACTTCCTGAACATCAGAGTTTGTACTAACACTTCTTTCTTCCCTCAGATTCAAAGCTAGTCTATAGCCACTTTTCACAACATAATGACCTAAATGATGGAAGTGCCAAACTAATGTATCTGTCTGCCCCTCCATTCATACTGGGATTCTCTTGATCCGTTCTACATCCATCGGTAAAAAGATCTGGTTTAATACATCCCATTTCCAACTACCTGCCTGGTGATCAATTATGGAAGCAACTGATTTCGTACCATAACCAGGTACAGCAGACGTTATAATTTTGAAAGAAGTTGGTTGGCGTTAATTTAAAGTTAACTTAAAAAAAAATATACTTATTTAATACATAATAGTTGATTTTTATTTTTTTTATCTTAATAGATTCCATAATTACTTGAAAATGACATCACTCATTATCAATAAACATACATTCTAGATTCATTAATTCCTTTTAAATTAAATTTAATATGAACAAAATAAAAAATGTAATTTATAAAAATGTTAAGATTGTGAAACTTAAAATGTAGTTTTCTTGCATCATAACATCCTAAACTGTACCATCTCATCAAAAAATTCGATATCTTTCTACAGCAAAGTCACTATTTATAGAATTCAAAAAAAATTATATAGTTTATGCTTAAAAACTAAAGCATCTGTATGTCTCGTCCCTTGACAAGTAGGGTTTTTATCTCGTCTTCATGATGAGTAGGTCCTGTCTTGTTGGATAACAAGCTTGTTTTTCGTCGTTTTTGGTATGACTTTTTCCAGCAAAAATGACTTGTCAGTTCTTGCTTCAAATCTCTCATTGGAAGATGAGGAGGACACGGGGCTGGTTCTAGAAGGTGATATCGAGGAAACTGCTCCTCCGTAGATTAAATATACTATGGTGGGGAGATTTTTGACAGACAGAGTTATCAATTTCAATGCCATGAAGCAAACTTCGGCCTCCTTGTGGATACCTGTGCAGGGAGTCAGTAGAAATGAGATTGGTACTGGGTTGTTTCTCTTTCAATTCTACCATAAGCTAGATATGAGGAGGGTAATCAATGGCAGCCCCTGGACATTTGACAATCAATTATTATTGTTCTGTCAATTAGAAGGAAATATGCAGCCTAACTCAGTTTCTCTTTTTAAGGTTCGTATCTGGGTTCAAATCTACAACATGCCAATCGGATTTATGTCTGCTCGAGTTGATGAATTAGTAGGAAACTACATTGGAAGATTCATTGAATCTGACCCAAATAATTTCAAGGGAAACTAGTGCTCGTGTCTGCGAATCAGGGTGGCCATGGACGTGAGAAAGGCTCTAAAACAAAGCATGAGGATCAAGAAGGAAGGTGGAGCTTGGTTTATGATTGAGTTCAAGTATGAAAGACTACCTACTTTCTGCTTCATATGTGGCAAATTAGGCCATTCAGATGGGTTTTGCGGTCAGCATTATTCATCCCCAGATGGAGATCTCATCTGAAAATATGACATCTCCCTTAGAGCAAATATACGACGGAACAGCAAACAAATTGGAGCTTCTTAGCTCAGGAATTCAAGCGAATATCTACGAGAAAATTCCGACGAGGATATGGTGGTTGATCGAAATCAGGACACTGACCAAAGTGATAAGAAGATGGGAGAAGAATGTGGAACTAATACAGGAACAAAAAAATTTCAAAAATGTTAATAATCAGCAGTTAAGCAGTGTTCCAAGGAATGTGAGCTATTTTAGTAGGATAACGGCTAAGGAATATGAATATAAGGCAAATGGAGATTTGGTAGTGTTGGAAATAAAAAGAGGAAATTACGTAGAATACCATTTTTTTAACTTTGATTTTTAAAAATACCTCTATTAATTTTAAAATTTTAAAAATACCTTTTTTTAAATTTATATTTTTAAAAATACCTCTTTTTAGTTTTATCCTACTTCTCAGTCAACACCATCTTCCTTTGCTTGAAATAACAATAAAACCCTCGGTTTGTTAAAAAATAAGATGTGAGTTCAATAATCAAAGAAAATCCAAAGAAAGAGAAGTCCTACAGAGGAGTTAGGCGGCGGCCATGGGAAAAATTCACTGTGGAGATAAGAGATTCGACTAGGCATGGAATTAGAGTGTGGCTAGGCACATTTGATAGTGCAGAGGCGGCAGGTGCGATTCTGAATTTCAATATCATTCCCTATATCCTGCTGCCACTTTCTCCTTAAGCATGCCTGCTCACATATTCTTTACCATTATTATAAGGTTTAAGTTCGAAATTTCCTAATACTCTGCATATTTTTTACTGGTATTCCAGTGAAATCACAGCTGAAGGGCGTCGAATTACAAAGCTTGATCAGATATTATTGAATGGAAACAACATTGCAATCTTAAGTAGACTGATTATTTTATTTTATTTTATCTATATTTATATTTTCGCACTTCTTGTTATTGAGTCATGTTGAATGTTCAATTGCAAAAGCAAATTATGAACATTTGGCTGCTATATTGAATCCATTTAGAAAAGTTGTTATCGACATGGTTTATTGAAAGTCATGAGGGAACTTTGATGTTTTTACTTTACAAGTAATGGACATATTGATGAACATGGCAATGGAGAAGATGCAATTACTGTTACTCTCTTGAAGCTATAACAAAGGATTAATTATGAGAATCTCAAAGATTTCAATTTTGTTTTATGTTTATTGACAGCCAGACTGACATACTAATATTGTGTTTTCCCATGATAGAAGATTGCAGAAATGTGAGTGAAAATCTGACTAATATTAATTTTGCAATACAGCTGGTTCCAGGCGGTTCCCCTGATCCAGAATGAAAGGGCAAATAAGATATCGTCAATTTTAGTTAGCTTTCCAGATAGCTAAATGAATTATTACATTCTCGGCTTTATGGAAGAGATTAGCAATTATGAGTGCCTTGTCTAACTGTATCCCATCTATTGATTTATTTTGAAGTATTAGGGCAAACAAGATAATCATGTTTGTTAATGATCGGTATTTACTTGTGCAATTCATAGTTCAGTGCCGTTGTGTTTCCTCTTTTGAGCTTCTTACAAGTTAAAATGGCTTCATTTGGATGAAACTAAACTCTGGTTTTTATTACTAGCGGCTGATATGATGAACAAGCTATTGATTTGAGAAGCTTTGCCAAATGAGGAGATTTTCATGGTAATAAAAATTGATCATGATTTAGGGAGACTGCCCATGCAAATGCTGAATTTTTCTAGTTGCAATTTGACATTTGTTGGAAGGGAATAACCTTATCAATGAGCGTGTGAAATGGCAATTGAAATTTAAGCAATTTTCTGCTACTAATTTTTATGAGAAATCTATGAGTAATGTCCGTCCTCCCGGCGAGCAATATCCATCCTCCTATTCAACACAGAAATTCTTCCACCTTGCCATACATGCTCCGCTTGCTGTCGCCGGTGGAACACACCTTTAAAATATGCCCTTTTTATGTTTCTACTTTTTACTATCAATGGTGATTTATGGCTAAACAAATAGGTTTTTCTATTTATAATGTATTTTTAAACACAAAATGAGTAAATGATTCCTTTAATTATAAATTAGTCTCATTTCCATGTGCATGTATTATAGGTTATTGTTTTTCTTGAATGCAAATTACATGTGATTTGTTATTTTTGTTAAATATGTTAAAATTAAATGATTGGATTAATTTAAAAATTCATTTGCTCTCAATATTTATCAGTTACAATATAGGTTAATGTAAAAAAAATAGAAACTCCTAAATCCTTTTATTGTGTGTGTTTGCTTCAGTAGAGCACTTTAAGATGATGTTTTAGATGTTTTAGTAATATTAAAATATGTATATAATGCTTAAAGGGACAAAAGAACCCTTTAAGATGATGTTTTAGATGTATTAGTAATATTGAAATATGTATATAATGCTTAAAGGGACAAAAGAATCGAAATAGGAAAGTTATACCAGGTATATCGTTGGTATACCAAAATCCAGAATTGAGATTGACAATTTGGATTTTAATATACCATTGGTATACCTGGTATACCATCGGTATACCAAAATCCAGAAGATAATTTCAATTATGGATTTTGGTATACCAGGTGGTATATTAAGTATACCAAGCGGTAAACGAAGTATACTAGGTATACATAGGGCAAATATATTCAGTTTTTTGGTATATCAAGCCATATACCAACCAGTATACTACATTACATAGTGCTAATATATTCTGTTTTTTGATATACCAAGCAGTATACTGGGTATACCTTCTAGTATACCAGGTGGTATACCAGGTATACCATCGGTATACCAATTTAAAAAAATTAAAATTATGTTATACATTTGAAAATGCTAAATTAAATATTAATATATTTTTTAAGTATTAATTAAAGATTAAAAAAAAGTGGATTACGTCCTCCGTAAATCATTAAAATAGTAACTTGGTTTGTTTGGATTTATATACAACCCCAACTCCAGGCATGCAAATATCCAAGCTCAACCTTCAAGTAATAGGGCTTAAAATCCCTAACTCATTACTGTTCTAAAAAGTAAATGTCCCAAAAAGGTTATGTGAAATAATTATACTGTCACGAATCATTAAGCAGAATGTTAAAAATTGGAAGGGGTCGGAGCAATCTGAACAATACATTCATTTCTCTGACTCGATACATGCATTATCAATTATCTGTTACTATACCTATTGACAGAATAAATAACTCAGGTCTGATTCGAAAAAGTTAGCCTGCCTGATGATCCGAATGATTCTTATAAGCATATTGCATGATAACAAACTTTTAGCTACTTCCACGAAGAACCACCAAAGACGAATAACCTCTTCGCCACTATTATCCCTCCGAGGAATCCTTTCGAAGTCATTATCCCCTTTTTGATCACTCAAATCACCATACAAATCCTTGAACTTCTCCAGATTGCAAGATGCAGATGTCCTATCCTTATTTCCATCCGTACATGGGCTTGAATGACGATCAAATGGTCTAGAACCACCAGCTTGCACACTTCGACTTCTGCTCCTGCTTCGACTACGACTCCTACTCCGGCTACATCATTATCAAGCGGTCTCTGTCCCGGTCTCTTTCTCTATCCTGCTCCCTGTGTCCGTCTCTGTCCCTGTCTGAATATTCTTTATCAGAATATTCATGACCCTAGCTGTGACGACTGCTGGAAGATCTTTTTGAATCATCACCATTTCTATCGTAGGAAGGTGGTGGTAGTGTACGACGAACAGGTGAGGAGTCCCTGGTTGATTGACGATGAGGAGCTCGCTGTCCAAAAGAGACCGAAAGAGCAACCTTCACTGATGGCGGTCACCGTGCAGTGTCGTCAGATATGAGGCTTACTGAATCCCCTGTTGCACCAGATGGTTTTTTAGGGAGTTTCATTTTCTCAAGATTAGAGACAATCTGTCGCATTACAGGAACACGAATGCGAGGGAAAAGGGTGTCAAAGTAGTATTGTAAGAGAAAATATAAGCTGTTAATTACTTTTCCTACAAAAGGGACAACAAAATATGTAAATAGTACAGAACTTCGAGTTTCTTTCGTTTCATTTTTTTATTTTAATTTTTATGGCTTTTTTTTCTTGAATGTCCTCTGTAAATCAGGGACTGAAGCTTTAATGGAGATATACATATAGCTTCCATTTTTCCCTAACCTCTTTGTACAAATTTATGCCGATAATGTTGCTTTTTATGCGGATTCATATTCTAGAAATACCAAGACAAAGAGAATGTAAATGACACAAGAAATTCTGCCATCTGCCATATGCGATGGCTGCAGGTTCATATTCCTCTAAAAATGGTGGTGTTTTATTGGCTGGATATGGATGAAGGCGAGGGAATATGAGGTACATGCGCAATATGAAAGTTTTTTTGGAGGATTTCTTGAGTTAAATGTTGTGTTTTAAAAAAGTGATATTTTTAAAAATGAAAATTTAAAAAAATATAATTTTAAAAAGGAAAAAAAGAAGGAGGTATTTTTCAAAGGAGCTCATTTTTTTTGGGTATTTTTGTGAAACTCCCAAATAAAAAGGAAACGTCTGGAGAAGGGTGAAGTTGTTAACTCTTCTACAGCTAGGCCTCAATCAAGCCCAGCTCAATGTATCAACATTGGATCACAAAGTTTGGATCCGGTGGGACCTGGAACACAAGCCCACTGAGAGTCATGAATTGCTTTAGCTGGAATTGTCATGGACTAGACAACCCACAGGTAATTTAAATATTGAAAGATATTTTCAAGATCCATAAGCCCTCATTTATTTTTTTAATTGAAACTTTTTGTTCTTTTTATATCATTAATAAAATAAAGTTTATACTGGATTATGAAGGGTGTTTTGTAATGGATAACATGGGCCATAGTGGAGGCCTTGCATTTATCTGGAAGAATAATAAATATGTAAAGCTATTGGGTTATTCTCGTCATTTCATCCATCTTGAAGTAAAGTCTCCTCCTCAAATTAAGTGGAGATTTATAGGGTTTTATGGCCATGCTAACAGAGCTCAAAGGGAGAGTACTCGTGGAATTTACTACGTAATTTAGCTTCTACCTCCAATCTCCCCTGGTGTTGTTGGGGGATTTCAATAATATTCTAAGCAGTAGTAAAAAAGATATGGTCGAGCTTACCCTCAATATTTGTTAGATGCCTTTAAAAAGGTAGTGACAGATGCGAGACTGATAGACTTGGGTATGAAGGGTCATCAATTCACCTAGGAGAGAAGTAAAGGTTCTGGAGGTTGGGTTAAAGAGAAGCTTGATCGCGTATTTGCATGTACCAAGTGGATTGATTTGTTTAAAGACTTCAAAGTTCAGAATTTGGGATTCTCATCCTCTTATCATTGTCCATTACTCACTCCTAGGGGTGAGCAACGGTCGGTTCGGTTCAATAACCGAACCGAACCGAAATAATCGAAAACCGAAATTCACATATTTTTATCAACCGAACCGAACCGAAATTTTAGAATAACCGAATTTAAACCGAACCGAAATTTTCGGTCGGTTTGGTTCGGTTAACCGAAAAACCAAAATTTAAAATTATTTTTTAAAAAATAAAAAATATTGTGTTTAAAAATTATAAATTATAATATACTAAAGTAAAAATATCTAAATTGTACAAATAAAAGTTCAAATTAAAGAAATAATCTCAAAATATATAATAAATAATACAAAAAAACCATTAAAATTTTTTTTATTTAATCGATTTTCAATTTAATCGTCAAAATTTTAAATTATCACCTAAAAAATATATATTAATAATTAATAAATGTACTCATATAATTTACAACTAAAAATAAAATAATTTATATGTATAAAATAATTATTTAATAAAAAAATCAAAAAAATATATATATAATTATATAAATTTCGGTTCGGTTCGGTTTTTATGCGGTTTTCTCCTTTAAAACTGAACCGAACCAAAATAACCAAACAGTCTTAAAAATATAAACCGAAACCGAACCGAAAAATCGAAAAACCGAACCAAATTAAAAAAATCGATCGGTTTGGTTCGGTTTTTTGGTTTTACCCATAGTTTGCTCACCCCTACTCACTCCACCTAGTGGTGTGCAAATGATCGGTTCAAGTTTGGACCGAACCGAAAAAAATCAAAAATTAAAGTTTGAAAAATATAATAACCGAACTGAAATTGAAATTTAAAAAACCAAAAATCAAATGAACTAAAATAATTTTGTTCTATTCGGTTCAATCGATTTTGAATGAAATATGAACTTTTTTAATTGGACTTTTAGCCTAAATAGATTCATATATCCAACAAAATAAAACCATTTACTGTACCTATAAAATTACACTTAGTACCAAAATAAAATTATTATCCAACATTATTATTATTATTTTTTTTACATTAAACTAAAATTATATGTCAATTATTATAATAATATTATTATTAAACTAAAACCATAGTAACAACATTATTATTGTTAGTCAAATATAGTAAGCGAAAAAAAAGGAAAGAATCCCACATTGGGAAATTAGCAAAGGAAAGGGATTTTTTGTAACTATAAATATAGCCCCTTAGCTTTAGTTTTATCCCATCCCAACTTGCTTTCTTCTCTCTTGTATTATTTAACTTTTGAGAGAAATAATACTTAATAGCATTCGAGAACGTAGGCATAATTGGCCGAACCTCATTAAATTCCTTTGTTCCTCATTATCTTTATTTTAGCTGCTTGTATTATAGTTGTAGTATTATGCTCATAAATTATACTTGTAGTTAAATTCTGTCTAAGAAGATTGAATTTTCAGTAGGACCGCTGTGACCCCTCCAGTCTTTCCTGGAAATTAATCTCTTATGATTTTGTAGTACAATAATTTACTCTTTTATTCATTTTAGCTATAGTCTTGCTCTATCCGGTGTTTATTTTTCACAACAAGTGATATCAGAGCCGAGGTTTTATTTTAGTATGCTCTGTGGTTGCAGTATAGACTGATCTTTCACATCAGAAAAGATTTTTTTCTTGGATAGTTCACGTATACAGTCACTGCTCATTTATACGGTTACTATTCATGTAAAATAGTGGAAGCTAATTTTTTAGGATAGAAGTTCGTGATAGAAGCAATGGCGGCAAAATATGAGATCGAAAAATTCAACGGGAGAAATTTCTCACTTTGAAAATTGAAGATGAAAGCAGTTATGATGAACGATAATTGTCTAGCGGCAATTAGTCAAAGGCCCGTAAAAATTACAGATAATAAATGGAACGAGATGGATCGAAATGCTATTGCTAATCTTCATCTAGCACTAGTTGATAGAGTGTTGTCCAGCATAGAAGAGAAGAAGACTACAAAAGGAGATATGGGATCACCTCACAAGATTGTACGAGAAAAATACTCCATAATAAGATTTTTCTTAAGAGAAAACTGTACACTTTACGTATGAAGGAATCCACTTCAGTGACAAAGCACTTAAATACCTTGAATACTCTATTTTTCCAACTTACATCATTGGGATACAAAATAAAGTTTGAAGAACGTGCTAAGATTCTTCTCCAAAGTTTACCAGATTCGTATGATCAAGTCATTATCAATTTAACAAATAACATGGATGCTCTAGTCTTTAATAATGTTGCAGCTGTTGTTCTAGAAAAAGAGAGTCGGCACAAAAATAAGGAAGATAGGTTGGCAAGCTCACAGCATGTAGAAGTCTTGACAGTGATGAGAGGAAGATCAACAGAACGTGGCCCAAGTGGGAGCCACAATTAGGGAAGGTCTAAATCAAGGAGTAAGAAGAACATTAAATGCTACAACTGTGGCAAAAAGGGTCATTTGAAGAAGGATTATTGGCATCTAAATAAAAAGGATTCCAATCCTCAAGAAAATGTGGCAAGTAGTTCCGATGGTAGAGATGCTCTATGTTGTGAAGCAGCAACGACTTATGAAGGCAGAAAAAGATTTGCAGAAGTATCGCTTCTTGATTCAGGAGCAACATTTCACATAACCTCTCGAAAAGAATGGTTTCATCAATATGAATCTATCTCTGGAGGATCTGTGTACATGCCTTGAAGATCGTTGGCATTGGAACTATTAAGCTAAAGATGTATGATGGTACAATTTGTACTATTCAAGATGTACGGCATGTGGAGGGCCTAAAGAAGAATCTGTTATCTTTAGGACAATTGGATGATTTAGGGTACAAGTTCAATAGTGAGAATGGGATCTTGAAGATATCCATAGGAGCGCTTGTACTTATAAAGGAAGAAAAGATAGCTGCAAATTTATACATGATAAAGGGAGAGACTTTGCAAGAAGGAGATGCATTTGTTGCCATAAGTAGTCCAAGTGAAAAGTGTGCAATGTCTTGGCATAAGAAACTTGGGCATATGTCCAAAGAAGGAATGGAGATTCTTGCAAAGAGAAATCTATTTCCAGGTCTCACTATCCTTTTGTGAGCAAGCAGCATCGATTGAAGTTCAACATATCAAATTTTAGAAGCAAATTCATTCTAGAATTGAATCATTGTAATGTATGGCAAGCACCAATATCATCCTTATGAGGAGCAAACTACTTTGTATCATTTATCGATGATTACACCAGGAGGTGTTGGGTGTTTCCTATCAAGAAGAAAGCATATGTGTTTTCAGTCTTCAAAGCTTACAAAGTGCGAGTGGAACTTGAATCTGGCCAAAAGATCAAGTGTTTGAGGACAGATAATGGAGGAGAATACACCATTAAAAAATTTGATGAATTCTGTAAACAAAAAGACATCAAAAGATAATTCACCACAGCATACACTCCTCAATAAAATGGAGTGGCAGAGCGGATGAACAGAACTCTATTGGAAAGAACAAGAGCAATGATGAGAACTGTAGGCTTAGATAAGAAATTTTGGATGGAAGCAGTCAACATTGCCTGTTATGTGGTGAATCGAGCTCCATCAACTGCAATTGAGTGTAAGACACTAATAGAGATGTGGGCTGGAAAAACGGTGGATTATTCAAACCTTCATGTATTTGAAAGTCCTGCTTATATGATGTCCAATGCCCAAGAAATTACAAAACTGGATCCAAAATCCAGAAAATTCTTATTCTTGGGATATACTGAAGGAGTCAAGGGGTATCGCCTGTGGGATCCCATTACCCACAAGGTTGTTGTCAGTAGGGATGTTATCTTTATAGAAGATAAAGATAAAGGTCAAGAGCAAGCAGAAAGTGAAGAAAAGTTAGAGACTACAAAAGTATATGTAGAAAGAGTGTAACGCCCCAAAAATAAATTTGGATTGATTATGTTTTTGGGTTTAATTTAATAATTGTTAATTAAAATATGTTATAAAAATTAATATAAATAAGAATAATGTTAAAAGGGTAGGATTTAAAAAGAATTGTGTGGTTGTAATTTAAAAAGGGATAGAAAAGGGAAATTGTGGGGAAAATAAAAGAAGAATTGTGTGTGTGGTTAAAAGAAATAAGAAGAAGAAAAAAAAAAGAAGATGAAGGGGAGAGGAGATCGGGAAGAGAGGGAGAGGGCGGAGGAGAGGCGCTGCCGCCGATCAGCGGCGCTTTCGCCGGCGATTGGCGCGGCTGCCACTACCTCGGCCACCGGCTACCGCCCCTCGCCGTTTCTTCCTTGACAGCGCCGTCGTTACCTCCCCCGATCCGGTCCTTTCTCCTCCTTGATTGGATCGGTTTTCTCTTCTTTCCGGCGACCAGGGGTAACGGGTGGCGACACGGAGACCACCGGAAATCTCCTTGTGGTGAGGCGGAGCTTTTGGTGGCCTCCGATCATCCCCACTCGCCGGCGAAGTGCAGATCGGAGCACGTGGCAGCTGGCGGTTCTAGGTGATTTTTTGGCCAAACCATGATGTTTTGAGGCGCGTGAAGACCACCGGGAAGTTACCGGCAACTCTGGCTTCAGGTGGAAGGCTTCGACGGGTCTCCGATGAGGCGTCGGCGAGGCTCCGAATAAGCAGTTTGGAGAGAGCATTCTGGGCTTCGACACTACGGTATGGGAACTATTTTAATAATTTGATTTTTGTGTATAGTTTTGATGTGAGATTTGATTAGATTGTTTTTATGTTGTTATGGCCAAGTTGACAACTAAACTAGAAGCTTCTGCAAAGTGCATCGTTAGTGAGCAAATTATGTTATTATTACGCATCTAATTTGGTCAAGGAAATACTTAAGAAATCAATTATATAATGACATCTCCTATGGATAGTTTATTATTGAAATAATCAGTTCATGGTTGATTATTATAATCGGACCTAACAAACATTAGTTTTTGGGAGAAGTTTTCATGGGAAAAGGGATAAATGATTTTGTATTAAGCATTTCGGCAGTGTGCTGTTTTCTGCTTGTCGCTTTATGCTCTATCTGAGCTTAGATTTGTATACAAAATTGAAAGTATAATAGTTGCAGTGAATTAATGAAATTAAAGTAAGCATGATAGATATATATGACTATGAATTGGAATCTTGTACGGAAGAAAATTTCAAAGAACTTGAAATTAATTAACAGTGAAGAGTTAGTACGTAATATAGTATAAATACATAAAAACATAATAACATCATATGGTAAATATATGTGAGTTTGATAAAATATGTTATATAGCAAACACTTGAACAAGCATATTGTTTAATACTTAATTGAAATAACATGAATACGCCTGCATGCTTATGCTTATATGTTATCATACGAAACTATATAGTTGTAGTGATGTATATTTACAATTACTTATATTGATATTTGGAAATTAAAGGTACATGTATATATATATACCGATAGTTGTGTATTTCTGGATATAAACGTACATGTGCCGGATTATACAGTAAAAGCACAAGCATGATAATTGAAGTGTGTATGAACATCATTAATGCCTGCAAATAGACTTCAGTTGTGGCTAAATTTGCATGTAATTGTATGGGTATAAATAATTGCAGTATTGCATGTTTTAGACTTATCCAAAGGGGGCATGAAATTGAAAAATGGTATATATATATATATATATGCATGTATGATTATGACGTATGCCTAAATGTTCAATTAGCTTATACCTAATATTGAGAAATGATATTATGAGATATAGTATGATGACAATTGCATTGACTTGATAAATGTATTAATTGAGTACGAATGGAAGATGATAAAAGCAAGTATAAAGGGGCGTGAAAAATAGCTTTGATGTATCAGAAAGGTACACTCTCATGCAATAGTGGTATGCTTGATGTGATATCACATACACGAGTAAGTTATACGTGTTTAATAAGTTATTCATGTGTATTTTGACAAATATCATATTATCGTGCTTGAGTAAGTATGACTATATGATATATACTCAACCTATTTTTAAATCATAATGCATGTTTTTGGAATAACTTATTCTTAAGAAAGAAAGGTATATAGAATATAAGATAACCTCATTTTATACAATAATGGGCATAATTAATAAATGAAGTTTGATTTTGGTTATTAAGAAATGAGGTATACTGATGTTTTCATATGTGTAATAGCATGGTTATGCACTTGTGGTGCCATCGATTATTGTACTAATGTATATATCTACAGTAACATGTGTTCATTCGTGGAAATCTTGCTGAAGAATTGTATGCAATACTATACCAGATTGTATTTCTTTTTATGTAACTGTTTATAAGAGACTATATAAGTATTATATGAATTGCGCATGTATGTATTGTGCACTAGAGATAGTACATCTTTTATATGATATTTAGGCTCTTTTAGGTTTTATCTCTTTATAAATTATCTTGCATAACTATGTGATTATTTGATGCAAGTATAACATGCTTAAAGGTTATGTTGGGTGATTGGCATAATTAAAGTTCGTAAAGGTACAAATCTAGATCAGAAAGCATGTGAGAGGCATGGTTAAATGATAGATTCCTCCATGTTTGTCATATGTAAAGCTTTTATTTCTATAAAGTAGTAATTTTAATGCATTTTGTGCTTGATTCGATATTTTAACCTTGTATTGGCAAGATTTAGAGTTGGTTAAATGCTTCTGGAGATTTGATTTTATTATGTGTATACATATGCATCGATATTGGTTGACAGGCCATGTTATGCCTAAATGATATTTAAAGCTTTTGGAAAGGAAGTTATGTATATGTTAGCCTGCAGTCATAGTTCAGTCGTGGATTGAATAGGCACCTATAGGGATATTGCAGCTGCTTCTGTTGACCCTGTTTGAGTCTTAGTCCTTCATGGACTTCTGATTGTCCTGATTGGACCATTGTTTGATCCCATGGGGATCCTTTGTTTGATATCTTCGGATATGCTCTGTTTGATATCTTCGGATATCCTCTGTTTGATATCTTCGGATATCCTTTGATCCCGTTATTCACTTTTAGAACTTAGGCAGGCTAATTTCAATATAGTATAAGAAATCTAAACTATCAGTGCATATCTTGTATCTCAATTGTATTTGGAATTTGCAATGGTATGCATATGAAATTTCGAGTAGGTTTTAACTCTGTGAAGACGTTTCTCAGCATTTTATTTTATTTTTGGTAAATGGAGGCCATGTGATAAATTAACCTTTATTTAGTATTTCAAGTTATTTCTTGCTTGCTTTTTGATGTTTTTCTTGAATATGGTGCATCTCTGGATGGTGGGTTAATTACTATATTTATATATGTATATGGACACTGATGTGTTTTTGGAAGATTAGTCATAACTGGATTTATAAGATATACACTACGAATTGTGCATGGCAATGCTTTTAGGTATGATTATATATTTTGCTTGACTTTGAGAAATTGATAGGTGATAATTCACTTATATGTGTGATTGAACGATTTAATATTAATTTATAAGGAAATAAAAGTGAAACTAACATGTGTATTGGTAATAGCTATGTAGATAAAGAAGAAATGGTTTTTAACAAGGTAACTGGTAAGGTTGTGAGAATTATCCAAAATTCGCATACTATCAGCACAATATATATATATATATATATAAGAATATCATTTATTACAATCGCTATACATATTTGTGGTATATCTTAGTGCTTAGGCAGTAATTGTTGATCCTTATAGGAAATTTCTTCTATAAAATATTTGTTGTTCCCTACTAAGCTTTATAGCTTAGCACGGGTTTTGTGATCCGCGTAGGTAACAGGATAAGCTTGTTTTGGGTTAAGCAGCTACTATGGCTCAACCATCAGAAGAAAGAATTTAGTATGGGTAGATCTCCATCAGGGTTTACAGTTGTAGCGAGATGATTTTAATGTGTATTGTTCTTTACTTTGGAATGTTATAGTAGTTTAAGAGTATAATATGTAATATTGAATCATCTTAAGACATGTGAATAATAATAAGAATTGATGTATGAGATGCTTAGTGAAATTATTTTTGTATTGTTGTGCCCTTGAAGGGCTGTGAAATTGTCTGATTTGCAGGTGGGTTAGATAAGTTTTTAGCCGTTATATTGCCGGATTTTTATTTGGTAATAAGTCATTTGGACAATTATAGTTTATCGGCTTACTTAAGTTATAAGTATTTCTTTTTGGACAAGCCTGGATCGAGGGGATAGTTAAGATTCAAAGAAAAATCTTGCTGATTTTGGAATTGTCACTCAGTGCATTGCTCCTCAAAGGGTCAATGACCAGTATCTCATAAATGGTCCTTGGAAAAAAATATTTTCCGTCTTATCACTTGTTTCGGTTAGACTGTACAGCAAGGGTGTTACAAAGAGAATCAGAAACCAATGATTCTTTTGAAGCTGTACCAGAATAAGAGCCAGTCGAATCTGAAGTTCCAAATAATTGGCGATCAACTCGTATAAAAAGGTTGCCCAATTGGCACTCATATTACATTATGGAGGGTAATGTTGCATATTGTCTTCTAACTGAGGATGGCGAGCCATCAACTCTCCAATAAGCAATGAATAGTTCAGATGTATCTCAGTGGATGGCAACAATGCAAGAGGAAATTGAAGCTCTTCATAAGAATAAGACATGGGATTTGGTGTCACTACCGCAAGGGAGAAAACCTATAGGCAATAAATGGGTTTACAAATCAAATGGAATGGTGATAATTAAGTTGAGAGATATCATACTAGATTGGTGGTTAAAGGGTATGCTTAGAAAGAAGGGATTGACTTTAATGAAATATTCTCACCTATGGTTCATCTCACTATAATTCAAGTAGTCATGGCAATTAGTGTAACTTATAACATGCATCTTAAGTAGTTAGATGTGAAAACTGAATTTCTTCGTAGAGATCTTGAAGAAAAAATTTATATGCTCCAACCAAAAGGATTTGAAGAAAAAGGAAAGAAGAACTTGGTTTATAGGTTGAACAAATCTCTATAGGGTTTAAAACAGGCCCCAAGGTGTTGGTACAAGAGATTTGATGCTTTTATCATGAGCCTTGGATACAGCAGACTAGATGCAGACCCTTGTGCATGTTTCAAGCGGTTTGGTGTAGATGATTTCATTATCTTGCTGCTATATGTGGATGACATATTGGTAGCAGGCCCCAACAAAGATTGCATCAAGGAGTTAAAGGCTCAATTGGCTAGGAAATTTGATATGGAGGACTTGGAATCAGCAAACTAGATTCTAGAGATGCAAATTTATTGAGACAGATATAATAGAAAGATGTGGCTTTCTCAAAAGAATTATTTGAAGAAAATCTTGCGACGTTTCAACATGCAAGATTGTAAGCCAATTTCTACCCCAATTTATGTGAATTTCAAATTATCCTTAAAGATGAGTCCTAGCAATGAAGAAGAGAGGATGGAGATATCTCGAGTACCGTATACATCAGCAGTGGGAAGTTTAATGTACGCTATGATATGTACAAGACCAGACATTGCACATGCAATGGGAGTGGTTAGTCGATACATAGCGAATCCTGATAGAGAGCATTGGAATGCTGTAAAAAGGATTCTCAGATATATAAAGGGAACCTTGAATGTTGCATTATGTTATGGAGGATCAGACTTTATTGTCAGTTGATATGTTGATTCAGATTATGCTGGTGATCTTGATAAAAGCAAATCTACTACAAGTTATGTGTTTAAATTTACTGGCGAAACTGTAAGTTGGGTTTCAAAACTGTAATTAGTTCTGGCCACGTCAACAATAGAAGCAGAATATGTAGAAGTTACACAAGCCAGTAAAAAAGCAGTATGGTTAAAAATGCTATTGGAGGAACTCTAGCACAAACAAGACAAAATGTCTTTATTTTATGACAGTCAAAGTGCTTTGCATCTTGCAAGGAATCAAGCATTTCATTCGAAGACCAAACACATAAGGTTGTAGTACCACTTCATTCGTGAGAAAGTGGAAGAAGGAATAGTAGATCTGCAAAAAATTCATACTAAAGACAACCTAGCAGATTTTATGACAAAGGCAATCAATACTGACAAGTTTTTATTGTGTCGATCTTCTTGTGGCATGATGGAGACATAAGCAACATAAAGAGAGAAAGAATAATGTAAAGATATGATTGATACTCAATCAAATCTTCAAGCGGGAGATTGTTAGTCAAATATAGTAGGTGAAAAAAAAGGAAAGAATCCCACATCGGAAAATTAGCAAAGGGAATGAGTTTTTTGTAAGTATAAACATAGCCCTTTACCTTTAGTTTTATCCCATCCCAACTTGCTTTCTTTTCTCTTGTATTATTTAACTTTTGAGTGAAGTAATACTTAGTAGCATCCGCGGATTTAGGCATAATTGACCAAACCTCATTAAATTTCTTTGTTCCTTATTATCTTTATTTTAGCTGCTTTTATTATAGTTGTAGTAATATATTGTGCTCATAAATTATACTTGTAGTCAAATCTTTCTAAGGAGATTGGGTTTTAAGTGGAACAGTTGTGACCCCTCCAGTGTTTCCTGGGAATTAATCTCGTATGATTTTGTAGTACAATAATTTACTGTTCTATTTATTTTAGTTGTGGTCTTGCTCTATCCGGTGCTTATTTTTCCCAACAATTATTATTATTATTATTATATGCAAGTAACTAGTGGAGATCTAGACAAGTTGTTTGTTCGCCAAATGATTCCTTTTGACTTTTCTTCATCTTGCCTCTTTGTAATAATTTGTTTGCACTCCACTAATATTAAACTAACAATTTTAGCAAATTTCATCATCTTACATTCTTCTTGAATTAAGAAATTCAATTATTCACTAAAAATCAGAAGAAAGTGCAAGCCTTTCTTCAAACATATAATCACATCATCATATAAGTTAAAGGCTCTAAGCACAGGGCAAAGACTAAATTCAGATATGTATTAAAATGAAAGGAACTTTTACTTTCAGTGTTGGTGCTCACAATGAATTTCTCTAAATAACATAATAATTATATTATCTACATTTTTTTTACTAACTTTCATGAGATAACCAAAGATAAGAGAAAAAAAAAAGAAAGGGAATTCAATTTCATCACTACAAGTTATTAAAATGTGATGAAGAAATAGCCACAAATTAAAGACTTTAAATGCCAATTTCAATTTCTTATAATTGTAGACAGTAACTTAAACAAGTAAAGAGCAAACGGAAATAGTTTGTTATGACAAATGGTTTGCTTCCTTCCTTTTGCTTTTATTTGCTAATTAAATAATTAATAAGCTCTTTCATAACGAATATTAGTATAATCAAAGTTTCTAATAGTAATCAATGCCATTATTCCATCTAATGATTTTTCAAGCCACAAGGCGACTATTATTCCTCAAAAAAGATTTGTAGAACCTAGCTATAAATAAACCATTAATAGAAGCACACTGTGTGGAAAATGGTACTATCATTTACGCAGTTGCAACGTCAAGTAAGCCAAAGAAAAAAGGTAACCGGTTATCTTCATTCTTTGTTATTCAAAGTATTTTTTTTAATCTCATCAGTTCAAGTATGCAATAAGTGATAATCAGATGGAATGAACAAAATCAATAGAAAAAATGAAAAAGAGAAAAAAACAAATAAACAAAACAGAAGCAAACGAATAATTACAGAAGCAAAACAAATAAAACAAAACAGCCAAAACAAAGGAGATAGATAGATACTTACCATAGTAGGAAGAATCAAAGAATCGAATAAGTGAAGAATTGCAGAAGAAAAAGGAAGAAGTGATGGCTGTGTGTGTAGGGCTAGGGATTTTGATCCTGAATTGTAAGAGAAGGAAGAAATGAAAAGGCTGTTAGGGATTTCCAATATATATAAGCAAAACGGTGAGTTTTGAAAACTTTGATTAGTTCGGTTCCTTCAATTTTTTAATTTCAAGAACTAAATTGAACCGATTAAATTGATCTTTTATTTCGATCCAAAACTGAACGAATATAAAATCGAAATAACCAAATTAAATAGATCAAAGTTCATTCGATTCGGTTCTCGATTTCAATTTGGTTCTGCACACTCCTATCTCCACCGAGACCAGACAAGGTAGATGTTGTAGTAATTCACCAAAAGTTTTCAAATTTGAGAACACTTGGATTTTGGATAGTAAATTTATTAATACTGTCCGCAATACGTGGAAAACTGCCAACCTAAGATCAATTCACGAGAAGATTGATTAGTGTGCTTCTGTTTTTCAAAATTGGGGAGGCGGTATTATGAAGGACTTCCAGAAACGCATCAATAATTGTAAGTACAGGATGAATCTCTATAGAGACAACATAGATCATAATCCAGTTCAGCTTTTTCAGCTGGCCAAGAAGGAATTCTTTAAGGCTTTAAATCAGAAGGAATTTTTCTAGAAATAGAGAGCTAATCTTTTTTGGCTAAAGAAATGTGATGTGAATTATAAGTATTTTCAAGCTTATGCCTCTAAAAGGAAAAGGAAAAACATAATTGACAAATTATGCGGTGAGCAAGGAAATTAGCTCGAATGGGATTCAGGATTGGGTAATCACATTTCAGATTATTTCCAGCATTTGTTTAGCTCTCGGCATACAAATGACAATGAGATTCTTGACTGTATTACTCAAGCCATCTTCGATGAACAAAACCAGCGCTTTCTTGCCATTTTTCTCCAGATAAGGTTGGGAAGGCTCGGTTCGATATGCATCCAGATAAATCACCTGGACTCAATAGTTTCAACCTAGCTTTTTATCAAAATTACTGGGGAATTATAGGAGCTGATGTTCCAGATTTTTGTATCCAATCTATTCAAAGGGCATTCATTCCGCAGGGTCTTGATGATATAGTCGCTGTTTTGATTCCAAAGAAGAAAAATCTAGAAGATATTACTGATCTCAAACCCATTTCCTTGTGCAACATGCTTTACAAGATAATAGCCAAAATGTTAGCTAATAGGCTGAAACTAGTCTTGCCGCTGGTTATTACGGAGAATCAAAGCACCTTTGTGGGAGGATAACTCATAACTGATAATGTTTTGCTGGCCTATGAAGTCTTGCATGCGATGAGAAAGAAAACTCAAGGTAGAAACAGCTATGTGGCTCTCAAAGTATATATGAGCAAAGCATATGATAGGGTGGAATAGATCTACTTAGAAAATTCCACAAGGAGGATAGGCTTCCATGAGGATCGGATTCGGCTGATGAAGATGTGTTTCAGTATTGTCAAATTCTTTATCACTCATTGTGACTTCAGATTGGATCCTATTTTTCTGGGCAGAGGACTCAGGCAAGGCTGCCCCTTATCCCTATACCTATTTATTATTTGTTCACAAGGATTAACAACCCTCCTCAATAATCATGAAACCCAAGGTTTTCTCCATGGGATACTAGTTGCGAGGAATGCTCCAACCATATCACATTTATTATTTGCATATGACATTTATTTCTTTTTTAGAGCTAACCAGATAGAGCCATTTTCAAGTTTTATGAACAGGCCTCATGGCAATGCATCAATTTTAGCAAATCCTCTAGTATCTTCAGCACCAACACCATTAATTCTATTAGACACCAAATCCTAAATATTCTTAAGGTCAAGGAAGGGTCAGATCAAGATTTTTACTTAGGCATGCCTTTGTGTGTGGGTAAAAATAGAATAGAGTTTACGGGTTCATAAAAGACAAGGTCCATAAATGACTTCAAGGTTGGAACAGAACTTTACTTTCTCAGGCTGGTAAGGAGACTTTAATTAAAACTGTGGTGCAGGCTCTTCCTAATTACACCATAAGCACTTTCCTTTTAACTCTTACACTATGTTCAGATCTGAAAAGAATGATCAACGAAATTTTTGTGGGATTCGAAGACAGCAGGTAATATAAGTATTCATTGGAAAATATGGGATTTCTTAAGCGCAAGGAAGTCTACAGGTGGTATAGGGTTCAAAACTTGTAACATCCTGATTTTAAATTACCCGAATGATAAATAAATCGATTTGAGTTATGTCTAAATTTAGTAATAAAATGAATATAAAAATTAATGAGAGTAAAATAATAATAATAATAATTATTATTATTATTATTTGGGTTGAATTATTCTTGAATTAGGGATCTAATTGCACAAAATGAGAAGTTTTGGGCTAAATTGTAAGTGGTGTAAAAGTTTGAGGGACCAAAGGGACATTTGCTAAATTACGTCGTTTTGGCTTAGTCCATTTTCCCTGCTCTTTTTGATGGAACTAAGCCATTTTGGTTATTCGCATCTTTAAAGCCAGGTATTTCCCTTCATGTTCCTTTATTGAAGATAAAATCGGAAATAATCCTAGCTATGTCTAGCTTAGTTTATGGGCAACTCAGGAACTGCTGAAAAAGGTAGTAGGTGGAGGGTGGATGATGGTCATAAAATCTATGTCTGGATATCCCCTTGGCTACCAGATTGTAACAATCCTTTTATTATGTCTACTCCTACTTGGAATTAGAAGTATGAGAACTTGTGGGTTTGTGACTTAATTGCCTCTAGTGGTCTTTCTTGGAATACGATGTTACTGGATTCAATTTTTAACAGTAGCGACAAGGGTCTGATACAACAAATCCCTTTGAGCTTACGTCGTTTTCTTACTCCTGGTGGTGGCATGCGGATCCTAAAGGGAATTTTACTGTTAAAAGTGCTTACTTTCTTCTCCATGAAAACAGCTTAACAGATTCGACACTTAATTATCCTTAGAAGAAGTTTTGGAAGCTTGATTTACCTCAAAAAGACCTTAACATGCTCTGGCGAGCGTGCAATAATTGTCTGCCAACCAATTCTCTATTGCGTTCAAGGCATGTAGATGTTGACATTCTCTGTCGCCTTGTGGTCATGAAGATGAAACTGTAACTCTAGCTTTATTATTTTGCACTCTTGCTAGAGATTGCTGGCTTCGGTCTCCCTGTGGCTATATCAAAGGCTCTTATGCTAACTTCGCTGATTGGCTAGCTTCTATCTTAAATACTCTTTCAATTGAGAAGTGTTTGCAAGCAGTCATGCTAAGCTGGAGCTTATGGAAGAACAGGAATGATTTCGTCTGGTATGGCAGAAGCAAGGGTACGGTGGGTATTGTTCATGATGCGGTCACTTTACTTCAGGATTACAAGCTAGCAAAGTTCAAGTCCATCTCTATGTCAGCAAATATGGCAATATTGGCTGTTGGTCAAGGTCCGTTGGCCTACACTCCTTCTCCCAGTATGGTCGAGGGTCTAGCAATCTGTGAGGTTTTGAGCTGGATCAAATCGCAAAACTTGCATCATGTTATCGTTAAATCGGATTCACAATCTATTATTCAGTCACTTGACTCTAAGTTCTATTATGGTTTTGATTTGGTATTTTATTATTGAAAATTGTATTAGTCTTAATTCTTCTCTTTCAAATATTAGATTTGATTTTATTTAGCTTAGCTAGAGTTTCGACTTTAATGTCTGATCTTCGTATTTGGTTGAATTTTTCACCAAATTTTCTGTTCCTGTTTTGGAAGCAGATTCGCTTTAATGGATATTCTTTTCTTCAAAAAAAATATAATTTTTCTTTTTTCTTAGAAAAGAAAATTTAACTCCATTTTTTATTTTAGCAAATTAGGTAGCTTATTAAATTTCTATTTTACTCATAACGTAAGCAACTAAACTGATCCTGTATTTATTTAAATATCCGTCTGATCCAATCAGAAAAGCGTACCTATTATGCAAATTTAATCCGATCACAATTCAATTAAAAATCCACTTATTAAAGAGTAGATTTATATTTTGCATATAAATTGAAAATTTAGTCAATTGTTTTTTACAACAATCATTGATTTTTTTTTTCAATTTTATCAAAAACAATACTGATTTTTCTTTACTTCGATATTTTTATTTTATCAAAGGACTCTAAATTTCAGGTCAGTTTACATCATCAAAATGAATGGATCCAACAAAATAAAATCATTACCGACACATAAAATTTATTGTAAAATACCAACTTAGATTACGATTTAATACTTTGGCAAATAATTTCAGATTAAGAGCTATTGCAAAACTCTGGAATATGGAAGCTTCCCTAGCTGCGTTAAGAAAAGTGTTACTGGACCCAACTCATTTGGGCAGCTTCCTTTCTCCGTTTTGCTGTAAAACCAGATCTGCATGCTTTACAATTTCAAATTCAAAACGACTGATAAAAAGCAATAGGAAGCAGCCTCTTTTATTTTCTTTTCTTTTTAACCTTTTCAAAACATGGGCTACACAATGGGGATAGCCCTCCCCATGTCCCTATCAAACAAAATATCTATTGGTTTCTCCGCTAGCAGTGAACAAACAAGATTAACTACAGTTACTACATCTAACTAATAGACCATTCTGATTCGCATATACAACTCCGCGGAACTGGATAGATATTAATGGAGTAAAAATTGACACTACCTTGATTCTTAACATACTCAAATAAAACGCAAGTAAATACCAAAATGCTCCAGTAATTCATTGGTCAGCCAACATATTGAAACATTCAAAAACAAGCAACAACATTAACAGCCGTCCATAATCTATCTATTACAACCGCCAAGGCAGTTGAAAACTATGACTATCCACCGACATTTCGTATCCACCTTATAAATATATATTCAGATGCTTGCAAAGTACACATCTACTAAGTCCATCTCAAGATCAATCATTCTAAGTGCATAATGCCTCACAACTAAGATTTGTTTCTTTTCTCGCAAGGGTTAGCTAAAACCAAAATAAGTTGTTATTTGAAAGAGAAGGTACATCTAAAATGTTTGCCAAAAAAAAAAAAGGCCTACCTGAATCCAATAAAGAATTAAGAATAAATCTTCACTTAGAAGTTCCAATTGCATCTCTAGATGCATAAATCCAAACAGGTATAAGTAAAAAAATCCCTATATCTAGATAGACTAAAAGAAATAGCATCTCATATAGAGGCAGCTAGCTGAAAGCAATTAAGCAAAAAAATATCAGCATAAAAGGCCCAACTGCTAGTCTGGATGTATAAAACCAACAGGTATTAATAGTTGAAATCTCTATCTAGATAAACTATAATCAATAGCAACAAACTCCAAACCAGATACTACAGTCTACAATATAGGCTAGTATTAAAAATTGCTAAATAAAATAGGTAGAGACACCAGAAACTAAGCTCAATCAAACTCATGAAGTGAGTCTAAAGCATACATAGAATAATAGTCTAATAAAATAGTTCTTCTGATCCTTAAGCTTCCTCAATCGCAGTGATAGAAGACTTCTAGTACACGTGAGACTTTCTATCAATTTCACAGGGCTTTAAACTAGAGGATTCTGTTTGAAACTTCTAGGCAAAGCTTAAGCAACTGCATCAAAATGCCTTCATTCTATCTTGCATAAGGATGATATCGACTACTGCCACTATAGCCTCCCCTGCCATAAAGACCACCTGCTCCTCCATAACTAGCACCTGGACCAGATTCATAACCCCCACCATACCCTGCACCTCCATAACTTCCATATCCCTCACCTCCCCGACCATAACCTCCTAAACCACTACCACCATATCCCCCACCAAACCCACCACCATACGGCCCAAAGCGACCAGAATAACCAAGGGAAGATTCGCCTCGGTAACCACCTAAACTACTCCCTCCAAAACTCCCATAGCCACCACCAAAGTCCCCACCACCAGTGCCATAACCATAACCACCACCACCACCACCACCAAGTCTGCCACCCAAACTCCCAGGAGTCCTATAGGGACCAGGGCCAAACCCACCATCAAATCCCCCATAAGAACCTCCAAATCCACCAAAGCCGTCATTGTAAGAACGGCTCCTAGAGTTGCTACCATATGCAGGAGCAGGTGGTGGGTTTGAGGCTTTCTTTGGTTCAGCTTTCTTGATCTCCACCTACAACAAAGCAACTTAGTTAACCTAGGTTCTGCAGCAGGCAAACTATCATGCGCCCTTTCCTGTAATCTATTACCTGTAAGGATCTCCACTACTGTATTAGAAAAATTAAGTTAAAACAGTAACTACCTTCACTTGTCTATATCTAAATAATTGACTATAGGAAGAATTAAAAACTGGATCTGTGGATCCATATTGATAAAGTACAATAAGAAAATTTAATGCATGCATCAACACAAAAAGATATCTGTTTACATTCTTATTCCTAGCATTTTAAACAAGCTCACCTGTGTACCAGCCATATCAATCATATTTCCATTGGATAACATTTCATCTACAGTTTCTTCACTGTCAAAAATAATAAATCCAAAACCTCGAGACCGGTTAGTTTCATGATCACGTATGATCTGATGTTCCACCACTTTTCCATATTTGGAGAAGAAATTCTTGAACTCATCTGAAATTTTCAAGATACCATTGATAAGTGTAAGAGAACACCATATAATAGTCAATTAACTTTTGCTTCAGAAAACTACTATAACTTTGAAATCCTTACCTTCAGTGACCGAAGATGGAATGCCACCAACAAATATCTTCTTTGTCTTAAAATCCTTGGATTGCCCAGAACCTTTAGGAATAGTCCTCTTAATCTCTACCTGTTCCATCGTCACTTGTTAAAATCCGAGCAGGATACAGTAGGAGTTATGAACAAATGTTAAGAAATATAAAAAGCCTCAGTAAAAAAGGAAACAATCGTAAAAATGCAAAATAACAATTGCAACAAATCTGATAGATTAATGCTTGCCCAAAAAAAATGAAGCAGAAATAAAAAAAGAAATTAAAAGCCACAGAATGACGAGGTTTACTAACTATCAAACTTCCATTCAAAAGAAGCTAAACTCAAACATACAAATGTTAGACCACAATTGCGTCAGGGGAAACCAGACTGATGACGGTCACAAACTAAACATGATTAATAGTAAAGAATTATCAACTAAGTTCGCTTCACAATCACACTGCAATTTGAAACAAACTGAGTTATAGTATGATAGCATGCATTACCAACTCTTCTGTACAGGACATAACAGAAATCATTACATAAAATAAGAATGAAATGTGAGAATAGCACGTCCAGTCAAAATAAAAATATTTTCACCTGTTTCCCATTAATGACATGATTATCTTCGATAACTTTGTCAACAACCGAAGGATCTGCATAGGTTATAAAACCAAAGCCCCTAGGTTGTCCAGTGTAATGATCTTTCATAATAACTGAGTCGGTAATATCCCCATATTTGCCGAAATGTTTATTAAATGTAGCTGCAATTCATCATCGCAAAGTTAATATAACTCAATAAACAAAAAACCAACCCAGGATCAGATTGCATATAAGGAAAACAGATCCCTAGCCTAACATCTCTCACGAAACGTCATAGAAAACAAATATTCTAAAATTCAACTTACTATAAGTAGTGTCTTTAGCTAATCCTCCTATGAAAATTTTCCTGCGATTCATAAAAACACAACAATTATAAACCCCAGGCGAACACCCCAAACTCATATAAGCACGCAATTCTAACACAGATTTGAACTTTTTCACTAATTTTCCTTTCCGGAAGCTTAAACCAGACAGAACCTAACGAAATCTAGAGGCAAAAAAAACAAAACCAATTAACGGAGAATGAAAGACGAACCCAGGGCTAGCACCGTCGCCTGAATGAGGATTATCGTTCTTCAATTTTGAACCCATAGCCTTTAGATGGTAGATCAAAGATAAGTAACTTCCTGATGATCACAGTGTTCAGGAAATATATCAGGAGATAGAAGCTTTAGCTTAGATGGCGATGAAAATTTGGGGAGAAAATAAGGATTAGGGTTTCGAACAGAAGGCCAGTGGCTGTCAATAATAGACCAAAGAGTCTCTAATAAAATATCGCGTTTGCGAACTTAGAATCTTTAAAAAGACGAATATATCCACCGACTGCTTAATGTGCCACGCAAGATTTGGTGGGTCCACAATTCACAAAACTCTGAGAAAAGGTGTAAAACAAATACCTCAAAATTTAACCCAATTTACAATTAAACTCCCATTATTTAAATTTAACAATTAAACCCCCGTAACTAATATCACTCTATAATCGTCCCCCTCCATCCAATTTCCCGTTGATGGTTAACGGAAATTTGCTTATGTGGCCTTTAGCAAAATTCACATTTAACTTCAATTTTAAATTAAATTGTTAATAAATGGATCATTAATAGATTGAATCATAAATAAATAAAAAAATATGAATTATAAATGAATCAATATTTAAATACATTAGAAGAATTTGAATCGATTTATAATTTAATGCAAATTATTATAAATTTTTTTATTAATTAATTAATTCGATAGTAATAATAATAATAATATTCAATCGAAAACATAACAAAAATAATATAAACATAATAAAAAATTCATCAATAATTTAATTTTACTCCAAATATCTAAAATAAAACCACAATTTAGAAGAAAGCAAAACCAAAAGTTTCTTCAAGCCGTAACGAGTGCCAAATGAACTTAAATTTTTGCTGTTTTTGATGTTTAGTTGAGACAATAATGAATTATTCACGAAAAAAAAAAAAAGTCCGAATGAACTGCCTAGAAATTCGTATGTGGGAGCAAAGCAAGAAGAAAATGGAGAGTGAACTAAATAAAATGTTCTATTTACAGAACAGAGAATTATCGAAATAAAGAGAGGGAAGAATACTTTTATATTCAATTCAATTGTCCTCACGTTGCACCTGTCAAATGATTGTAATTCGATTCACATGGTTTGCGGCTTCATTACATTCACCAAAAATTTATCACCTGAGCAATGACTCTAGAAACTTGCAGAAGTAACAATTCTACTTCTGCCGCACTCCGATCCTTTGTTAACACTCCAAGGCATACAAAATAAAGTCAATTGAGCACTGATTTGCATTCGTGGAACTACCACTAACTCCATTGGATCAGGCTGGCCGGTGCCAAATAGAGCTTATTTGGATTATCATTTGGAGGATTATTCGGGTTGGCTTAAAGATATAGTAGCCAATGAGAGCTATTGTAGAAGACACGCAAAGAAGAGGAAGAGAGGTTAGGATTTTGGAAAGAGAAAAAGGAGGAAGAAAAAGAAATTTTGTAAGAAATTCATTAGGTACAAACTTAATGGGTTAAAAAATGAAATAAATAAATTTTTTATTGATCCAGTGAATTTTGGGTTAAGTTGGATTGGGTTTGAATATTTTTTTTGGATGAATTTGAGTAAATTTTTGAATTTAAATTAATTTTGCCACATCTAGAAAAAAGTTAAAAAAATACCTTCAAAGTTTACAAAATGAAGCAAGTATAACCTTAAAATTTAAAACGAACATTAATGCCCATGGTCTAAAATAAAACTATATTTTTAAATACCTTTTAATTCTTATAATATAATAAAGTTTCCATTTAGTTCAATTTGATAAATATTGCTCAAATTAATTTGAAATACAAAATACTTCTTATAATATGAAAACAAGTTTCACTTGTTGAAAATAACTTCACTTTTTTAGAAAAATATGTACAAAATGAAAAATAGAGATAGTATGTAAATTAGATAATTTTCTAAAATAAAAAATAGAAAAGAAATATTCTAATTTTCTAAAATTAAATAAAATTTAGATATCTAATTTAGATGCTTTTTGAATTTTCTATTCCAAATAAAGAGTGTAAATCTCCAAAACTACTTCACTAGAAAAACACGAAAATTTCCAAAAAATGTAAAAATCGATCTGCTTATTGAATCCTAGCATCTTATTTTTTTTATAGATTTTTCTCTCACTTCCCATCTTATTTGATTGTCCTAATTTATCTCAACAAAATTTGTTTACTAACTCTATTCAGTTATTGATTCTCTCTATTTAAACTGAATTTTAATCTTTTGAACACAAATTCGATAGCTATAAAGGCTATTCACGAAGAACTATACAGTTTTGTTTATCCTTCTTTCTCTTCTTGATAAAGCTCAGAATATCTTTATCCTGTGATGAGAGTAGAAGGCGGTCGTAAGGCTAATCAAGCTGTTGAACCTGCAAAAGGAGGTAACCGGTCGGACCCAGACGTTAGCACTCCGAAACTTAAGTTAGTAACTTGGGAGTAATACTAAAGTGAGAGAGAGTTTCGGGAGTTCAATACCTGGTGCCATCATATTTTTGGCTATATATAGGAGATCTTGGAGAGGGATATTTGAGTACCTTGAGAGATGATAACCGACAGTCAGAGTGGGTGAGCGGCGATGTGACAGGGAGCAGGTGTATGGTAGGTGTTGGCTTGTGCCAGTGGGCTGACAGGACAAGCTGTCCCATCAGTCCGATCGGACGCTTCCTCTGCTTGTGTCACCTTCCAGCTCATACTCCTTTTGCTATTAATGGGCCGCATTTATTGGGCTTTCGAAGATATATTTTTCCTAGTTATCACTTGTCCTCCCTCCAATGGGTCCGATCGGGCGTGGCGTTGTCCTATTATTTTGGCGGGATTTTTGAATTTTCGGAAACGCTTAATTCGAGGAGTCATATCCGTCAATTCCAGATAACCGTTATGCATTCAATGCCCGCACAAGTATCAAAGGCGACGCTTCGTTTGCTGGTGTGCATTTAATGCTTGCTCATGCGTTAAGGGCGACGCTTCGTTCTTCTCTATGTACCTTTATTAATTGGAGACATGTGGACGTGTGGTGGCCATCCAAGAAAATGTTTGAAGAATTCTAGAAGCTTTGAGCCCATAAAAAGTGGCTTTTGGACGACTTTGTCTTATTTTCTAGTCATCCCTGACAGGGATATGAAGTTCTTGTTACGCTTCTTTGGTGAGATTACCTGATTTAAATTACCATACAAGATATCTTCTGCCTCTTCTTCCTCTTATATCGGAGATGATATCAAGCTGTATTGAGCCTGTAAATCGGCGTCTTCTGAAGGCTTATGGGGGTCGTGGGTTCATGGTCCATCTTTTGGATCTCAAAAGAGGGAAGGCGATTGACATCGCTTTGCAATATGATATTCTCATAAAAGTATCTGTAATAGTTCATGCAAGTTCTATGGCGAAGAATAGGGAGACATCTGGAGGTGAGTATAGCGTACCGTTAATTCGTCATGTGGAGGCGTGGTTGCATCAGTCAAATATCATGAGATTCTCTCTTCTCATGGGGAGTCAAAATTTATTTTCTGACCATGCCTCTTTTGGTGTGCTTCAATTTTATACTGTGATCTTGGCTAGATTTCGTGCACAGTCCATTATTTCATCACCAATTGGCCAATTAGCACCAATGTAAGGACAACAATCATCATCAAGGCCGTCAACACGCTTGGCGATTTACTGTTTTGCGACTGATCGGGTTTAGGCGATGTTGCTGAAGCATAGTCAATCGGCTTAGCTTTCTTTCATTTCCCCTCTTTCTTCTTCTCTTTTTGTTTGTTTTTTTTTGGAGTTGATCGATCTTCTAATTGTATCCTTGTGCTGTAATTTTTATCTTGGGCAAGATTTGTCCCAGATGTAACTAATACGAAGAGATATTATTGTCGATGTATAAAGATTTCATGTAGAGAATGCATACACGTAAATATTGAGTGATAACACTTCCTGAATTCAGATGTGTGTGTGTTGAGCATTTCAGCGCCTATCCAATCAGGTCGGTAATCACCTTATCCGACCGGATTATAGAAATACATCTTTTGATGAGGCGAAGGTTGTGTTTCATAACTATTCCATCGCGCATACGGGCGACCTTTTAAGATTTTGATTTGTCTATGACATCATTGGATTAGGCATTCGTAGGAGATTTGCGCATGACAAACGGCCTTTCTATCTTTACTCAATTCTGACGCCGTTTTAAGGATCCGGTAATTCGAATCTATAATCCACCATAGTGTATGCCGATTGGCATATACTCGCAACTGTTTTGTAGAATCCATTTTTCAGGAGACATTTTGATCGCCTGGGGATGACGAATTGTTATCCAGCCGATCAGCATTGGATAATTCATTACTTGGAAGTTCCGGTTGACCGAGGTGAAATGAGACAAACAACCTGCAAAGCAAAATGAAATAACATAAAGGATAAACCTGAAAATGAAAAAATCATACCTTTTCTAAGGAGGAGGAAAGACGGAAAACATTCTCCTAGCCGGGTGTAAATGACTGTACTTAATAACTGTTGGTCGCTCGGATATTCCCATCGCTTTGGGATGTCGAGGATCCCGAATCCACCAGTATCCTGGAGATCTTGTGAAGGATTTTCCAATGTGATGGCGAATCTCCCAATCTTGGTGGCTATATCTGATGGATATCAAATCAGTCTATTGTCTGGGGATCTTGCCGTGGAGACTTTCAAGTTAAACTGAATCCAGCGAGTCGCATCTTTTCATGTCGGCTGTTGTGCATTTATTGTCAATGCGTATGTCGAGGTTGGCGCCTATTTTCTCGGGCCGTCATGATGATTTAAGGACTTGTGACTGTTATACAACCTTCGAGGCATTTGGGTGCTTCCAGAAATAGCGCAGCTATAAATAGGTGGCACTTCTCCATAATCCTTGACAGAAATAGTGCTTTCATAGGGTCCGTTTTTATTCTTTTCCGCACAGAAGGTTGCTTCATACTTCCAAGGATTTGGAGATCACATTGCCTAAGTAAGTGAGCAACTTTCGTTGTTTAATTTACTTCATTTTCTGCAATCATCATTAATGTCGCCTTATTTAGAACTATAACCCCTCTGCCCCGTGGAATTCGCATGGGAGAGAATGGTGGAGATAATAAGTCCCTTAATGCCTCTGAATGTGTAATTAATTGCATGCTTGAAAATTGCTCTTGATCCTCTGAATGAGCAAGGATCAGTGCTCCGCTCAAAGCCTTATCATAAAAAGAACTGTTCACGTAAAGTGCAGATAGAAAAGTTGTTGTGGATCATCCAATCAGGTGTATTCACTATCCCCGAGGAACTAGTATTATGACTAGTATTTGCCAAGATTGATGTTGGAGTCATAATGGATTATACGACTTTGATGTTTCCTTTTGATACTGTGATCGAATCCCCAAACCTGCATATTAACTATCGTGGATTGCAAGTTTATGAAGTTTGCATTTAACTGGATGGGATACTTATCTTATTTTTTTTACGACGTAGTTGCAGGTTCCATGGCTAAAGGAGACGATCTCATTAAACGGTTAGCCGATAGGGCTAAAGCGAAGATGGAAGCGAATCGTGCAGCTAGGGAAGAAAAGAAATCTAGAAAGAGAAAGCTTGCATTTCCTTTAGAAGCACAAGCATTTATGTCTTCCTCCAGTGATCTGATCTGCCGTTCCGATCGGGGCAGTCCGGTATCTACCGTGACCCAGACTTTCTCGGGGGGCCAACATTCCTTACCGAGCCTTGCGCTAAGAGACAAAATTGACGTGGAAGGGGAGCGTCTTGTATCATCTCAAACGGGGTCGGTTGAAACTAGTGCGCCTTCAAAGGGTAAAACTGCAAAAAGGAAAGTTGAAGACGAAGCCAAGAGAGAATTTATGGAGCCGGCAACCATCAGGGATGCTAGGGCTGCTGCCAAAGACAAAGGGCCCCTTCGAGATAAACCTTGCAAAAGTACTACTATAAGAATTTCTGAAGGGCGTGCCGCGTCGCTGGAGGAGATTTTAAAGGGTCAATTTGGCAAAAACTGGTCTATCAATGATAGAGCAGTCGCCAGTTATTTGTGTCAAGGCATGCTTCAAGAGGATGATTTTACGACAATAGAAAATCCCGATAGACTGTCCCAAGAATGCAACTTCTTTTAACAACAGAGCCTGGAGGTAATTCCTAAAATATTCATTCTCAAACGGATATTCATTTCGTTGTACCCCGTCTTCTTGATTCCTTGATCTCTTATTTGTCTAATTTTCAGTTGGTAAAAAGGGGCTTACGCTTGCATGGCATAGTTAATTTTTGCAAAAAGAAATGGAAAGATTCCGATCGAGCTAGAAAGGAGGCAGAGACCAGATACAATTCGACGAGAGAGGAGTTCATGTCTGCTCAATTGGAAATTGAAAGGCTGAAGGAGGAGTCCGCCCAACTTTCCCAGAATCTAAAATCTCGGCAAGAGGAGATGGATCGTCTCCAAGGTAAGATAGCTCGTTTATCTGCCGAATGTTTCGAAGTTAAGTCTGAGCGGAATTCATTGTGGGCTACTTTGGAGAAGGAAGCAACACATAGAAAACAGTTCAGAGGAGGGTGCTCTGCCTAAAGGCCGCCATCAGAAATAAATGCTTTTTTCCTAAACTGATCTTCACTGGAAGAACGGGCCGAGTACCTCACCCTTTTCTTTTTCCGCCACGAACGGTTATGGGACTTTTTAGGACTTTTCTTCGATTGGATGCCAATGTAGAGATCAACTTCATTGTTTGTAACTTTTTTATTGGTAAGGAGAAATTTTAAAGAAACATTGGAGCTTTGTGCATGTCTCACTAAGGCCACTGCGGAGCTTTTCCTGTAAAATGTAGAAACATAGCTTTTGTTGTAATAATTTTGTCTTCGTTTTGTAAGGATTATCCATATATGGTAATGAAGCTTTCTCTCAGCCACATTTGTGAATTTTTCTGATTCGATAATCATTCATAAGGTCAGTCGAGGGAATACCAAAGAGAATCGCGTGAATCATTCGTGGAGAATATACAATTATTGAAAAATACTCCCTGAATGTCGATTTAATTTTTCCAATATTGGAGCGCATGATTCTGTCGATAATTATTTCATTGTATTGTAATGGCGGATCGCTCGCTTACCGATCGGTAGGAGATCTTATCTCGCGTTTCTGATGGCGGGGGATCCGATCGGGGAGAAGGATTCGACCGAGTTCTGTATATATTATTCGCTTTGGGCCGAGCCCTCACAATTTTATTTTTGGGATGCTGCCCCAAAAGGCCTATGCAGGAAGGGCCTTCTCATCTCACGCTAGGGATAGATATCGAGCTTTAGGTGCTATAGGGAACCTTGTCTTTGCGAGTTACCAGCTTATGAGGAGTTACTCTTTTGGAGAATTTTGACTTTGGGGGTTACCCGCTTATGGGGAGTTACCCTTTTTGGAGATCTTTGACTTTGGAGGTTACCCGCTTATGGGGAGTTACCCTTTTTGGAGATCTTTGACTTTGGGGGTTATCCGCTTATGGGGAGTTACCCTTTTTGGAGATCTTTGACTTTGGGGGTTACCCGCTTATGGGGAGTTACCCTTTTTGGATAATCTTAACCTGCAAATAACTTTTTGCAATTTATTATGCAAATAATTTTATTAATATTTACCTTTTAACGATGGAGGTTCTTTTGACCCGATCCGCTCTTGATGGTGAAAATAATCATATCCGCTCAGCCCTTGGTTGATGCTTATCTTACCCGCTCTCGGCGAAAGTGTTCTCAGCGGTGGCATTAACAATCATCCGATTCGCTCCTGGGTACGGATGTTGTAGCTTTACGAGTTTTCAGGATCTTTGCTTCGAATTTCCGATAGCAAAGTGATTCGGTTCTAGGGGCCGGTTTGCTAGAAAATAAATAGACTTTCTCGAACAATAATTGTCAAACACACGTGAAATTAAGCATATACCTTTTGTTTTTAAGTTGTTCTCGCTTTTATGGAGGCACTCACTTTGTATGCGTAGTGGCGCTGGGGTTTTCAACAGCTTTTACATGCTACTGCTTCCCCTTCCTCCTGCCTTGTTTATTATATTTTTGCTGTCACTTTAAGGACATATCTTTAAACGATAAAATGAGTAACGTTAAGATAGATCGATATTTCGGTACTTATTACAGGAGGGTGAGAGAATATTCGTATTTAGCACAAATTGTAACAATAGTACCTGATTCGTTACGGCTTTGTCGGCCTTTTCATGGAACAGTTGACGACTTTTGTCGCGGCCTCCACTGCTTTTCCTCCTGCTTGGCCGCTTTGGACCGATCGGCTTTTTATGCTTTCTCTTGGCGATGGATGGCGTCCGTGGAGAATTGGTGCCAATGGGGGTAGAAATCCCAGCCGATCGATAATGGCGATCCTCGGCTTTATCCTTCTCATCTTCACTTCCTCTTTTTGAAATCCTTGAAAAGACCGACCGTTTTGGCTTTTCTTCTGCTCGATCGGACGCAGGAATTCTCCTGAATGGTCGACCGTCCATGTATTGCAACCTGTCCATCACACTGGTCTTTCCGACTCCGTCGGATCTGAGGGCATCGTCCAATTGGACACGTCATCTGATTCTGTTCATTAGGTCGAGAAAACTGCTTGGCGGCTTTGTAATTAGCGATTCAGCAAATGGACAGTCTGCGACGCCTTTTGCCAAGGCACTGGATGCTGACCCTACGCTTAAATCTCCTGCTTCCAGCATTGCATCCTAGAAACGAACGATGTAGTCTCTGAGACTTTCGTTAGTTCTCTGGTAGAGGTTGCACAAGTTGTTGGCCGATTTTGGTGTGCGCGTTCGCGCTCAAAATCGCGTTACAAACGATTCTTTGAGTTGTTGAAAGGAGACAATTGATGCCTGAGGGAGACTGAGGAACCATTTCAAAACGGCTTCTCCTAAAGTGGTTGGAAAAACTCTACAGGCGATCCTTTCGTAAAAGGTATAGATCTGCACTTTAGTTAAGAATTCCGCAGGGTAAGTAACAAGGTCTGTTTTACCTGTATATTTGTCCATCACCACGTCTGTCCACTTGGGAGGCAACTCCGCCTCCAAGATCTCCTTGCAGAAAGGGGAGATGACGCTGCGATCCCTCCTTTCCGGCATTCCTCTCTTTGACTCCGTCGAGCCAAATCCTTTAAGCCTTCGTTCGAATCGCTCATCCTCACTGCTTGTCGCCGTGGGAGTAAATTCTCCTTTTGTCCTTTGAAAGTAAGAATGGCTAGGCGCGTACCTCCCTCGCTCATCGAAAGATGAGTCACACAATCTACTTGAGATATAAGAAACACTCCGGCTTGAAAACATCGGCTCCTTTCCTTTATCACGCCTGTTTATGGCTTTGGCATTCGTCTTTCTCCCATCATAAGCGTTTGACTCTTTCAAGGAGATTCCTTTGCTCCTCCTTCTTTCGAAGCCTTCTGTCGTCGGGTCCATTTCTTGACCATCTTCAAAGGCTCTGGGCATGTTTCCCATTTTCAAGGCTTGTACCACGCTCTCAGTGAGGTGGTTAAGTACAACGTGCATGTTACCTACAGTAATGGGGGCATTATCCTGCTGCTGCGCCATCATGTCATCGAGATCCAGGAGGGGACTCCCTTCAGGTGGCGACCTGAGAGGTCTCTTTCTTTGCCTTGGAATTTCAGACCCCCCTGGCTGCTGCGACCATAATTTTCCTGAGCTATTTTTTCGTAAAATCTTGAATCTGCCATGCCTCTCAACGAAAGCACCAAATGATAAAACTCAGAATATCTTTATCCTGTGATGAGAGGAGAAGGCAGTCATGAGGCTAATCAAGCTGTTGAACCTGCAAAAAGGGGTGCCCGATCTGACCCAGGCGTTAGCACTCCGAAGCTTAAGTTAGTAACTTGGGAGTAATACTAAAGTGAGAGAGAGAGTTTCGGGAGTTCAATACCCGGTGCCATCATATTTTTGGCTATGTATAGGAGATCTTGGAGGGGGGTACTTGAGTACCTTGGGAGATGATAACCGGCAGTCAGAGTGGGTGAGCGACGATGTGACAGGGAGCAGGTGTATGGTAGGTATTGGCTTGTGCCAGTGGGCTGACAGGACAAGCTGTCCCATCAGTCCGATCGGATGCTTCCTCTGCTTGTGTCACCTTCCAGTTCACACTCCTTTTGCTATTAATGGACCGCGCTTATTGAGCCTTTGAAGATGTATTTTTTTCAGTTATCACTTCTTAATTGTAATCAACATCGTCCTTCTTGCTTTGCTGCTTTATTGTGATTTTGTTTGCTCACTGCATTCCTCTTATTATGCTCTCAAAAAAGAGCAGCTTTCAATTTTATTCAACTAGGTAGGAGCATAAATATGTTTATATGTATTGCCTGTTTTTAACTGAAATTTCATCAATACGAAACTAAAAGATTAATCATTTTTGAGCTGAAATTATAGCAATTTTGAGCAGAGATGGGGAAAGTGACAAAATTGATAAAAAAAAACAAAAAATTGTGAATGGGAAAAAAAATGCAAAACGAAGATGGGGATGGGGATTACCTATAGAAAAACTTATGCAAACCAAGTTTGAATTTGATAGTTTGTTATATTTTAAGTAAACCAGCAAATTTCTCATTTTCCCAGAATTTAATATAAAAGATGTCGCTGCCTACCTAAGAAATGCATTTATGATTTCTGATAGTTATTCCATTTGCACTGTTAAATGAACTAAACTCCATCTTGCATGTGTGTACTTATTTGACATGTCGGTGACAACCTTGTAATTTTGAGGGCAGAGTTGAAGAGTTAAAAGCAGTTTGGTGTAAGGTTTGAAGAGATATGAATTTATTGCTTTATGGGCACCAATTGAATGAATCCCGTTTTTGCTCAAATATTTATTTTAGAATCAGTAATTTATATATTGATTGGCAAGAAAAGATCTCATCTAATGCCCCCACAATTTTAAAATTTTAAATAGTATCGCAAAAGCTTAATAATTTACTAAATATTAAATTTTGGATTTAAGAATAGTTAGTACTTTTTTTATTTTTTATTTTTAAATAAAATTTAAATTTTATTTATCTGTTATTTTTAAATTTTTAATATAATTTAATTTATTTTTTAATTTATTTTTCTTTTTTAATAAAATTAGAATCAATTAAATTTAATAATTTAGTATTAATTATATAATTTAATATTAAATTTAAATCTATTTATTATTTTTTAATTTTAATAAAAATAATAAAAGTAACTGATAAAAAAACGAAAAAATAGTAAAGTCTAATTAAATAATTAATTCATATATTACAATAATAATAATAATAATAATAATTAATTTAGTAAAGAAAGATTTGTTCTTACTAAATTGGGAAATTTTAATCTTTGAACAATTTTACTTTACAAAAAGAAGAAAAAAATGAATATAATATAATATAAAGAGATGGGATGTAAGGGATAAATTATGACCACATATATTTAAAAAAAAAAAGGAGAAAAAAAGAAAGGAGGACGAGATCGGGAACGAAAGAAGGGAAGGGGGCGCCGTCGCTCTCCTCATCGCCGATCGATGGCGCAGCCCACCGGCGTTTCCCTCCCGCCGCCGCTGCTGGCCTTCACCGCCGGTCTATCCTCCGCTCATGGAGTTTTTCTGCTTCTCCTTTCTCGCTACAATCAAGGTAAGTTCCTCTCTTCTCTCCGGTGAACTGCGACGGCAGACGGCGACTTCTATGGCACCGGCGAGCTTCTTGGGATGAGGCAAATCCGGTGACGTTCTTCTTCAGTTGTCACTCGCCGAAAAATCATCAGGTCGGCAGCCAAGTTATTGGCGATTTTTGGGATCGAAAGAAGGAAAAAAACGTAAAAATTCGACTCTGTGACTACAGATTTATTTTTCTCTCTCTTTAGTATTAATTAATAGAGCTGGTTACAGAATTTATTATTTCAAATTAAAGCTGAACGTGTGATGTTTTTGTTTAATCTCTTTCCTTTGTCGAATATGGGATTGAGTTGTTGTTAGTTGTTGCAATTGATGAATATAGATCTGCTAGTGGTTGCTTCTTTTTATGTTTGAGAAGTATTAATGCACTGGTGATTGGTATTTTTAATAAGTTATTAATTATGTATGATTGAGGTTAGAGAAAATCTTGGTTGGCAGTGGTGATGCTGCTGGTTGGTCACGGTTGAATAAAATTTGATAGTTAAATTTAATTGATTCTATAGCTAAATTGGCTCATTTGTTTCCTCATGGTTTATTCTATCTTCATTAAGTTTTATTATGTTGATAATTTGATTGTTGGATTAATGGGTTATATTACATTGCATGTTGATCGTAATTTAGAAATTTTGTTGATCGTAATTTAGAAATTTTGTGAATACTTAGTTGTTCAATTTTATAAGCCTTATTCAATATGATATATATATATATATATATATATATATATATATATATATATATATATAAAATAAATTATGAATATTATCGAGGTAGGGGATTTGAGTTTTGCTTGTTTAATAGATTAGCCTATGTATGAAATAAGATGGGTATTACTTGAAAAATAAATTGTTTAATGACTTATAGCTGTAATTGAAGCCAGTACACATGTAGGAAGTTTAGCTTGGGTTACAATATATATACTTATACATATATAGTTTTCATGGAAGCTTAATTCTAAAATAAGTTATTTACAGAGGAACTTGTTTGTGGTCTTGCTTAAATATATCATTTTGCTAGACTATATTTCAGCACATACCATCCTTATGATAGGGTAACTGAATGATTTTCAAAGTATATGTTTGCTAGCATATCACAAGTAGCCAAGTTTATGGCATATGCTCTAGTGAAGTGAATTGCTTTGCTTAAATGCTTCACTCTTATTGCCTTATGGAAAGTAAATAAATGTTGTGATGTGAATCCATTGACAATAAGAGTTTAGTTATATTTTAGTATAAACAAGCGGTGAAATGAAAATAGCATATTACATAACTATCGTGAAGCTATAAGAATGTGTTCCCAAAGCAAAAGAATGAAGGAGCTTGATGATTAATATATATATATGTGTGTGATCATGTTAGAGTGTACAATTAGTTATTTATGATTAAATTGACTACAAAAGTGAATTAAGGAAAATTTGCAAAGGTACGTTTTTGTGAATTAATTATGAATTAAAATGAAGTTTAATGCAATTGAATGATGTGTCTACAATTTGATGAGTAATATATTATAGTTTTTAAGCAACCAAGAGCAGTATATATACATTTTTATAATTATATGGTAATATGTATTTATGAATATTTTCTAGTGCAGTTTCCTGCTTATGAGTATAGATTTGATCATATGAAGATGTTATCATATTTATAAATGGTTTATACTTGAGTAAACACATGATGTTAGATTCAAGTCACATGTGTATACCTATGAGCATATACATCCGTGAAACCAAATATTATTATTATTATTATTATTATTATTATTATTATTATTATATGACAAGTATTCAGTCATGTATTGATGATAAATAAGAATTCTCTTGATTAAATATGTTGATATTATGTTGGCCAATAAAAAGGCACAGAAGGTGAATGTTTTATGTCTTTAAAGTTTATATGGTGATATTTTTCTGAGCAAAATGTGACAATATAAGAACAAGTATGACTTTTATTTACAAGAATGTGATAATAATGTGATGCTTAGACAAGTTAAAGTATAAGTAGCTTATTAACATTGTCGACTACTATTTTACTACTTGGCATTTTGTTTAATATGTTGATATGTTTAATCAGTCCTTTTATATGTATTCTTTTTATTTAGCATTATGATTTTAAATTTATCTTCTAATGTTATATATCAGAAAGCGATATTAGGTTATAACCTTAAGTTTTTTTATTTTATTTTATTAAAATCATTAGCCAATCAATAAATGCAAATTCCTTTGTTTGAACTGCCTACCATGAAATTATAAGTAGGTTCTTAATGTTGCAAGTTTGCATTTAATACAACTCATTGGTGTTAATTTTTGATTGCTTGTGACCTGCATATTAGCGTATATATCTTATAAGATTTGATTTTATATTGTATTAGGATTGCCGGCATACATGTGAAACAGGGATGGAGGGTCACGTCAAGTGATCTGGTCCCAGGAACGCAAGGTTACGCCAAGTAATTTGGTCCCATGAGCATTTGGTTCCATGAGTTCACCACGAGACAGGGACGCAGGGTCATGCCTAGTGATCTGGTCCCAGGGATGTAAGGTTACACCAAGTAATCTGGTCCCATGAGTATTTAATTTCATGATTTCACCACGAGATATGCTAATTATATATATGTATGATTAACTAGAGTAAACGGTATGGTATCGTACCTCGAGTTATATGATCCCTTCAGTACATAGAAATTTCTTATTTGTAAGAGTAATAGAGTAAATTTTTGAACAGTAACAACGCAATAAATTAAATATAAGTCAATTTTAGTCGTTAGATATATCTTTATGAATCTTATGCTTTATAGAGCAAAAATGTACATTAAAAATTAAAGATGTGCAATTTATTGTGGGGTTGCTGGACCGAGACAAAATGTGTATATAGAAGAGTTTAGTACTTGATATCTAGGCATAAAATTCATAAAGAGATTGAGTTTGTTGCTACTTCTATCTATTGGGTTGATTAGTTATTAATTTCATATGCGTTTATGATTAAAATTTTATTTTGTGTGAATTTGATGAATTAACTAAGCAAGTAGAAGTTTGCAAATCAATATATATATTATGTTAATAAATTGAGAATCTTAAACAATGTATTCATTCCAAGTGATAAACAGTTTAAAGTAGACTTTGAATTATAATGTCTGATTTATAGCTAAATGCATGTTTTATAGTCTATGGTCATTCTTAACTTTCGATATGAATAATTTAGAATATAGCAAATATTTATGATAATGATTTAAATGTATTTGAAATGAAAAGAACAATAGTAAGTATAAGAATGAAGATATCATGATAATAAATCTTTGTGAATTTGCATTATTATGTGAAGTTTGATTTTAAATATAGATATTATGTGGATATAGTTATGTTTTCTTAATTTGGATTAAATAAAACTTTAAAATGCTATGTTGAACTACAGAGTTGAAAAACTACGTGATTCTGATTCCCTAAATGGAATACGTAGTAAGCTTGAGAATAGACATCTCAAGTCCGAACCAAATTATATTAATGCGACATGTAATTTAAATATTATATAAATTTAGTGAGTTGTGTGAATGATTTTTATATGAACTGTGTTTGAGTAATTGTAATTGTGTTGAGATGAAATTATAGAAATGTTGTGTTGTTGATTGAAGTTCTGGAGTGGAGGAATAATTATGGGATTGAAAAATTAAGTTTTTGTAGGTTTGGACAGCATGAATTTTAAGTTGTTATGTTGCCGAAATTTCATTTAATTGAATAGTAAAATTGATAGTGTTTGAAATGTTAATATAAGATGAATTTAGGATGTATATAAAGGGTGTTATATCTCATATGTGCAAGGGCTCGCAAACCCTTATACACAGGTGTGCAAGGCTTCATTCTTGCTTAACTTGCCCTTTTAAGCTTTCAATCGGGGATATTTCATTGTTCGACATCTTGCTCCACTCGATCACTCAAATCAAGAATACAAACACTTAAAAATACTTTTCAAAGAAGGATTTAAACTCGAAAATGATTCACCATCCTCAATCTACTGTCTTTTAAGGAGCAATTTTGCTCGTTAGGTAATCCAAATAAAAGCATTTTTAGGATTCGGTGTCTGCATATTGTTTGCATGTTTTTTTTTTATATATTTCTTCACTTCATGTCTTAATTCATCGTTGTTCTACTACTCACGATTTATCTATCATCTTGCGTTGCTGCTATTACTTGGTTATGCTCTATTGAGTTTTCTCTATCAAATCATAATATCTCAAGTTTGAAACATAGTGTAACATTCTAAAAGTTTCAAAATCATGAATAATATATTATGAATTGTGATTAATATTTTTTGAGATAAATAGTACTCTCTAGAACATGAATATTATATTTTTAGATTATAAATAGTGCCGTTTGAGACAAATCCGAATGCAAGTTTAAGGTGAAAACAAATTAATTTTAAGTGTTAAAAATTGAAATTAAAATTTGAGTTATATTTCGCAGTAGATAATTACATATTTGATCAAGTTTGAAATTGATCAGCATATTAAAACAATCTAACTGTCTAATATGATAAGTTATATGTGATGTCAATTATATATTTTAAATAAGAAGATTGAAAAAATCAATGTTAACATCGAACACCAAAAAAGTCAAAACTAAACCATCAAATAAAAAGCTGAACAAAATATATCTAATTACTTATAGTTCAATTTTTAGTTTCAATTCAATTATTTTTAGTTCTAAATGTGATCCAATAATTGATTTAAATTCACTTAAAAATAAGTGATTCAATCATAAAAAAATAATGATTCTGAAATTCAAATCTAAAAAAATTAATTCGAAGTATTATGAACTCAAATACGTTTAACCCAACCTATTTTTTAGGTTTAGGTTTACATTTGAAAATAGTTTGACACTATTTTACTTTATTATTTTAAAAATATTTTTCTAAATGATTATTTTATATTATAAAATATGTGCGTATTATTTTAATTTTAAAAATTAGTATAAATTTTATTTTAAGAATATAATTTTTTAAAAAATAAAAATACTTTCTATTTTAAAAGACCATTCAATTTTCTAATTTAATAAATGAATATATTTTTAATTTTTAAATAAAAAATTATTAAGTGAATACATTTTATAAATTAAACACTTCAATTTTCTTAACAAAAACAGAACATAGAAAGTGAAAAATTATTTTCTGTAATTAAAACGAAGCCTTACTTTCAGACTCGCATCTTTTTGGCCTATATAAGCAGACATACTTCGCCACCTTGACATCGTATAATTGTTAGGTCAAATTATTATAAATCCCAATCAGTCTCTTTCTCTAGCTCTCTACGCACTGACCCCTGCTCCTAGAATTGAACGACGTAGAAGAGAACGGAAACAGCTCCAAACATTGGAGAAACGTAGCCGATATGAGTAAAAGTGGCGGCGGCGGGGGCAGAGGAAGCGGAGGTGGAGGAGGGGCTGCTAGGATCACGATCCCGAAGACCGTACGAGAAACGATACAAAGCATAAGGGAGATCACTGGGAAGCAACACAGCGATGAAGATATTTTCTCTGTTCTTCAAGACTGCTCTATGGATCCCAATGATACTGCCCAAAAGCTACTGTATTTAGGTATACTCAAAGATATATGTTTCTGCTTACCCGAACTCAGGCATTAGGGCTGTTGTTTTTCCTTTTTTCTTTTTTATTGTTTGGGGATTTTAGGTACAATTTTTAGTGTTCCTGATCGTTGTTTGGTTTTTGTAGTTTGTGGATTGTGATCCGTGGTTTTTACGGGTCTTGTATTTGTAATGTTTGAAATCATGGACTTGGAAAGGCGTTAACTTGACAATGTTATAGCTGACAAATTTGGTTCTTGAACATTGTTTTGATCTATCTATGGCTCGAATCAGCTAATCAGCTCTTGTTTTAACCTCCTTTTTTATAATTATCTTTTTTCATAGAACTTCAGTGTGTCTAAGATTTCCTCGGCTCGTGAGACTTTCCCTTATTTACAATTAGGCTTTTTTTGATTGCTCGAACAATTTTGATGCTTTCTTGCATAGAAATTTGAGAAGGGTTCTCAACCATTTACAATTCATCCCAATATTTCTGGATTCTTTGCTTGCCAATGATGCCTTTTGCATGCCTCATTTGTAGTACAAATTGGGGCTTTATTAAACATGTTTGCTCTAGTTATTTCTTATGCATACATCCCTTCTAAGTTGAGATGAGAAGTTTCTTTGTTTTACGAAGCATTTATCTCACATCAGCTTATTTATAACAATTTTCTGCGTCCTAATGAGCAATTTTTTTGGCTGGCAGATACATTTCATGAAGTCAAAAGAAAACGTGATAGGAAAAAGGAGGTAATTTGTTTTGTTCTTTAAGAAAGTTTATATGTCAGGACTATCTATGACACGGCATGCTACTGCCTCTTTTAACTTTTGTCCATTCCAAAGTGTTAAGTTCATTTCATGACTTCAATAATTAAGCAAAGGATGAGACTGAGAGGTAGTGAATTGACATGATAAAGGATCCTCTGCCGTAGCGTGGCAACAAAGTATGTTTCTGTCTGGAGATAGTGGAGGCATTTGAGTCTCCTTGTTTTTCTTGGTCAATATGAGATTTGTTTCCTTAAAAATTCTTATTGATTCAAAGTTAAAAATTTGTGAAGAGCGTGATGTTTTCCTGCCTTGATCTGCCTATTGCAGTCTGAGATTGTTATCCTTTCTGTCAAAGTTGTTACTCCTATGCCATTGATGCATCTGCGTGTTGCTTTTTGTCTGTTATCAGATTATGCCATCAATCTATCAGTGTATAGTTTTTTAGTAACTTTCATTCCATTTTAATATATATATTAACATTTTTTAGTTTCTTTGGTTTTTCATGGGTGACAACTGATCAAGGATATTATAATAGTTGGAATGATAATAATATATCTCTAGCATTTTGTTTGTTCAATTCTCATCTTACTTTAGTATCTTAGATTGCTTGACATTGTCTTTGTTGGTGCAGATATTAGGCACCATAGGTCGAGGATCTAGGAGTGGCCGAGGAAATTATTATGCAAAGCATGCTTATCCTGGTAATCCTTCTGCTTGTTCAAAATGCAAACTGAAATTTTATGCATCTCCTTTTGTTTTTACCCTAAGCATAGAAATCTCTATGACTTCATTTTAATTCTTGTCATAATATGTATCCATTTAAAACCTGCTATGTGTATTGTAGATTTTATTATCGAAATACCATGACCTAAGAGAATTATTACAGGGATGACAGCATGAGTAATTGGATTTTAGGGGTTTCTTTGAAATGAGAATGTGATATGGCAAACTATTCTTCTTGTAGTATGAATTCATATATTTTTAACTGAACCTCAACTACTTTTCTTGAACATTTTTTGGAACTTGGCATACAATTATAAAGTCTTGGGCTCTATCCCAAAGATGAAAGTGACTATAATGCAGGATATGCTTAAAATGTTTAAACATCATCAAATGGGCCTCATAGGCCTCAATATGAAGCCCCATGATATTTTCTAGGCTTTCCTATAAAGAATAAAAAAGGAATGAAACCCCACACGTTGAAGGGTTTGTTTTGTGGTTTGTTTTTTTGGTTAATTTCACGGTTAGAAAAAGCTGAAAGCTATTAAAATTTGACTTTTTTTGTGGTTCTTTCTACCAACCACCTCACTATTCCTCCTCGCATGCTGCCTTAGGAAAGAAAAATTATCAGTCTTTCTAGTTGAAATTCGTATAATTTCTGCAACTGCAGAGTTTATTTTGAGAATATTTCTTGATTTGTGAGCATTACAAATGGATGAATTGACTTGCACGCTGCTTTTTTAAGATGCTGTGGCTGGGAGAAACTCAGTTCATCAGAGGGAAAATGGTGTCCACCACACGACAGAGAGGGGTTCTTCAACCTTTCTGCCGGTAAAGGAGAAAATAAAGAGTGATGCAGCAGTTCCTGAGACAAAGTAATTTATTTATTTTGATCTTTCTCCAGTTATGGTTTATGTGTCAATGTTGAATTTGTTTAAGTAAATTGATTCCTTAGTTCTACTGCTCAGATTTTCAAATCTCAACTCCTCTCCATTGGAAGGGAGAAGGCTGCTTTATATGTTCTAAAATAAATAAAAGAATAATCACATATACTTTTGTAGAGCTTCAACTGTCATGCCTAATGGCCCTTCAAGTTTATCCAATGGGAGTTCTTCTCCTGGATGTGGCCCCCAGTCACCTGATGGTGGAGATGTCAGTAGTATCCATAGCAAATCTGATGATGATGTCGTGAAACTAAGCACATTATCACTGCTTCCTGCTGTACCTTCAACCGTCCCTGATCAGAAATCTCAATCTACAATTCAAGTTCAGCAAGGAAACCCAACCTCTCCAACTATTCCAGCATCTGTATCTGGTGTTTATTCTTCTGCTACTGACCCTGTATTGGCCCCACCTATGACCTGGAATCCTGGTGCTGTGGGTGCAATCAAACGCGAACTAAGATGTCAGCAAAATGCTGTGGAACATGATCATATGGAAGGAAATAAACATGCTTCCTTTAGTGTTGAGACAGGATTGCCAAAGAATGAGAAGGAAGCTCCTACTGTTCTTCGAGCTGTGAATAAAAAAATGGCACCTGATGTATCAAAGGAGGTCAAAATAAATGAGTTATCTCAAACAGAGCAGCCTTCTTTGCCAACTCACAACAGCTCTTTGGCTGCAGGGCCTGCTACTGTTCCAGATGCTAACCATTCATCTCAAGAATCAGATGTCCCTTTAAAAGGTATTGTTCACTTTTTTCTCAAGTTATGACTACTTGATTCTGCATGGTATTGTGCACATTTGATCACCGGTAACTTTTGTGGAAAAAAAAAAATTCATAGCATCTCAATACTTGTGACATTGGAGCAAAGAGTTCTTTTGAAATTTTTGCTTCTTGATTTTTTAAATTTCTGCATGTTTTGCTCACAGTAGCCTCATTGGAAGATGCACAAGCTGAAGAGAGTGCTGCATTGTTAAAGGAGCAAACTATCTCTAACGGACATGTTACGTTTCCTGATCACTTCAAAGTCCCTGAAGCTTTAAAAAGTGGGTTGACTTTTGGAAGCTTTGATTCTAATTCTGGAATGGGAAGAAAGTGTAGCAACATTAATGACTGGGAAATTAACTATGCACATGCTGCTGAATCATTGCAAGGAACTGGTGAATCTGCTAATGAAACTTCTTCTAGGTTGGTGATTATGACATTACATTTCTTATTTGGCTCTAATCTTATTCTGAGTTTCTGAGTCATGTTTTTGTGATTCTTTTAATATTTATGGATTTTAAGAATGATGGAATCAGTTGTTTTCAGGAAAAAAAGTGATGGAATCATTTAACTTGGCAGGCAACTTCCAATTTAACCATCACTTAGAATACAGGGGAAGAAAAAAGGGCTTTATTCATCCTCAAGTTTTCCTGGGGCCTTGTATGGCTGGTTACATTATATGGTTAACCTTAATTTGGTGTTTGCTTATTTATTTTATTTGCCTTTTACACCTTGCCTTCTATGCAGTTGTAATATAGTGAACAATTTGACTCACCAGACAAAGGAACAAAAGAAATATAATTAAGAACTTATGGTTTGCCTTTTTTTTTTGTGTTTGTTTTGGAAGTTCTTAATCATTTTTTTTTTTCAAATATAAATTGCTTGCAGTGATCAAAGCCTTTCATCACCTGTGGTGGATCATCCTGATCAACCAGAATCTCCTCAAGTATTTGACAAGGCACCTAAGCCAGAGGCCAATATTTCACTTTACACAGACTCGAAATCTGATAAGCAGGCACAGGAAATAATGTTATTTTCAGAAGGCCATCAGAATACCACTGTTCCAATTGTTCCAAATTATGGTTTTGGCATCATGCCACCCTTGCAAGCAGGACACTTTGTACAGTTTGAAGGACAAGAGACTCAGGCACGCGATGTTTCTCGTAATGGCTTTGTTGTAAGTTGTAAATCTTATTGCTATAATTCTTCGTCATTCATCAAGTTTTTGTCTGACAAAATGTGTCCATTTATCAAGTTCTTGCCTTGCGAAGTTCATGATTATGTGGCTAAGATTTGGGGTATTCTTCCAACCAATCTGAAAAGTGTGACCAAAACAAAGGAGGAAAAACTGGTGACGTGAATTTATTTTGCCCTTGGTTTTGTTACCATTTATATGGGTTTCACTCACTAATAATAATGTGAAGGAATTTTGATAGAATAAAGATAAACTCAACCTTAAGGACTCTTCCAACATATAATACCTTCAAGAAACCAATCTCTATAATGAGTCTTCAAAGCTCGTTTGTGAAAGCATATTTCTTCCATTCAGTGACTCCACTGTGTAAAATCTTTCACAACCCATCTCTGAAAATTGAATTTTTAACATGAAGAAATTGAAATATGGGTGAGGGAAGGGGGAGAGAGATAAAATTAGAGGGGGTGAAAGTAAACAGTTTTGTTATAGCTGTCTAAGAAAGAGATGGAGTGGGGGAGGACCATGTGGCAACATGATTTCAGGAGGCTTGAAGGTAACTTAGTCTTAAATCTGATACATTTGTCATTTAACCTAAACAAATAGCCAGATTCTGAAGTCCATGAGTTGGGGAAGCAAAATGCTTTGATCCATAAGGTATTGCACTAGTTTGATAATTTCCTGTGGTAAATTAATTTTTCAATAGTCTTCCTCTGCTGATGTACAAGTATGCCTTCAGTTTTTGTTATGTGATTTTGTCAAATGCTTGGGCTTCTTTTGATTGTTGCAAATAAAATTATCGTGCTGTTATTCTAATTTGTTTCGTGATGAACTGCAGAATGAGAATCCTACAACATCATCTAGCCCAAGCCCAACTCCAACTCCAACTCCAACTCCAACTCCTCCTGTTCAGAACCCTATAGCTGCTTCTCCACAGCCAGTTCTTTTTAGACCACCATATCCACCTAATTATTATCCATATGGGCACTACTTTAATCCGTACTTCATGCCTCCCATGCACCAATTCCTAACCCACAATGGGCTTCCTCAACAGCCAGCAACTGGCAATGCATATCTTGGACAGGCAGCTGCTGCACCTGGAGTGAAGTTCCCTGTTCCACAATTTAAGCCAGGAACCAGTACTGGAAACCCAACTCCCACTGGAATTCACTCTTTATATGGTACATATGGCTCGTTACCTGTTGGTTTCAATTCTGATCCAGCTGTGACCTCAGGAAACTCTCCAAGCAACCAGGATTTATCAGCATCACAGTTGAAGGAAAGTCAAATCTATGCAACTGGACCACCGGTTGGTTTCTCTTCTGGTTTATTTTTTAAGGTGTCCTGTTTGCATCAGTTGATATTATTTATGTCCTATCTCTGGTAATTTTTATTGTTGCAATTTGAAGCTAGAATTTATATAATGTTTAATCCTCCTCTGCATTTTTTAGTGTAAAACTAGATAGGCTAGAGGCTTTCAAGTTCCATGTCATTATGTAATGAAGTCTCAGGTGTTCATTTAGTTTCTTGGATGGTGATTTTTCTTTTTTGAATGTTGGTTATGCAGAGCGATGTTTCAGCTTGGATTTCCCCATCAGGGCAAGATGTATCCAGCTTGCACCTCAATTCCTTGTACCATCTCACCCCTCAGGGACAGCACCTCACCTTCTCCCCACCACAACTTGGTCATGGCCCCTTACCTGGAATTTATGCACCAGTACAGAGTCTACAGACAATAGCAGCTGCTCCATCAACTGTTAATCCACTTCTTCAGCAATCTCAGTCTATGTCTGCAGCTATAGAAACTGTGGGACACCTAGCTGGTGCTTATCAGCAGACTCAACTTGCACAGGTCAACTGGAACCCTAGTTATTAAGCAGGTATAACCTCAAATGTGGCCCCAAAGAAAAATATATCGACTGGTGTGAATCACAGGAAGCCTCAGGGTTCTTGTGAAAGATTGGCCGGATCTTAGTGTAAATATAAAGTGCGGCCTGGAAATTTTAGGCTAATATCATAGGGGGGATACAAAATGCTGACATTGAACTACAGAAATATAGGTCCAGCTTTTTTTTTTTTTTCCTTGTTTTAGATCTCATTTTCCCCCCATCCCTTTCTAGAACATTTTGTCTTGGATGTTGGATTTTTTTTTTTTTACTGCTTGGCTGAGACTTATCAATTCCTTGAGAAGCTAATGGGTAATTGAGGCGTCAAAGTGAAGAGTCGGTGAGATTTACCAAATTTTCAATGTCAGATAGTCTCACCTGTATACTAAATTTTGGGAAACAGTGAATTATACAATTGTAATTGATATGTCAGAACTGGCAGATATATTTTCTTTTAATTTTTCAGTAGCTCTCTTTGGTTAGATTATATGTATATACACTGATATAATGTGAGAAATTTTGTTTATCTTATTTTTATTGAATTTGAATATCACAAATTCATTTGATCAAGAGATCTTGAAATTAAACGTTGGGTTGTGGTAATGAAACAGCAAATCTCTCTTGTACATGTTTACATGGGCACTAACATAACATTTGTGTGGGACCTTGGATGATCAAGTATTGATTTTTGGATCAATTTGGTCAATATTATGGCTCCCTATTAGACATTTGGGACATGTTCGAGCGATGCATAAAAACTAATTATGAGAAATTTTGTTACTTATTTGTGAGATTGGTTGGATGCCACTGTTAGCTATGAAGTTCGATGTTTGAAATTGAGAAAATTGGCCACTATAAACAATGGTTCACCAACATTACAAGGTTGAGCTTAATGCCAAGTGTAAAGAGGAAATATGAAACTAATTTGTGTATAACTTCAATAAATTGAATCAAAATTCCTATAATTATACGCTCACCTATAATACAAGTTTAAATTGAAACTCTACAGAACAATTCCATTACTGATTGGGTTTGAGTCTCTACTATCTTCAGCGGGTTTGGGTTTTGACAAAGGTAAGGTTTGGTTGTTAAGCTGATTGCTTACTTTTTCATGAGATTCTCTCAGGTTAAGCGAAGTGTAAACTGACATTCCACAGAGAGCTGCTACAGCTCCACTGATACTCACAATTCCTGGATCTGAATTGAAAATCACATACCCTCCTAGTAGAATAACACAAGTCTTGAACTGTCCTAAAACCACATGAGAAGTTGCAGATGTTGCCCTGCATTGTAACATTGTTAATCACTTAAAACATTCTTCATATTCTTCTGGATTCAACTGTGTAATTCAGAAAGAGCCTCACCCGAGAGCCAAAGCACCTGACCATTGAAGAAGAAATCCTAGCAGAGCTGATATAAGAACTGCAGATGAGTTATGAAGATTCCACTCGAACGATAACACTCCTGGTGGGTCTAACCATGGCATCAAGGCTAGTAAAAAGAATATTGTCACCGGTGTAGTCTTCCACATCAATCTACATTCGTTAAGATCAAAATCGCTTGACGTTAAATAGAAATGTAGAGACCGTTTTTTCAGAGGGAAAGAACATGCTGATCACTTACGCCAGAGCAGTCCAATTTGCTTGTTGCTGCAGATTAGACCATAGAATCTTGTTTATGGCACTTGGAATTATCCATACGATTGCAATGCAAGCACCGAATAAATTGAACTGTAAATCTGTAACTGTTGCAACTCCAACACCTGCTGAGACAACTACCAAAGACAAAACCTGCAAACCAGTAATAAGTAGCCGAAAAATGACTGCATGTACCTTCACACTATCACATCAAGAATCCAAAACTAATACTGACCTTTAAAGAAGATATTGTTTTCCTGTACAGAACAAACTCTGCAAGAACAATAGTAGGAGTGACTGCAATTTTAGCCATCTGATAGAAACCAACGCTGCGCATAAGCAAACGAGTGAATAAACGAGACAAAAATGACACGAAACACATCTGAAATTCAGCAATTTGAACCTGTTATGCTTGAGGCTGGCATTGGCAAGGCCAGAAGAGAAAGACATGACTGCTCCTAAAGAGAAGAGGGAAGTGAAAGGAGTGGTTCTGGACGGAGGGGAGATTGGAAGCAGAGACAATGCCTTGAATATGGCAAGCAGAATCCAAGCAGTAACATAATGGATCAACGTGAGAAAGATTGGGAAACTAAACCCAATTCTCCCCATCACCTACCACCACAAAAACACATACAAGATTTCAGTTTGGAGGACTAGAGAAATGTGCAGAAAAAAAAGAAAAATTGAAACAGCACTAACAATCTTGTTTGCCATAATGACACCAACAGCAACCATGAAATTGAAGGTCATAGCCACAACAGGTCCACAGAACCGTTGCTGTTGGCGCTTTGCGCCTTCTGAAGTTCGAAGATCATTGTAAAGAGAACCTCTGATTACTTCTAATGCTCGACCTGATAATTTTGACAATGAGAACTCATGAAATTCACAAAATTGAAGACAAATCTAAACATAGGATGGGAATTACCAAGTCCGAACATCATGTATAGGACATTTATATAGTATCAATTGTTTTATATCCCTATTTTCACAGAGATGAAAGTATAAATCTATGGCTTATATGGAAAGAAGCAAACAAACGTCCATATGGACCTCAATGGGAGATCAGACAGAATGATAATGCCAAATTCATGATTAAACAAAAAGATTAGATGATTAACAATGTTATATATTAATGTTAATGTGAGATATGAATTAACAATTCTATATAACAAATAAAGAATAAAAATAGGATCTTTATTTGAAAAGAACCTGCTTCTCCTGCATCGCTATCTTTCCTCTTGAAGTTGAACTTTCTGGTATCACTCCCAAGTATAAATTCAAACAACCCCATAACATCCAAAAAGCAAAAAAATCACATAATAATAATAATAATACACCATTGATAAGAAAATGAACCCATCATTAGAAAATGAAAAGATGATCAAACACTACAAAATGAGGAGTTAATAACAGGTGCTTGATAGATATGTAACAATGGAGTTTGGAGATAGGAAGTTGAGAGTCCTTCATCGTAAGAAAGATTTGTTATTTTTGAAAAAAAAAACACTACGATAAAATTAATAAATAAAGTTAGTAGTAGATATCATGTAGGAAACAATTTGTATAATGCATACGTGTCAATAATAAATTATTATTGGTTGTTTGTTGAAAACAAGAAAAAAGAAAAAAGAAAAAAAGTCATGAAATAATTACATGGCAATTTTCTGTATTTTTCGTAATTATATTGTTTTTATTATGATGGATAGGTAGGTACTAAATTTAATTGATGTAGGTTTCCTGAGAAGTTAAGGAAACATCACTACGTATTTTATGTTTACTACAAATTTTGTATTTGGTCAGCAGGAAACCTTGTGATTATTTATTTTTTTTTATTATATAAGTTTGGTAACGTAATAGAAAAATAATTAAATTTTCAACCATTTGTAATCCAGAGTTAAATGTAGTATACAGAAAATTGAATTGGGATTTAAGCAATTGAATTAGAGAGAGTTCTTACGAAAAGATCAACAAGTGGGTCCAACAAAAGAGCAATCAGTTTTTCTTATAAATCATGCTTATGAGTATTATGATGCTAATTATGGAAAAAGTAATATTAACCACTTGAAAGTGATAATTTTCCATTCCTACAAAGCAACATGGACGTTCTTCTCTCCTTTTATGAGTTAACAAGCAAAGCTACCTCCCTCTAACAAAGGGATAACATATAAATTCCCTGGAAGACGTATCAAAAGGCACAAAGCATACCATGAAAACTTCATGCACTTGATTGATTCATTCGCAAGTTTAAAGCTATTTCATACAGTTTTTAATGATGAGTATTACTCACACTTGTGACAAATTAATGCTCATGAAATAATTTAACACAAAATTTATGCATTCTACCATAAAGAACATCTTTGAGAGCTTCAGAAAAATTATTTATTAGTCTTAAAAATACCATTCTTTATATGGGATTAGATATAGGTTAGAGAATGGCTACCCAAAGCTTGGGTTTAGGACACCTACCAATTAAAATGCTCGACACCATTCAACAGATGGGCCTGTTAAAAGGAGCAAAATAAAACACAAATGAATATTTTTGATGAAGTGAATAAAATGATTTTACAGTGTAAATTTCAATTCCCGGAACAATAACAAACAAAATTATGCAATGGAACAATAGTTGAAAGAACATATTATCGCCATAAAAGTGGACGGAAGGTATAATTATTCTTGAATTTGTTGCTCAAGGTACTTGTTTTCCTTCGCGATGGCATCAAGATCAGCTTGGAGTTTGTCCACATTTAAGGTTCGGGAAGCCATAGCTGTTAGCTTCTTCTCATGATCAGCCACTTCTCTCCGTATTCTATCCAGCAAGAGGATTTTCTCAGTGATTTGTTCGAAGCAATCATGTATGCTAGTTAGGAGCCTGTAAGCTTGACGCCCTACTGGGTCTTTCTTTGCTTCCCTGCAGAAATATACTTCTTTTCAGTCAGCAATAAATAACTGTATCCTACTAGGAAGAAGTAAGATATGTGAACGCCGGAAAATTAAGATTAGGAGAAAAGCAATGGAGCATATAATATAATTCATACCTGAACACTATTTCATCCAGAACAGCATAGGTTCTGTGAAGACGTTCTTGGATAGAGTTGCTTTCTAACTGAAGCTCCCGAGTTTCCTTTAAAATTCGCTCTACATCAGCATCCTGTTTACGACTGTTTTTAGTAATCTCCTTTATCCGCTCTACATAGGATGCCCGAGATGGGAGTTTAGCTTGCTTCTCAATATCCATAGAAAGTTTTGAATATTCCTCCTCCCTACAAAAATAATGAAATATCTTCTACAATTATTATGGGCAGATATTGATAGAATATCTTCATTACGATTTGGTTTTGACAACATACCGCCTCCTAATTTCAGACAAGATAGTGTGCTTTTCCTGCTCAACTTCCCTCAACTTTTGGAGCTTCTCTTGGGCCCCTGGCATGTTTGCATAAAGAAACTCCTCGAGGCTTTTCTTTTTCTCCTCCAGAGGCTTCTTGATAGCATCCCTGGACAAACTGTGTCAGTTGAAAAAAATAAACAAAAAAAAAAAATTGGTCTACAATTATCTTGTTTACGACACATGGTAGAATTTTCTTTTTCTTATTTTAAATCCCAGATACAAGAGTATTCCAAAAAAGATTTTTCGTTTTGCAGAGGTAGAGATAAACGAAATGAAAACAAACATATTATCGGAACGGTAATATCCTTATATATATATAAAAAAAAAAGTAAACAGTAATATCCTACCATTGTGATTCCAATTCCACAGTATTACATTTACTGGAATCTATTTGCGTGTTAAGTTGCTCAAGGTAGAAGTCAATAGTGTGCCGGTCATCAAATGCCATTTCTGCTGCAGCCTTCAACAACTCAAACTCTTCGTCAAGTTTCTGTAATTCCAAAGTCCTTGCAGTTACCTCTTTCATGAGAACTTTTTCTTTATTTTCTAATATTTCACTGTCATGTGAAGTCTGGTAGAACAAAGAAAAAAAGGAAGACATCAGCAATTTCCAGATTTCATTTAACATCTCTTATGAATAATGTTCTTGGACACTTTTTTAATCAAAAATTGAGCTTTTGATTCCTTTCTATGGCTCAACATTCAGAAATTTCTTGGAAAAAAATTTTCTGTTTAACCATATATTTCAATTTTTCTCATATCATCCCAACTTGCACAGCCATTTGATAGCCCAAATTCACTCACTGGAAAATAAGCATATACCTCAGATAAGTTGTCCAAAGCAGGAGTCACTCTCTGAATATGCTCATCATCTTTCTGAGCAACAGTTTCTTCACTTTCTCTTCCTGATGCTCTTTCCTCAGCACCTAAAATATTTCCAGCTGGAGCACCAGTTAGTTTGTCCTCAACAATATTTGGTGTACCAGACCTGTCAAAGGATGCATGCACAATCTTGGAATCAGATGACTCTGCTTCTATGCTATGAAGACTCAGGTCATCAAATTTTTCTAGTGGATGATTAAGATCTAACTCTTTCTTGTCAGCCTTCTCCATAGAGCCCACCAAATTTTCAGTAGCGCCATCCCCCTCTAATTTCCTTTTGGAATTTGAATCCTTCAAATCAGCAATCTTAAACCCGTTGGATGAATCAGAAAGCCTCTCCACAAGGAAACTCACCAATTTATACAAGTCCTCTTCAGACGGATACAGGAACTGCCGTAAGCAAGAGATATAATCTGTTTTAAAAATGATTTTAAAACATTACGAATGGCAGCAAAAAACTAAGCAAAAAAGCAAGCCGGTTCTGAAGGATCAAACACATGAAAAAATGTATACATTTCCAAAAAAAAAAAACTCTTGAATGACTAAATTTTCTTAAAATTCCTCTATAGAACATTAAAAATCTCACCAAACAGCACGAATAGCCCATTACAGAAAAAGCAAGTGCATGACAGCTCCTCAAATTGGTCTGTGTCTAAATATGCTATACATACTTTGGGTCTCAATATGCATATGATTTTTATAATCCTACCATTCAAGTAAACTATGCTTTATAATCCTACTATTCAAGTAATCTATGCAGATTCTGTATTCACATGATATGAAACTGATAACCCAAATTGATTAATGAACTCTTCTACTGCAGAATGCCCAATGTTATTAACAAAGAGCAACCAACCATGGCAACAAGCCTTTCTTCTAGAAATAGCCATAGAGTTGCACGGATTAGGAAACAAATACATCAGATTTACATATCGTGTATTAGAGCTGCCTAAAATGAACAAATGATTACCCTTAGACATCCGACAAATATAGACCACGCAGACCAAATTGTGTTGTTTACCAGAAATGGAATGTATAAATTAAAATTCCATATCTAAGTCTCATCACTATATTTGTCAGTTTATCTCAAAACTTCATTCAATTCAAAAGTTACAACTCCTATATGCTGGATTTCCTTTTTTTTTTTTTTTCACAGCAGACCTTTTAACACAAATTTATCCATAAAAATAAACCGAACTCGAGTATGTGATTAATCTCTCATAGTTTTTATAAACCACACGAATTGATTTCATCCTTGACTTCAATCTAGTTGCTTTACATAAGCAACTGATTTGAAATTAATCCATCAAACACTAATTTGAAGTGAACAAAAAGCAAGCGCATTTCCATCATTTTCTCAGCAACCAAAGACAACCCAACTATTAGATACTGAAAAGAGTAGTAAAATTAAGTACCTTGTAGTAGGTAATATCTCCAATAAAACCAAGTCTCTTGACAGCTAAAGCCATATCCGTACAGATCTTGAACTTATCGACCAAGGAATCAGGGAAAGACGAAGGGAAGGACACCGTCACATCGAGGAGGTTAAGACACTGAGCAGAGATTGAGATTAGGGTTTCGGGATTCAAATCTCGGATCGAAGAAACGTTGGTTGGGATGGAGACACCGGCGTGTTGAAGCGACCTGAACAGGATGCCATCGTACTCTTCCACCGACATTCTCTACCGGCGTTTTCCCAGTCTTTGGACGTTGGAACTATCAGTAGTGTTTGCTCTTTTGTTGTCTCCTATGGATTAGTACTTCCCAAGTCCTTTTTGTATTTTGAGAAAATTACATAAAATATCATTTTTTTAACTTTAATTTTTAAAAATACCTCTATCAATTTTACAATTTTAAAAATACTTTTTTTTAAATTTATATTTTTAAAAATACATCTTTTTAGTTTTATCCTATTTCAGTGTCTAATTTTAATACTTCTAGTCCAGAATTGGCGTATGTCAGTGTCTAATTTTAATACTTCTAGTTCCACCAATTTTGCTGGAGCCCAGGCTGGATACAAGGAAAGGTAAATGTCTTGATGTATATGAATGGAAAGTTTTGGCTTTTTTTGAAAATTATGAACTTTTTGTTTTCTTCACAACACAAAATGAAGAATGAATAATTATGGCAAATTGAATTACAGAGGAAATTGAATTACAGAGCAAAGACGGTATACCATATTACATTGTGAAAATATGTTTTGTTTTTTGGTATACCGTCTCTATACCAGGTGATGTACCATATTACATAGTGAAAATATGTTTTATTTTTTGGTATACCGTCTGTATACCAGCCAATATGCTATATTGCATAGTAAAAATATATTTTATTTTTTGATATATCAAACGGTATACCAGGTATATCGACCGGTATTTCATATTGTATAGTAAAAATATGTTATGTTTTTTGGTATACTAGATTATATATCAGGTATACCAGCCGGTATATCATATTGTATAGTATAAATATATTTTATTTTTTGGTATACCAGGTATACCAGCCAATATACCAAATTTCAGAGTGTAAATATATTCTATTTGTTAGTATACCAGGTATACCATATTGTATAGTGGAAATTGCATCCCAGAAAAAGCTTTAAAATGTATTTTAAATAGTCTCCTAGCTTTGGTAATAATAGTCTCAAGAATAAAACAGGTAAGTGATTCCAACTAATACACAAGTAAATAAAGTTTACAAATCGAATTTGATTAAATTCCATCTCTACTCAAAAATCTTCTAACCATCCAATAATTTGACCTTATTTAAATAGGATATAATGCAGCCTGATTAATAATCTAGAATTGAAATGGTATTCTGGATTTTGGTATACCATCGGTATACCAAGTATACTGGCGGTATACCAAAATCCAGAATTGAAATGGTATTCTGGATTTTGATATACCACTAGTATATCAGGTATACCGTTAGTATATCAGGTATATCATCGGTATACCTAAATTCAGAATTGAAGGTATACCGCCGGTATATTGGATATACCTTCTGGTTTATAAGGTATACCAGACGGTATATCAAAATCCAAAATTGAAATGGTATTCTGGATTTTAGTATACCGCCGGTATATCAGGTACACCGTTGGTATACTAGGTGATATATCATGTATACCTAAATTCAGAATTGAAAATATACCACCGATATACCGGATATACCTTCTGATTTATCACATAATTAACCATTGAGCTACATTAATCACATAATTAAAAATTTTTTTTCCTTAACACATCAACAGCCTCTTAATCCTCTAAAGTTTTTGGAAATCATTTAATCGTTTAATTTTCATACATAATAGGTACTTACATGCTAGGTGTATATGTATTTATTTTTTCTAAAATAAAAAAAATATTTGTATTGTAAAAGAAAAAGATATGCTTTTGCTTATGTGAACACTCAGAATTTTGGTCCAAACTATCCGTGAAAGACAAATTATTGACAGAGTAAAAAATTTTAACGATTAGCAGAACAGAGAATTTGCATAGACAAAAATAAAGGTAACTATGCCTTTGTCTACCATTTCCTACTTGAACTTAATTTTCACTACACTGTTATATTTACTCTTTGCATATTTTTAAATATTTTATTCAAGCCATATTTTTAGATAACCGTGACATTGAACTTAGCCAGGAAGAGTTGTGTCTATAATAAATTCATCCTGATGTTGTATGACTTTTAATTTTAGTTCTCTCATTCACTGGCCGTGATATCCCAATCATACCAATTGACAATGGCATGCACAATATATATATATATATATATATATATATATATATATATATATATATATATATATATATATATATATATATATTACAACTAATTAAAATAAATATAAAAATCAATTATAATTTCAACAGTTAAGAGCTTGATAACTTTTTCTTTATTGACAGTTCAATTTCTACTTTATTCTCAAAAATATAATCATAAAAAAATAAGATAAATATATTTTTTAAAGATGAAATAATCTTTTTTTTTAAGTGCCTTGCACAGTTAAGGGTACTGATTGCAGTAAAAAGATAAATTATATTTATTGTATTTGTAGAGTCCCAAATAGTAACTAATTATTTATTATTTTTTAATTTAATATCGCATTCAGCTATTAGTTTATTCATAAATTTATTTATAAATACAAAATATTCTAAAAATAGAAATATAATATCAAAATTTGTGTTTTATTTGAGTTCCTATCTTATCAGCTAATAAGAAATATGTAAACGGTAAAAGTCACTAATAGATGGTAGACTATTTTCAATTATTACTCAATATTAATGATATATAGAAAGCACATGAAATGAACATTGGCTTTGTAAACTCAATAATTAGACGGCCGGCGGCGTAAATAGAAATATTCCGAAGAAAAAAATGTTAATATTGAGGCGTTGATACCAAAGACTTGAAAGAAGAACAAGAAAAGGAGGAGCGGGACGATAAGAAGGGGGTGAAAAGAAGAGAAATTTAAGTTAAATTAAAAAGTGATATTTTTAAAAATAAAAATTTAAAAAAAAATATTTTTAAAAGAGAAAAAAAAAGTATATTTAAGTTTAACATATATTTTTTTGGTAGTTTTGTAAAACTTTCTTGTATTTTTCAGCTTAATCATGGGCCCGAGGCCTTCATGAGGTGGGGCAAGCATTTACGTTTTTAATTTAAATTTAATCGATTCGAATTTAGTCGGCTCATCAAGGTTGGTAATGATTAATCCAAAAAAAATAATAATACATGTGAGCCTTCCTTGAAGTTCGCTTCGCTGGCTTAATATATAAAGTCGAATTGCGTAAATTCATGATCGAAACACTTCGCTGGCTTTCATTTAATGAAGAAGAGCATATAATACTAACCAATATGTATACTTGTCTTGGCATGTCAATTATGATGATGAGGACATGGTCTTTATTTATTAATTTATTCAAAATTGATTAAGTCGTGCAATTGAATAATATATTCAAGCATTAGGGTAAATTTGTTTTCAATTTTCTATGTTTCTTTTTAATTTGTGGCGGATGAGAGAAGTCCAAGCAAGCTATAGTACAACATCCTTTACATGCTACAACTTTTCTCATCCTAGTAACAATTTTTAAGGTTGAAAAAACAAGAAAGTTAAAGCATGGAAAGCATGTGGGCTACCAACTAAAACCCTTCATCAATAAATACTAAATAGGAAGCCATTTGGTCTAATACAGTTAATTCACTTTGAATGCACAGTTAAGGCATTAATATACAGTGATATGTTAAGGTAGTCTTCGGATGAAAATTAAGAAAATGGAAAGTAGAGATGAGGAAGAAATAGAGGACATGACATTGTCTCCTCCAATAATGGGGTCTATGCAAATTGCTGGAAACAATGGCTTTGCTCATAATATAGAGTTTATGTCTCAAGCTTACCTTAGAAACAGGTATTCTGCTGAGATTGACATTGAAGATTATACCTTCAATCTCAATCATGATCGCCCTCTTCCCATTTTTCTCAAGGTATATTATTATTATTTACACTTTAGAAATTTATTATTTGGCTGATCGATGATTCCATGCACCGAGCACTGTGGTGCACATGTGGGCATGGCGCATGAGTTTACAGTCCTATTCTAGTTCTACGTAAAAAGAAATACTACTTAGATTCATATTCATATATATTCTATTTATGAAACACAACCAATAACATATTGCCAAGCAAAATTTAAAAAAAAAAATTGTTAGTTTTATAAATTTGAAATAATTGATTTTAAAAATTATTTTTATCATTAATTTTACAGTTTGAAGATGTGGAATATAGAGTGAGGAACAGCAAAGCATCGTCAGCAAATCCAGTGAAGGCAGTGGTATCAAAAGTAGCCTCACAATTGAACACGGAACAAGACAACTACAAGAACATCCTTAAGGGAATTACAGGAAGCATTGGCCCTGGTGAAATTCTTGCTCTAATGGGTCCTTCGGGCAGCGGTAAAACAACCTTGTTAAAGATCATTGGAGGAAGATTATCGGACAATGTCAAAGGCAACATTACTTACAATAATATTCCTTATAATGCTGCCCTTAAGAGAAGGTTAATTACCCACTTAATTACTTCTCAATTATTGCTACTCAATTAATTACTGATTATTCCAACAAAATCTTGCGCAGGATTGGATTTGTGACACAGGATGATGTCCTATTCCCACAACTTACAGTCGAAGAAACTCTCGTCTTTGCTGCTTTTTTAAGACTTCCTGGAAACATGAGCAAGCAACAGAAATATGCCCGAGTTGAGATGATTATAAAGGAGCTAGGACTTGAGAGGTATTTCTTTTTGTTTTTGTTTTAGGGGATAATATTAAGTGATAATTACAAATACCTCCCTACCTATTAGGTAGGTTACAGTTACATCCCAAACCGAATTACTTAGTTCTAACTTTTGTTATAGTTTCAATTCAAACCTTCTGTTATTATTTTTTTTCTGAAATCTAACACAATGCTGAGTTAGAAGCATCACTTAAAATCCAATTGGAAGAGTAATCCCATAGAATACAACCATCTTAGCATTCCCTTAGTTTTGAATGGAGAATTCAAGAATTAAGATTTGGAAATGAGGTACTGAAATCTAGGTGATAAGTTAATATCCCTAATTTTAATGTTGAAACTTGAGACTTCCCAGTCCGGTCATAAGATTAGTAAAAAGTTGTATTCTATATTATAGATGTCGCCACACAAGAGTTGGAGGAGGATTCATTAAGGGAATATCAGGAGGAGAAAGAAAAAGAAGTAGCATTGGATATGAGATTCTTGTTGATCCATCCTTATTGCTGCTTGATGAACCAACCTCAGGACTTGACTCAACTTCAGCTAATAGACTCCTTCAGGTTCTTCAAGGACTATCTAAGGTAAATCAACAAAAAATGTTTATGCATTTCCCAAACAAGAGTGAGCAATTTTTGATGGTTTATTCAGGCAGGAAGGACAGTAATCACCACAATTCATCAACCTTCAAGTAGAATGTTTCACATGTTTGACAAACTTCTACTCATATCAGAAGGTTACCCTGTGTACTATGGGAAAGCCAGAGAGTCCATGGAATATTTTTCTTCTTTGAATTTCATCCCAGAGATTGCCATGAATCCTGCTGAATTCTTGCTTGATTTGGCAACTGGACAAGTCAATGACATAAGTCTTCCTCAGGATCTTTCTGCTCCTCCTGGCTCCCCTGATTCTGATAAACAAGTAATCAAAGTAAGAACAGTAGCTCTTTCAACTTTTCCAGTTTTGGGCAGTTTTGACATTTGTTCTCTTAATTTTGTATTAGTACCTGCAACTAAAATACAAAACCCAGATAGAACCAAAGGAGAAGGAAGACAATCATCGTCGTGCAAAGGCACCAGAACATCTCCAATTAGCAATCCAAGTTAAAAAAGATTGGACATTGAATTGGCTTGCACAGTTTATGATATTGTTCAAGAGAACATTTAGAGAGAGGTACAGAGATTATTTTGATCAATTAAGATTAGTTCAAGCTGTTGGAGTTGCAGTGTTACTAGGCCTACTTTGGTGGAAATCACAAACTGGAACTGAAGCTCAACTAAGAGATCAAGTAAAATTTGCTTCTATAATGATCCTTAAAATTCATTTTAAAGATTACCCATTAATTATTACGCTAAAAATATTGAAACTTGCAGGTTGGTTTGATGTTCTACGTTTGCATATTCTGGACGTCATCATCTATATTTGGAGCAGTTTATGTGTTTCCATTTGAGAAGATATATTTGGTGAAAGAAAGGAAAGCAGATATGTACAGACTAAGCGTGTACTATGTGTGTAGTACCCTTTGTGACATGATGGCTCATGTGTTTTATCCTACCATTTTCATGGTTATTCTCTACTTCATGGCTGGGTTTAAGAGGACCGTTCCTTGCTTCTTCTTCACTTTGTTTACTATACTTTTGATTGCAGTTACTAGCCAAGTAAGAAATTCAACTTCAAAATCCAAATTTTTAATGCAAATTTAAGTATTTGAAAGGATTAAAGGAATGGGTTGCTGTTTTAATGTGAGAAGGGGGCAGGAGAACTATTTGGAGCAGCAAGTTTAAGCATAAAAAGAGCAGGAATGTTTGCCTCTTTGATTTTAATGCTGTTTCTTCTCACTGGTGGATACTATGTCCAGGTATTTTATCTTAATAAAACATTGCTCTCTGTATTGGGTTCGAACTCAGAGATCTCAAATCTCAGTGTATTATATAATGATAAAAAAGAAAAGAATTGGAGGACTAACTAAAAGTTGGATTGAATGTGTTGGTGCAGCATATACCAAAATTTATGCAGTGGTTGAAGTACTTATCATTCATGTTCTACGGGTTTAGGCTTCTATTGAAAGTGCAATATGATGGAGAAGAGTTATATGCGTGCGAAAGTAAAGGAGGGTGTCGCCCACTTCAGACCTCGCCTTCCTTTGATACGGTTAACTTGAAAGGTGGATTGCAAGAAGTTTGGGTGCTCTTAGCCATGGCTTTCTCCTATAGAATTGTTGCTTACTTTTGCCTTCGTAGGAGGATTAGTGTTTGCCATCTTTGAGAGCTTCTCTTTTCTTTTCTGTATTCATATATTATTTTTCTAATAAAATATATATCCATTTCATCTGAACAAAATATTTACATTTATTTTTCATTCAATATTTTTATTTAAATCGGATTTAAGAAAAATTTACTAACCAGACTAATGGTGAAATATATGTTTATTTTTCAACCACCTTTGTGTATGTGTTATTTTACCATTGATTTGGTTAATAAATTTTTCTTAAATCCGATCTAAACAAAGGGACTTTATTATTAATAATGTTTTAAAAAAAATAGAATTTTTGGGATGTTTCTAAAAATATTTGAAAAATTGGAGTGATTTATTCATTTTGCAACCAAGCCAATCAAGTTATCCCCTATCATTCTTGCATCCGAATTCATCTTAACAAAACCAACTGGAGGAGGTAACCAGTGTTGATTCGAAGGGCCATGAGAGCACAACGAAGCCGAAGTGTCCACCATCATCACAGAGCAAAATTCAGCAGAAGAGGCTACAGTGGTTGCTATAATAGGCTGCAAGTTGACCGACTTACCTTTAAAACACCATTTATTTCTTGCATACCAAATATTTGATAACAAATAAAGCCAAATTTAGTTGAGTCAGAAGAGGAGAATCTGTCAAGAATAGAAGCAAGCCACCATTTGAAATTCTACCCCGATAAATGTATAATGTCAGAAAGACCAGCTAAACTTCATACATCTCGAAAAAAGCTATAATGACCTGAACATTGGGTAATCCGTTAAATAGTATTTCCTGAAAGTGAACAGTACTTCAAGGTTAAAAAATATATTAAAAAATAAAAAGTATATTCGGAAATAAAAAATATTTTATTTGACCATCGAAAAATATTGATCACGGTTAGTCCGTGGTTGAAATTTGAAGTGAAATTGAGGTCAAATAGACCTCTAAAAATAAAAAATACGAAAAACGAAACGGTTCGATTTAAATAGTAACTAGGTTGATCTAAATTTGACCGAACCTTTAAAAATATCAAATGAGCTCTAAATATTGCCAAAAATTTTCATATATGCCTAAAATGATGTGTAGAATATTTTGTTTGTAAAAAGTTAATTTTTCGGTGACATCGGTAATTGTTGAATCGGATCAATCTGATTGAATCAAATTTGTAACCGACTCCTATTGGATTGAAATTTTGTATACAGCCTATTTTAAATATGATAAGAATGATGAAATCATATTTAGAGTGATTTAAAGTTAGGAATGGAGAGAATTACAGGAAAGTGGCATATTGGGCTTAAATAGGGGTTTTGGATCTTAAGTGAGTGGGCCTTGGTTGAACCAAGCCAAACCAACTTAGACCTATATAAAATATGAAGAAAGGAGATATTTTTGGCCAGCCATATTTATCTCCATCAGCCTCTTATTCCCACTTCAAGGCCGGATACACCACAACCACCATTTCTTTAAAATTTCTTAAAGTTTCTCTTATTTTCTCTCTAAATCTAAGCATCCTAGCTTGTATCATACCCCTCTAGATGATTTTTTAAGCCCATATCCCTTGATTAGAGGAAGTTAAGTAAGAGAAATTAAATAAAAAACTTAGGGTGTCAAAGTGAGGTAAGAGAAAATCATAATTTTAATTTGATTTTAAGGTGCCTCCAAGTATTTGTAGGTACCTAGAGTTCATTTATGGTGTTTTATTTGAGCATTTGAGATCAAAAAATTAGGGTATTGTTTGATTAAAATTTTGGCTATGGTAGGTTTTCAAGATGAGGGACAAGCTTCCAAGGCTAAAAGGAAAGAAAAGGAAATGTAGGCAAGTCTAAGCTAAGGAGGAAGGTTAGTGGCTACTAAATCCTTATATTTTCCTTAGATCGGCATGATTTTCCTTTATGTAACTTAGAAAAAATTAGAAAAAATGCATGTATAATTGAAATTAACCTTAAAATAATGAATTAGGACATTGAATATGCCTATTGGAAAGCTTAAATGGATTTAAATGATTGTGTAAGGTGAACTTCCTTTGGTGTCTGAACGGTTACCTAAAGAGAACTAAAGTATATTACGTGTATTTTTGATGAATTAAGCAGTAAAATGAACCTAGAAATGAATTAATGTGTCCATGAATTTTTGTGAAATTTATGAAAATTATTTAAGTATTTTTGAGAAAAGGACTCAATTATGTACAAAGTGTATTTGTTGACTTATTGTGAAATAATTAATTAATTAAATAAATAATGGTGAATTATTATGAAATAATTCATAAATTGTGCAAAAGTAACAAAAGAGTTGACTGGCAGATTTATTGAAATGAAAAACTTATTGAAACTGTAAAAAATCTAAAAAGAAAAGTGAAATAAAGTGAACATTGCCCTTAGTAATAATCAGACGGTCAAAATCTAACTCAGAATATAATTGGCTAGCCATAGGAACACATATATTGCAGTGCAAGTCATGATGACTTGCTTTGCTATGATAGGATCATCGATCTCCCATAATATCAGATTTGTTCTGTACTTTGTTTAGTAAGAAATGATCCTTTGGGATCATTTCTCAGTCTGTATTATGATCCTGTAGGGTCAACATCTCATATATTCAATCTGAAAATTTCTGCTGTGATTGAAATAGGGGCATAATGATAAAAATAAGTTAAAATTACATAAAGAAAGCTAAAAATGAAGTTTAAAATGAAAAATGACCAAATTGAAAAAAATAAAAAGTTTAAGGGCAAAACGATATTTTTTTTAAATATTGTATATAATGAGTAAAAGTGATAAAGAAATAAATAAAAAGGATAAAATGGTAATTTCATGAACAAACAGTCCAAAAATGAACTTTTAAGAAGTTAAAGGATTAAAATATAATTTTGCATAAAAAAGCTAAAATAAGGACCAATTGGTAAATTTGTGTGCCAAAAATTGAATGTGAAGTGAAAATAAGTTAATTAATGGTAATTTTGTAATTAAAGTATAAAAGGGCAATTTTATAATAAAATAAAAAATAAAAAATTTAATTGAAAAGTTTACCAAAATATTGGCATTGAATTAAATTGACTGTTAGAACATTGAAAATTTTATTTTTGATAAGAAAAATTGACGATTTTGTATAATTAATGTAAAAATGCTTATCTAAGAAATAATATAATTTTTAGTCACCATTGGGCATATTTAATATTCAGCTTATGGATTTACTGCGTGCAGGTACCGATGATAAGGTGGAGCAATAGTACACATCAGGAGCAATTTTGAAGGAATGAAGATAATAGAAATATTTGGTAGTCTGACATGTGTATATTTGTTTAACTAGATTTGAAGTAAAGAGTGATTATATTTGAACAGTATTGTACATGTATGTGTAAATATGGGTGTTGACAGGAAGTGGCTTGTGTTAGTGTAAGCCCTAGCCCCAATACATTGTAACGAAACACTTGAAATTAATAAAATGAGGCATTTGTTTTATCCTTTGTATTCCTGTGCATATCAATTGATAAAACTATCCAAGAGTGTTGTTTCGGTTTAAGTTATCATGTGTGAGGCACATGGATTGTAAGACCTTGAAACAAATGAGACATCATTCTAAATATCCTTAGTCAGTCATTGTTATGGGAATAACAAATAAATTAAGACTAGTATGCTCTCTCTGATCTTATGTGTAATATCCCAAGAGATATATTAGTACTTAATTGTAAATATATTTGGGACGTGATCGGAATTAATATGAAATGTTATTGGCAATTTCATAAAATTGTCAATTTAAGGGTACATGTGCATTGTTATAATAGTAGTGGGGTTTGATTAAAAGGTTTAAATTATCTTCATGTTCAATGTGAGAATTGAGAGGAGATGAGGGAGCAAAATGCAAATTTTGCTTAGTTGGGCAAGTGGTCCAATGAGAAATGGACATATGCTATTCTAGAGAAAAGAAGAAGAGACAAGAATAAAGAGAAAGAAAGAAAAATCTGATTTTTAGTTTGAGTTGGCCGGCCACCCATGAAAAGAAACCATTTCAGCCATCTTCTCCTCCCTAAAGGCTTATCCCATCAAATAAACTTCCCAAAATTCAGTCACATAGCTTGGACAAGAGAGAGTTTAGTGGTATGTCTCTTAAGGTAATAGTTGTTTCTCTTATTTCTCTTATTCTTCTATGAATTTATGGTGATGGGAAGTTAATGATTTGTATGGGTGTTTATTTGTGAGTGATCTTATGAAGAAGGAAGAGAAAGATAGAGCAAGAAAAACATGTAGAAAGAGAAGAAAGTTTAAAGGAAGTGATTAGAGCATCAATAAAGGTATGGGAGTTAAATTATTGTTCTATGTTTTTGTAGTAGAAATAAATTGTTATATGTGTTTTAGATGATCCATAGTTGATTTTTGAGTGAATAATTGAATGAATAGTGCATGAGAAAGTTGATTTGTGCCTTAGAAAGAGTTGAGTGAAAATCTGTTTTTGGTTCACATGAACCAGTCTTAGTAAAAACTAGAATAACTCCCACTATAGAAGTCTGATTGATGTGATTCCAGTTGCAAATAAACGTTAAGACATATATCTACAACTTTGTAGAAGAAACCGGGACCTAAATCTGTGTCTAGAGTGCCCGAAAATGAGCTTGAAGTGGACAGACCCCTGCTGTCCGTCCCAAGTGAGTAGTCTTCGTTTCTTAGTGAATAAATTGAGATTTAGAAGTCTGATTTGAGTGATTTTTGATGTTTTGGAAACTAGAAACACAGTGGAACAACTTTGTAGAAGAAAACTTTTCCTGAAAATGCTGTTTTCTTGGTCAAACACGGCCTACAAGTCGAGACAGAAAATCTGTCTTTGAGCGATTTTAGGCATCACGGTTACTATGATTTTCATAGTAACCGTGAGGCAGTCCAGAATCAAAATGCACCCTACCTCACGGTTACTAAGCATTTCTTAGTAACCGTGACCCCTTTAAAAAGTATTGAACACGGTTATTACTCATCCGGTAATGACCGTGAGGTAGTCTAATATAGTCCAGACCCGAAAGTGCAACTAGGTCACGGTTACCATGAATTTGGTAGTAACCGTGACCCTATCCTATTTTTATTGAACTTGATTTTAAGGTCTCAAATTGTTATTAAAGCATGCTAAAGTCTTTCTAAGTGTTTTAGAGTGTTTTAAGTAAAAGAAATAAGAGTAATGAGCAATATAAATGAGTGTAAAGCTTAATGAATTAATGAAATAGGGTTAAATGTTAAACCTTATTATATGACAATTTATACAATTAATGAGTGTGAATGAACATGAATATGAGTGAAATGATATAGTAAATGATTGCATAATCTATTAAATATGTTAATGTTAAGTGTATTCGAAGTTTAAGTGAATAAGTTATTGTTTAGTGGTTTTGTTACATGCTTTAGTTGATGTGTTATTTCTATGAATATAGTGGTATGAAGTGTGATAATTTTGAGTGATTAAAGACTATTTTGTAAGCCTGAATTTCACATAGTAGTGGATAGATAGGCATGCCTATAAAGGGAATAGTTGATTGCAGCTGCTAGTGATGTCACCAAAGTGTGACTAGTGTAGTGTTTGATACCTTTTGGTATCTAGTGAACCGAGACTTTTATGTCTCTAGTGTTTGTACCCGTATCCACCATTTATGAGAATTCAGGCAATGAAGTGATCTGAATATCAAATAGTGATAAGTGACAAATAATTTAAGTGTTACATGATCCTTTGTTAGTGTTAGTGTTTTATGATAATGTTAGTGTTTTGCCGTGAATATTAAAGAGTAAGTGAAAAACTGTATTGCGATTGTTAGTGAGTGTATAATTGTTATTGAGCGTGATTAAATGCATGTACTGAATAAAGAGTGACATGTTATTATGTTATATGTATTGCCATGTTACATTGATTGTATTTGCGACTTCGATAAGAAGTCAATTGTACTATTTACTCCCCACTGAGCCATTGCTCAGCACGGGTGTTTTCCCGTGTAGGTACTCAAGTGTAAGAAGGTGCTTTTGCTAGAGTCAACATCTGAAGGCCACTAGAAGGGTAGTGAGTAAAGGTTACTTCAGTCAATATATTATTGTTGTAAATGTATAATGTAAAAGATTTGAACATGTATGTAATGAACTAAATTTGTATTTGTACTTTAAATGTATTTTGTGCAAGTAATTTAATAAAATAATAAGTATTTTAAATGGTAATAAGAGCAGGCATTACATTATGAGTTCTGTCTTACGGATCATTAGGACAAGAGTGTCAATCAGAGATCATAGATACATGTTAAAGAACATGGTATCTGGATTTGATCCGCTCATGAGGACACTACATGGTACAAGTCATAAGTGTTTCTCATATGCAAGTTTTGTATCGGAGTTCTTAGACCTGAAATCTCTATGAAACTCTTTATGAATTACTGTGTACTTTGACATACACCTAACGTGCTCGTAACAGAGTGACAAGTACGGGTATGATTGGGTATGCACTGATTCATGTTAGAGAGCATGAGAGAAGTGAAGGGATTACCCCACTCGATAAGAGAGAAAAATATCACCGGCCACTTGATCAGTAAACTGAGAAGTGTATGGCCATACCGAGATGAAATAATGAATAATCATTATTTATCTGAGAATTCAGTGTCATTGGAATATCAAGAAATGAATTAATGTATATAAGGATGACTAGTTCCATGCCTTATATTAATTCTGATATTTATGGGTAAGGGACTATGCGAAATTGCATTAGGTCACCAAATGCCATATGCATTTTCATTTAATTTGGAATGCTATAATATCTTGCTAGAGAATATATATAGCCTTTGAATTAATTTATTAATTCATTGCCAACATTAAATGGACCTATAGGATCGCACACAAAGCATTGGGCTTAAAATATTTAAATTAAGTATTGAACATTAATTTGGGCTTTTAATTAAAGTCAAATTAATGTATGTAATGGGTTATAATATTGCTATTGGGCTTTGGTCCATGAGAGAGAGAAATTCAGCCCATAAGGTTTAATTTCAATTAATTAATTATCTTGTGTTAATTAAGTTAATTGAATATTAAAGTCTAAAGGAATTTAAATTAAATTAAATCACTTATATATTTAATGATGTGGCCGAAATTCCAAGAGGGAAATCAAGGAATTTCGGCACATGCTATATATTTAAATTAAGTGATTTCATTTATTTAAATGTCTTATGTTTTATTTCAAATTTGAATTTAAATTCAAAGGAGTTTAATTCAAAATATATTACTTATCTTTAGGAAGTGATAGAGTTTGAATTAATTATCTTAGGATAGTTGAATTCTGATTAATGACTTGCCAAATGATAAGCATATATATTAAAAGAAATAAAACCCTAAACCTAATTTTTTGGTGGCATGAATAGTAACTCGTGAATAGTGACTCTCTCTCTCTTAATTCTTTTGTTCAATTTTTCACAAGGAGAAATGATTGTTCCTCATTCTCTTGTGTTATTAAGCAGTAATAGCAATCTAAAGAAGTACAAAATCAAGTTTTGTAGCTTCAAACTATAACCCTTACACAATACCGAAAAAGAGATCTAGCAATCTCGTTTTTAAGCCGACGGTGTAATTGTGTGTGTGAGAATAGAGGGAGTGGCGCAAAAGGCTATTCCTTGGCATTGGTGATCGAGATCTAAGGCGGATAAAGCCATCTTTGTTGCTGGTCATCATCGGAATAAAAGTTTTAAAAGGCATCAAAAGTTGTAAGTTCGATAACCCTAAAATTGCATGTTTCGATTCTATCTTTGGATATGTATGGTATGTATGATAAATTTTTGTTTTTCCGCTGTGCTATCATGATTATCATACCATGTCATATTCCATCAGCTTGAATGATGTTTTGAAAGGGAATTGAGAATGAATGAATGGATATATATTTTGTTTATAAACTATTGTGCTCCTGAGGGGCTATGGAGTTATTTATTTTTCAGAGGGCTAGACAAGTTTATAGCCGTTATATTGTCAGATTTTTATAAAATAAATAGTAAAAATTGGATAGTTATAGGTCAGCGACAAGTGAATTTGTTAACAAGAATAATAGATAAGGATTGGCAATTAATGAATTATTTGGTTAAGTGTATGATTTTTAAGATAAGAAAAGAAAAAAAAATTTCCAACTAATCGCTTAAATTCGTACGACTGTAACAGTAAAGGTGTTACAAAAGCTGCATTCACAGAAGAGATGAAGAGTAGATTTAGTTTTGCCACAGAGAGAAAAAAGCATCTGAGACATGGGATAGTCATCGTTTAATAGCCAAATTGACAGGTTAAATATCCAACATTGCATGCCGAAGAAAGTTTTTAATCTTTGGAGGAAGATTAAGATCCCACAATTTTTTTTTTCCAGAATAACTTAGAATCCGAGGAAGAAGAAGAACTAGCAATAGAAAAAAATGCCACTCTGTAACCACTCTTCACTATATAATGACCATTGGAGTGATACAACCAAGCCAAAGTATCCACATTATCAGGTGAGCTCAGTGGAATTAGCTTGATTATCTCCATATCAATCGAAAAAAGACACTATCAATTAAATCCCAATTCCATAAACCAGTATCATGGTCAATCAAATTTGCACTATATCATTCATAGGAAGAACCTGACAAGGAGAAATAATGTTAAATGAATGCGGTTGAGGAATCCATCTATCTCTCAAAATATTTAGAGACTTTCCATTTCCTACTTGCCAATATGTACCCATTTTTCAAATCTTCCTCTCTGCAAGAATGCTTTCGCCAAGTATAACTAGAGTTTAAACCCAAGCCAGCATCAAAAAAAGAACAATGAAGGAAATAACGAGGCTTTAATAATTTGGCTAACAAAGAATTCGGATTAGTGGTTAAATGCCACCCTTGCTTAGCCAATAAAGCTTGGTTAAAGCTCGCAAAATAACGAAAATCCATATCTCCTTCATCCTTCGGTTTACACAAAGTTTTTCAACTACAAAAATGTAATCTCCTTTCATCAGGTTTTTATCCCCACCAATGACGACAAATTAACGCCCTCATATCTTAACAAAGACCATCAGGGAGTAAAAAACATTGCATGATATAAGTTGAAATCACCCGAGCCACTGTTTTAATCAATAATTCTTTACCAAACCAAGAAAGCATTTTCTCCTTCCATCCCTACAAATGATGCCATAATCGCTCCTTAACTTGATTAAAGACCAACTGCTTTGCTTTACCAACCGAAGTTGGCATTCCCAAGTAAAGCTCATATTTGTCCACCCTTGAAACCTCTAAAATACTAGTTAAATAAATATGAGAACTAAATGACATCTTAAATTTTGGGAGGTTAATCTTCTGACTTGAAAAGAATTCATACAGTTGTAGTACCAATAAAATTGCTCCTACTTCCAAAGTTGTAGCCTTAAGGAAAAGAAGATTGTCATCAGTAAACAAAAGATGCGAAATCAATGGAGCTTTTTGATAAATTTGAATACCATGAAGAGAACCTGCTACAATAGCCTCATTAATTAAACCAGATAAACCTTATGTGCATAACATGAATAAGTAGGGTGATAAATGATCTCCTTATCATAGCCCCCAAAAGGGGTGAAAATTGCCACAAGCTTCCCCATTGATCAAAACAGAATAAGAGACAGAAGTAACAAAATGCATTACAGTTGTTACCCATTTTTTGGAAAAATCCAGCTTGCTCATAATAGCTTGTAAGAAAGCCCTTTCAATCCTGTCATAAGCTTTAATTATATACAACTTCATAGACATGTATTTCTTGTTGGATTTTTGACTGACTTTTATATGATGAAAAGTTTCAAAGTCTAAAAGGATATTATCTATAATTAAATGTCCAGGCACAAAAGCCTCCTGAGCCTTATCCACCACATCACCCAAAATAGACTTCAAATGATTAGCTGACACTTTGGTAGCAATTTTGGCAATTAGGTTACACAAACTAATGGGACGGTAAGCAGAAACCACCTTAGGATCCTTTACCTTAGGGATGAGAGCAATAAATGTATGATTAAAATTATCTGGCATCTCCGCTCCCTTCATAACTGCCACCACCAGATTGCTAACCTCTGCACCTACCACGTCCCAAAATTGTTGATAGAAAAGAGATGGGAGACCATCCAGACCAGGTGATTTGGAAGGGTGCATCATTTTAACAAATTTTAAAACTTCATCATATAAATATGGATGGTCTAACATACAATTCATATCATCAAAAATCCTTACTGGAACAAAAGGCAGGTCACTCACCTCTACAACTTGAGCTTCAGATTCAAATAAACCATTATAAATGTAAAGGATATGGCTTACTAGATCCTCTCCTTTCAAGAAGTTATTTTGAGAATCATACAAACCCAAGATACTATTTACCTGTTGCCTTTTAAAAGCCACAACATGAAAGAATTTAGTATTGTGATCTCCCTTCTTAAGCCATAAGATACAAGAACATTGACACCAATGCATTTCATCTCTATGAGAAAATTTAGCAAACAGACCTTTGAGAATCCTTCTCTTAGCAACCACATCAGGGTCGGTGCTAGGAGACAAAGATTGTGGTTCCTCCCTCACTTCTTGCTTTTTCTTCTTAAAATTCCCAAATGCCTCATTGTTCCATTATTTTAAAGAAGAAAAGTAGCTTGTAATTTTTATGTTCCAGCCAACATTTCTAGTCCAGGCCAATTTATTACCTCTTTGCAAGTAGGTTCATGGCACTATATAGCCTCAAATATAAATCTATTTTTCCTCCTAGCTAACACCGGTTTACCTAAAACATCCAAAGAGATTGGCAAATGATTAGACCCAATAAATAAGATATGAGAGACAAATGCGGATAAGAATTTTTATACCTAAGAATGAGAAGTTAAAAATCTATCAAGATATTTTTCAATAAAATGGGCACAATTTCTTCTATTGTCCCAAGTGAAAAGATATCTAGTAAAGCCCAAATTAGATAAACTATAATCCCCAAACACATCTTAGAAAGCTGAGATAGTTGATTCTGACCTGGTGCTTCCTTCTACCTTTTCAGATTGATTTAAAATCTCATTAAAATCCCCTATTACAAGCCAAGGGAGAGAAGAAACGGTATGAAGATGTCTAAGGAACTCCCAATATCTATATTTCAAATTGCCCTCAGGCCAACCATAAAATCCAGTTAGTCTCCATACTGGCACTAAATTCACAAGAATCTCAAAGTCCAAATGATGAACTGAGTAAGATAATAAATGCAAATCACAATCCTCCTACCAAAAGCAAGATAAACCTTTACCACCATTAACACCTCTAACATTAAAATCATTTTTGAAACCTAGTGAGACCTTAATAAAATTCATTCTATCCTCTGAAACATGAGTCTCCATAAGAAAGAGGATAAAAGGGGAGTGTGACTTCACCAACCATCGTAGATTAATAATTACTGAGGAACTCCCTAATCCCCGACAATTGTAACTTATAATCCTCATTGTGATAGGCAACCATGGTCCTTACCATCGGTCGTCCTGTTAAAAGAATGTGGAATAGTCACTAAAGCCTTATCACATTTGGTAACTAAGTTAACATTAACCACTCCTACCCTACCATCAGACCTAATTATTTTTTTGGAAGGATATAATCCTTCAAAACCATATCATCATTCATGGGCTGTTTTCTAGCAAGTCTTTTCCAGGTGCTTTGATTTTTCCCAATATTATTTATGCTAGACACAGGTATATTCTTTTTATTACTAACATTAAACTCATACCCATGATCATAAACATTAGATAAATCAGTGTCACTCAGTTCAAAAATTTGACTTAAAAACTCGGTAAAAGCAATAACAAGGACATCAGTCAAAATAGAAATAGAGTTACCTGACATTAAGTTAACAGCAGACACTGAATCTTTTTCAAGAATTGAAGCCTCATCCTTACCCCTCTGTTGCATTACGCTATCCACCTAGTGATTATTTTAAACATGAATTTACTGTATGACATTAGAAGACCCATTAACTTCCTTAACTGAAGCAGAAACACCCTTAATTTTGTTATTCAAAACTAGTAGAATATCAGTAAGAGAGCGAGTCATTATTATTTCTGTTGACCTATTGTTCATCCCTTTTGCCTCATTATTATTAACATCTTTCTGCCTACCTTTATTCAATTCAGTCAATAGTTTTTTCTCTCTTTCAATCTCAGATGAATTACATAATTGAAAAGTCTTCATTAGAGAGGCACACAACCAGTCTCCATACTGATTTTTCATCATATTCTTGTCATATTCAGCATTCAAATGGCACAAGAAACCATATGAAAAGTAGAATTTAAGGAGGCATTCATACTTTAGTTTAACCCAAGACATGTGTTAGACCCTAACTTCACCAGAACACCCCTTCTAGTTGGGTTCTTAACAAGAATAGACACCTTAAATCGTAAAAAGGGTTTCCACCCCAGACCATCTCCCTCATCAATTTCAATCAAGGATCCAATCATGTTTGCAATTAGTTTTGCTGTGTCAATAGAAGACCAAAGGAAAGGAATATCATATGCCCTCACCTAAAAGGTTGCAAACGGGAATTCACCGAAGGAGGCTGTGTTTGTTTTCTTCACATCTTGAATCAAGAGTAACCTATCATCAAAGCACCAAGGACCTCCATTAACCACTTTCTTCTTATCATCTTCCAGAAATAATTGAAAAACAAAAATGTTATCCCCCAACTATCTAAAATTAAATCCTTTTTACAATCGCCAACTACGTAACATTATATTTCAAAGTGTATGAACATTAAAGTCCTTCCCATTCAATAGGTGGCCAATAAGGCAAAGAGAAATAAAGATCCTTTGGGAATCAGTCACTGTTCCATTAGGAGAGACCTCGTTAACAAGACTCCCTTCTTCAGTCAATTGGAGAGATGAGAACATATCATCCAGTGTATCAAAATCAACTATAATAAACAGAGCAGAAACATATAACTTCAAAGAAATAGTGATCATAGAGGCAGAGGAAGAAGAATAAACCTTAAAAACAGAGAGAGAGACCCAAAATTCCAATCGGGAATGGGAGAGAGAGAACCCTAAAAGATAGGGAGTCGTATTGTTGTTGTTGTTGTTAAATGCTTTCCCTTAGTATTAGTACCATCAATTTTTGTAGCCAATAATCTAATTTCATGCAAAAAAGAATGAATTTTTAATCTCATTTTCTATTATATTAAATCTCCATTAGCTCTTTTTCCTCCAATCATTCTAAAGATATTTATTTATTTTGATTTTTGATAGTATTAAATTTTAATGAAAAATTTTATACTTTAATTTTTAAACTTTAACATTTTTTTATCTGAATTTTTAAATTTTAATTTTTTATATCAAATAACTTAGAGGTGGTAAAATTGATCCAAATCCAAATTCGCGTCAAAAAATAATCCAAATCTAACCCAACCCAAATAAATAGGGGTTTTTACAAAAATAGACAGAAAAAATAAAATAACAAAAAATACGATACTTTTATAATTTTTTCGAAAATACAACTTTTTAAATTTTCAATAACAAAAATACAACTTATAGTTTTCAAAAAATACAACTTTTTTATATTTTTCTTAAAGTAAAGACAACCTCATATTTTTAACAATCCCTATTGTTATAGAATTGAATCTAAACATAATCAAATAAACCTATAGAAAGTGCACCCTTCAGATATTGATCGAGGAATGGACACTGTGGCACGATGGTTAAAAGAACTTTCCTCCCTTCATGGCTCAGCTTCGACAATCTCCTCGCCAGCACATCGTAGTGAAGGCCACCGCTCTCGATGTCAAAGTCTATACAGTCCAATACGGCATCGCCGAGCAGTCATAAATTTGATTGGCCTCCAAATAAGTTATTCCACAAATACTCTGCAACTTTTCTAGCATCATCAGGTGCTGCTAAGGAGTAGCCATCAGAGTCACCTCTTATGGACAACAAAAACTTAATTCCTTGGTTTTGGCAATTTTTTATGCCCATATAAAACTTTTAGCAGCCATTTATTGATGGATCACAATGACCTGATAAGTTGATTTGAGGAGGTTTGCCATTGCCAAATATTGAAAGGAAAGCAATTATAACAATTTTATATTTTCCAGAGGCATGTGTGTTGGTAAGTGTTCCATCTTTGTTTTGGCCCCGATAGACGGCAATAAGTCCGTCAGCAGTTGATTTGAGAAACAAAGCAAGGAATAGAATAACACCATCCCACCACCGGCCATGACTTCACTGGAAGCTGTGAGTTTTTAATTACTTAATTATATAATCTGCCATCATCTCCGTTAACAATGCTTGTAGATCTTCTAAAATGTCCCTCTTCTACTATTTTCGCCAACATCAACTCAATTCAATTGCTTCACAAACAAAGAAAATTGAATTTCCATTTCTCTATAATTAATTAATTTTAATTTCAAAATATAAATAATAATATTTCTAAAATAGATTAACTGCGTGCTAGCATTTTCCATCAGCAAGACCATTTCTTGCATAAAATCAAAAAAGCCCTATTTTAGAAATTTCATTTGTTAATTTATTTAGGAATTGTATAATTTTATCCTTTTCTTAATTATTAGATATAAAAAGGAAGATGGAAGAAGAAAGAACTCACTTCATCGTCATCGTCTCCAAGAAAGCTCAACATTTCGGCAACGAGTAATTTTCTCTTTTTCTTATCTGATAGAACTGAGAAATAAAACTATCTATTATAAGCTTTAATAATCATATATGATTACCAAATGGATAACAAATTCAAAACTTTGCTCATATTCTTTACTTAATTATAATATACTCCTTTCATTTTTTTATCCGTAATTTTTATTATTTTTACAATAATTAAAAATATTAATTAAATTTAAATTTAGTATTAAATTAACATAGAGATCTAAGTCATATATTAAAGTTAACACATCTATCTTTAATTGAAAAATTAAAAAAAAAATTGTTTTTAGGAAAGAATTTTGAACTAACTTTTTTTTTTTATTTGAACCAACTAGAATTAGTTTAATTGTGCAATTATTTTTGAATAAAAAGTAATTATTTTTTTATTTTTATTTACTATATACATTTGCTAATTGTGAATTATGATTCTAATTGTGTGTATTTGCTCTATACATCAAGTGTACATGTTGTATATACCTTGTGTACTAGCTGTATACACTGTGTGTACATCATGTATACACTGTGTGTACTAACTGTATATACAATATGTTCATATTGTATACATAGTGTGTACATCATGTATATACTGTGTGTACATGTTTTATACAGCTAGTACACACTGTGTATATGCCAGTACACACTATATATACATGATATACATATGGTGTATATATGATATACACACGGTGTATACAGTTAGTACACACTGAGTATATATCAAATACACATGGCATATACAACATGTACTTACGGTATATATAGCAAGTACACGTGATATATACAGCTAATACATATTGTTTATACATGATGTACATACTGTGCAGTATGTACACACGATATATATATGATATACACGCTGTGTACTTTTTATATACACCATGTATACATGTTGTATACAGTGTGTACTAGCTGTATATACCGTATGGATATGCTGTATACACCGTGTACTAGCTGTATATACTATTTATACTAGCTGTATATACCGTATGTATATATTGTATACAACGTGTACTGGTTGTATATACCGTGTGTATATGATATACACACAGTGTGTACATCATGTATATACAGTGTGTACTAGCTATATACACAGTATTTATTTGGTATATACATAATGTGCTTAAAGGTGAATGAACAAGATAAAGAGTGTAGGCTAAAAAAGGTAAGTATCAAAAAATACATTATATATATAGCAATGTACATACGTTATATACAGTTAGTATATACGGTGTATATAAAAAGTTTGACTCGCAAAGTGAAAACATAAATTAAGCAAGATCGCCATGTGGTTATCTCAATCAAATGGTGACTTGATGGAGAGTTAATGGAGAATTCACGCCCTTTACTAATGTTAAGCGAAACATAAGCCACGTGGATGTTATTTTCATAGAAGAAATAGCAAGAAACTAAGCTCACAAAAATGGATAAATTGCTATTGGACCTTGTCAGAAACTGAAAGGATTTTGTTTTTTCCTTTGTAAAAGTCAAATACTCCAATTCAATGTATAATCAATGCGAATATTAAATTAGCATTTAATTTTATACATTACTTGTAAGGCAAAGCCCATGGCAAACTTACGGCATATGAAATTAAAAGCAACTTCAAAGAGTTAAGACAGTGTATGATTTGCAAATATAGAAATACTTTGAGCAAGGAGTGATGATTACACGAATTTGCAAAGATAACATATGTAATATTATAATACTTGTTATTATTTCAAAACTTCTCATATAAATCCGATCTTTATTAAGAGAGAGATAGCAGTGCGCTGCTGTCTCTACCTATCCTATGACACTGTCCATTTTTTATTTAATTTTTTCTATGACTTTTGTTATTTTTTCAGATCACATGATCGATTAATACAAAATTAGATACTGTTAGACCAATAATTTAATATATTTCTCTTAATGGCGAATTTTTATGTATCCATTATTTTTTTATGATGAGTAAAGTTAGATACTATTATTTAAGTAATTTAAATCAGTAAAATGTATGACATATGCAGGTGTTTCGTTATAATTTCAATGAAGACTATGCTTAATTATTTATTAGTAGTAGCCGATTAAAATTTATAAATTTAACTGGCATAATTGCAGTAATTTAATAATAAAATAATAATATTATAAAATCGTAGCAAATGTTTGAAAATAAATCACTAGCAGATCCATCAAACTCAATACCAGAAAAGCTTTGACACTTTCCTCGGAAGTGTTCTCCAAGGTACTGAAATTGATTCCTGCATCAAGTACATTGGCCATCAGAAAATTGCATATGAGCATGCACTTTGTCAAAAGATAATTATAACAAACTTAAATCCTGAAAAAAGTAAAGGAAAAAGAATAACAAGCTACCAATTCAGATTAGCTTGTTGTCTAAATAGAAATGCACTTTACAATTTCTATTTAGGCTTGGGTAATGGCAAGTAGCCATTACAATTTCATCAATCTTCATTTAGGTTATGATGCTTAAGTTTTGGTCTCCTATTTGTGTAGGACAGTCACTTTTACACTGTGCAATTGATTTAAAGTAGGGATGAGCAATTTCGATTAACCGAAAAATCGGTCCGAAATCGAACTGATTTTTAAGTTAACCGAATCGAAATTTTAGATTTATGGTTTTTACTTTAAAAATCGATGGTTAATCGATTCGAAACCGAAACCGAATATATATATATATATATTATGAATTATATTTAAAATTTTACACTTATATTTTTTAATTTTTGTGTAATATATAAATATTATGATATATAATTTTGTAAAATATATATTTTTAGTAAATAAATATTAAAATTATGTACATAATTAGCATTCTATTGTTAGTTTTATATTGAATATTTTTAATTTTTATAATTAATTATGAAAATTTTATTTTTATTTTGATTATTTTAATGAATATTGTATTTAATTAGTATTTTTTTCATTTTTAAAGCATGTTCAACTATTAAAAATAATATTATAAATTGTATAATTTATTAAATTTACATATTAAAATTTTTTAATGTTTAACCGATAAATCGATCCGAAAAATCGAGTTAAAAACCGAAATTGATATAGCGGTTAACCGATAGTAATGAATTGGTTTAAGAAAATTATTAATGAACCGGTTAACCGGTCCATGCTCATCCCTAATTTAAAGTATCTCCATGGTTGTGTTTCTCTCTCTATCTCTTGTAATAGAACGATTTAATCTATTTTCAAAAATCATTTAAAATCAATTGGTTTTCGTGATACCCATTGATTATGTTGTGAAAATATTTTTCTTGGTTTTAAATTGTTGGATTTTGCTCGAAGTTAAACTGTCCAACGTATCTCAATTTACAGGTAGTAATGCTTGATTACTGATTTTGGGAGATTGGCTGAAATGATAATTATTGCCTGTCTTGCATTGACACATCATGAAGCCTCTGAATTAGTTGGCGTGTCCATGAGCTTGTTATCTTTGCTAATTATTTAGGTTAAAATACTTATTCATTCTTATATAAATTTCTTAACTTAATCCATTAATGAGCTTTTATGAGTTCCAATGCAACTTTTAAAAGCTTGCACAGAAGATATAGTAATGGTAATAGAACTGTTATATGGCAAAAGCAGTCCAACCAGCCGATTGCAACCTGAGAAATGGTCCCTTTTTGTAAAATGTTAAGAAAGTTTCTAAGGTTCTGAAGCAATCGTTAGATATGAAAAATATAGTCTTACACTTCTAGATTCCTATAGCTATTTTCTTTCTTCCACGAGGCTTCGGTCAGTTTATCATTATATGTTGGTAAAGCATAAAAAGTTCATTGATTTTAGCAATTTTCTTTTTTGAATGTCTGACAAGAAGAACATCACATTTCCAATCTGATCTTCTCTTGGCCTCAAGTTTCATGTCTGGAGGTATGCCCTGTTAGAGGTCGCAGAGTTGTTTTTGCAAGTTACAGAGATAGTGAAGGCCAGGTATGAATTTTGAACTTTAACTTCCCTGCAAAGCTAGTGTTCTATTTGTGATTGCTGCAATTGGCTCTTAAACCTCACCTTTTGGGCTACAATATGATTTCTTTATTTCAAATACTACACAGTTTCAATTGGCTAGGCAAGTATGAACCATGAATGTCATTCAATATAAAAAGAGAAAAAAATCAAAACCCCATTATTTCAAAGAAATGAGGAAAAATATAATCTCTTTTCTTATTTTTGGAGAATCAAGGGAAAGAAAGAGAAAACAAAGGAGTAGTTTTTATAGTAAAGTAAAAAGAATAAAAAATGAATTACCTTTTTCCTGCACAGGGGTCTTGCCATAAGAGAGACATGGAGAGAGAATTTATGGATAGAAAGAGAGAAAGATTTTGGTGGAGAAGAAGAGGAGAGACAAAAAAAGGAAAAAAAAACAAAAAGAATAAAAAATAAAGATTATCGGATGAAAGCAACAATTAAAATTGTTGTGGGCAAGATGAGAGAAACAGGGAAGGAGAGTTTTAAAGAGAGAAAAAAGTAAATGGAAGACGGAGATTTTGGTGGAGATAAAGAGGAGAGACAGGAAGGGCATTTTTTGTTTAAGTAAAAAAAAATTGTATTTTTGAAAATAAAAATTTAAAAAGTAAGATTAACGAAATATTGTAAAAAATGATTGTGTTTTCTGAAAAAAAAAGGATAAAAACTTGACATTTGAGGTAATTTCCTCAAATAAATACCCATTAGCATAAATATCTTTGGAATGTACACTATAAAAATACATAATATTTCTTCTCTAATGATATAAGTTAACTCAAATCCACCTATTTTATTTTTCAACCTAAAACTTATTTATTTCATTTTTTAACTCATTAGATCTGTATCTAATGAATTTTTTTTCAAAATCCATACTTTATACCTTTATCTAAATTCTTCACTTTTTGGAGCTTGTTCAATCGAAAGTGTTAAATAGAATATATATATATATATATATATATATATATATATATATATGAAATTTGAATAGCTAAATAGTCCAAATTTGAAAAATGAATGGGTTGAAAATTCAACTTCTTAATTTTTAATCCTTAATTTCATATTGTGTGAGGAAAAAAAATTAATTTATTATGTCAAATAAATCCCCCATATTTAAAAAAAAATAGAAGTTTAAAAGTTCAATAAACATTAAGAGCATTATTTTGTAATAATGTCATTTCTTCCAAGAAATTTGTCTCGTATCTCCTTCCATGGAGTTCCATTAGGTAATTTGGCCATAATTTCACCGAAAAGGGCAAAAAAATCTTTTCATGCCATTGAATAAAATTTTTATATTTGATTGAAAGATAGTAAAAGAAAAAATTGTTTTTGGTTGTGAGTAATATTTTGTTTGATGGGCACATTGGTTGTCGAATCAAGGAGCAGAGGGTGTACATGTGTCAAGGCTTATTTTTCTGGTTGGTAAAAAATCCCTAACTGGGAGTGAAGCAAGGAGCTACTTATACGAATGAATAATATTATTGGTACTCAGGGACTTTTTTAAAAATAATATAAAAAAAATTTAATTAGAAAATGAGGATTCTTTTTTGATAATTTAGGAAAATGGTGTGTCACTCATTTTCGCAACAAGTCATTGCAAAATCGGGTTGATGGGCCCACAGGCGGAGTGAATTGGCAGATGTATGGAAGGTTGCTTAGTGGTAGGGCTACATTCAAATTTCGTAATACAGTGCTGCGAAAATGAAAGTTTCATTTTTACAACGACAAGCTGTGCAAATAGAAGAATCTGCACTATTAATTTTCGCGTTGAATCCAATTATTGGACCTCCTATAAAAATTATGCAGAATGATAAATGCAATTCAGTTTCAAGAAAATGAAATGAAGCTAAGTTTAAAGAGACAGTAAATGAAAGCTAAGTTTAAATAGAGAGTGAACGAAAGTTAAGTTTTCAGAAGGAGTGAAAGTTGACGATGAATGAAAAATAATCATATACAAGAATATGAAAAACAGTTGTCTATAATTGTTGCTGATGAATTTCAAGCATTCAGTAAAATTTAATTATTTAATAATTAAATATAAGATCTAGTGACGTATAATAAGATGCTAATTAAAATAATATATATAATTTATACTATAAATCCAATAAATGATTTACAAGTTGGAATTATGTCTATGTATTTTTATCCAATTGAAGCTCGTGTGTGTGTGTGTGTATATATATATATATATATATACACACACACACACGAGCTTCAATTGGATAAAAATACATAGACATAATTCCAACTTGTAAATCATTGATTAGATTTACAGTATAAATTATATATATTGTTACAATGGGTTATTGTGAAAATAAATATTTATATATTAATTATATTTATTTTAGTTTTGCATTTTGTAAATATTAATTAAAGTGTAAAATTATCTGAGGAATAATTTCACATATAGGACAAATGTCCCCATACTGCATCTTTTTGTTACAATTTTTTTTAATTTAATTCATTTCACGCCTTTTGCTAAATATTTAACATATTTATTATATTATTTTATTCTATTGAATATGATTAGCAGTTCGAGATTATTCAAAATTTATAAAAAATTTAGAAATAGAATATGATACAAGTAGGAATCATAATAGATATATTTCAAATTAGATTTTCTAAATGGAGCCTGGATTTACAGTATAAATTATATATATTATTTTAATTAGCGTCTTATTATATGTCACTAGATCTCGTATCTAATTGTTAAATAATTAAATCTTACTGAATACTTGAAATTCACCAATAACAATTACAGATAATTGTCTTTTATATTCTTATGTACGATTATTTTTCATTCATCGTCTTTTACTCCCTCTGGAAACTTAACTTTTTTCACTCTCTCTTTTTTAACTTAGTTTTCATTCACTGTCTCTTTAAACTTAGCTTTCTTTCATTTTCTTGAAATTGAATAGCATTTACCATTCTACATGATTTTTATAGGAGGTCCAATAATTGAATTCAACGCATGAATTGATGGTGCAGATTTTTCTATTTTCATAGCTTGTCATTGCTAAAATGAGACTGATATATTTTTCCATTTTTGCAGTACTGTGTTGCAGAATTTGAATGCAGGCCCCACCACTAAGCAGCCTTCCATGCATCTACCAATTCACTCCACCTATGGGCCCCACCAGCCTGATTCTGCAACAATTTGTTGCAGAAATGGGTGAGATACTCCATTTTTCCAAATAGTAAAAAAAAACAACCCCTATTTCCCAATTAACTTTTTCTTACACCATTTTTTAAAAAATCTCTGATACTCATCTACTGTAGTTATGCTTGTGTCTTTCATTTTTCAAGGAGTAATATCATTGATGGAATAATATTATTGTTGATTATCGATGGTCAGGTATTTCATAATGTGTAAGAAATATAATGCAATTATCTTTAGCCAAAAAAGAAAATAACACAGCTAATAAAAATAAAATGATTAACACAGTTCAATGGCTTTAATTAATTAATAAAAAAAATTTATAATAATTTGTATTAAATAAATGAATCGATCAAAATTCGTTCAATTTATTTGAATATTGATCTATATTGTTTGATTCATTTATAATTCATCCAAATATAACCCGTCCATTGATGACACAATTCAAATCCCTCTAATCTTTACATTTGCCACCTCTACGAATAACTTTTAAAATTATGTATAAAATTTAAAAAAATAAAAAAATATAAAACACTTAATCTCAATTTTACTATTTATTTTAAATTTAATATATTTTAATAGATAAAGTTAATATTCAATATATATAATTTTAAAAATTTTAAAATTCAATTTTATAAATTCAAAAACTCAATATAAAAAATATTAAAATTTAAAGATTAAAGTTGTGTTTTCAAATTTCAATTTGTCTTAACACATCATTTCAAAGAAAAAAGGCCAGAAAGGTGTAAAAAAGTTTCCAAAATTTTGTCCATAGTTTGGTTCCCCAAAAATTATGGCAATTTACTGGTTGAAACTTAGTATTAATATTAAACCCAGTTGAGCTAATGGAGACTGCCATTTCCACTAGGGTCTCTCGTGGCAATCATGGTCTTCTGTCCTTTTCATACCGTGTACCACTGCATTGGTTGACGTGCTTCTCGATATCACTTCCGTAGCTCATGTTTGCGAAAATGAACATTTTTGCACTATGCATCTCTGCTTTCTGCCAAATTTTCTTCATGAACCTTTGTTCTTTGAAACTCTAGCAACAATTCTTCGCTTTCAGATTTCAGAGATTTCTCAGAGTTTTTGCGAGATTATCCAAGTAAGTAAATAATTCATATTTCCTTGCCTTTGATTTTAGAGTTGCTTTTTAAGTGCTATAAATTTCATTTTAGACATATATTTTATTCTTTCTGTTACAGTTTTAATCCCAATCTTTTCAATTTCTTTCAGTCTGGTCAATTTTTCATTTATAATTTTTTTCTTTCAATTCACTTTTGCATTTTTAATTTATTCCCATCAAGATGCCCCTAGTGCAATATGACAGACTCTCATATAGGATATGCGGAACATGAACCCAAAGGTCCCACTGAACAGATAGAAAAATAATTCCGGAATGTCAAATCTCACAGAATAGAAAATAGATGTACTTTCACTTTCATTTTTACTTTACACTGAAGCTATGGAGATCAAAGATCCTACCCATAGCAAAGCAAGTCGTCATGACTTGCATCACAATATAAGGTGTTCCTATGGCTAGCTAATTATATCCTGAATAAGAATATCACGACCTGACTATTGCTAAGGGCAAAAACAGTAAAAAATTTTTGAAATGATTTTCAAACTTTCAATAATTTTAATTTTTTTCTTTTCTTATCACTAAATATTTTGTTAATCGCACTCTTTTAGTGCTTTTGACTATACAATAACTTTTTTTTGTTTACTTTCTCTTTTCAAATATTACTTTGTATTGTCGATCACTTTTTGTGAATTATTTTACAATAATTCAATTTGAATGTTTAATACTTTTCGGACATATAACTTTTCAAATCACTTACTTTTATCCAAATATACTTTTCATACTTTTATACACTTGGTGAATTATATCATTATTTACCATTTCTTCTTTTTCTTTAACACTTTACACTTTATGAATTATTACTTATAATTCAATAATTTACTTTTAAATTCATTTTATCCTCTTTGATTTTAAAATAATTTTCTACTTTATCGATCTGAATTTGACAATTGGTCGGAGTTCGAAATACTTTTATATGTACTGTGAATTATTTATAATAATTCACCATTTTTATTCAAATTATGAATTATTTGATAATAATTCAATACGGTTAATTTATTCACTACACTTTTTATTTTCTGAAAATTTATCATTTAATTTTTTCATTTTCTTTATACGAATTATAAATTAAATTACATTAATTTACCAATTTTTAATTGTTTATTGAATTATTTTTCAATAATTTAATATTTAAATTAAGCATGTTTCATATTTACTTTCTAAATTATTCCCATAAATCACATAAATTTCATAAAAATTTATGTGAACATTATTCTTTAATTATGGTTATTTTTGTATATTTTATGAATTATTTTACCATAATTCATCATATACGTATATACATTTACTTAAAAATTCTATAAAATTTTCATAAAAATGTATGGACAATTCGTTTTATGCTTATTATTATTTTATAACATAATTAACAAAAATTCACTATTTTTATCAAATACATTATTGAATAAATAATCCAAACATATTCATATAAATCTCTATAATTTTCGTAACAATTTATAGACATATTATTTTATTTTTTCTATCAAATTAAGATTTAATTTCATTAATTTACAACACAATAATTCATTTTCTTCAAAAGAAAATTTTTTATTCATAAAGAAAATTTCTTAAGAAATTTTTTAATTCAATTTATACATCATATTAGGCTTAATTAAAATTTAATTGAACAATCATAACATTAATTTTAAATTTTACTCAATAATTCAATATTTTTCCTTAATAAATTTAAAGGAAAAAATTCAATAAATTAAGGAAAAATTAAAGGATTTCATAGTCACATACCTTAACAGTCGAATTCGCTTCAATTTGCTTAATAATTTGCTCGTCTGACCGATCGCCGGAGGCTCTCCGAAATCGCATCGATGACAATCCGACACTGCCACCTTATAGATTGGGATCCTTTGATTCCTTTTTCGGTGGTCACACACTCAAATGCTATTGTGGTTAACCGAAATCTATACTTGAATAACCCATCAAATCCATCTTCAATCTGTCGATTGCCGATGTTTGAGGGCCAATGGAGTATACCAGAAGACTCGCCTCACTACTGGGAGTCATCCGGTGGTAATAGAATTATCGTCGTTGCTGTAGATCATCGAAAAAATGGGAAAAAACATATTGAAAAGAAAAGAGAGAGAAATCAGATGATCAGACCGCCACCACTAGATCGAACGCCGGTGAGAGGGAGACGACACGTCGCTCATTGCCGTCGCAGTGGTGGCCTGCATGAGGTGTAGCCGACGGTCATCGGTCCCTCCTTTCTCTTCTTTTTCTTTTTTTTCTTTCTTTACATCGTCATTGTCCACTGTATTCCATTCTCTTTTTTTTTTCTTTCTTTATCTCTTCTTTCTTTTCTTTTGTCCCTTCTCTCCTTTTTCTTTTTACAATTGTTTTTTGGCCCAAAGATATGTTGTCCCGAAGTTTCTAGGCCTTTTCCCTTTTTTTTTACACACACACACATATATATATATATATATATAATTTTACCATATTAGCCCCCAAAACTTTTTCTCTCACTTTCAAATCTCCTATTCATTTAAAATCAATTTTATAATTCTTATCAAATCAAAAATAGATAGGACACAAATTTTCGGTTCAATCGGAGTTCATTATCAGTCCGTTTTAAAGTTATTGGTCCAACTCAACAACTAATGGTATCACCAAAAAAATTAATTCTTATCACCAAAATATTCTATATAAAATTTAAGGTAGGTATGCAAAATTTGACAATATTCGGAGTTTATTTACTATTTTTAAAAATTACACAAAATCAAGTCACCTTTTCTATTTGAAAAATTGACTCATTAACTTTTTCGTATTTTTGACTTTTTGAGGCTCATTTAACCTCAGTTTTACTTCAAATTTTAACTCCAAACTCACCATGACCAATACTTTTCAATGGTCCAATAAAATATTTTTGACTTTTAGATGTACTTTCTAACCCAAAAAATACTATTAACTGTCGAAAAATACTGTCACAGCTAACTCGGTGTTGAGACAATTACACTTCTTCTCAAAGGATGGAACCAACAATAGAGGTAAGTATTTCTAATTTTGAAAATATTGAGAAATTTCTCCTACTATTGAAAAGGGTAAAAGTAAGGAAAAACTTATTTCTACTTTTCTAAATGAATCTCAGTTACCCTTTCCTGTTCTAGCTAGAAAATAAAAGCAAAATGAGCAATTAACTAGATTTTTAGACATATTTAAAAAGTTATATATAAATTTACCATCTGATGAAGCTTTATTATACATGCCTAAATATACTAAATTTATGAAAAAACTTTGCACTAATAAGAAAAAGCTAGAAGGCATAGGAACGGTCTAATTATCTGAAAATTATAGTGCAATCCTAATGAATAAATTTTCAGCAAAACTAGAAGATCCCGATAGTTTTACATTACCTTGCGAACTAGGTGGTAACTTTGTTGGACATGCTTTATGTGATTTGGGTGCCAGCATTAATTTGATGTCCTATTCAATTTGCAATAAATTAAACTTAGGAGATATCAAGGAGATGCGGATGACACTACAATTGGCGAATAGATCGGTAAAGAAACCAAAGGGTATTATTAAGGATTTGTTGGTAAAGGTAGGAAATTTTATATTTCCGACAGATTTTGTGGTAATGGATATGAAGGAGGATAGAAAGATACCCTTGATAGTAGGTAGACCTTTTTTGAACACTGTAAGAGCTTTAATCGATGTACATGGGCAAACGGTCACTTTGAGATTCAATAAGGAAGAAATGGTCTTCAACGTAAATAAGATTTTGAAACATCCCTCATATGACTTCGAAGAATTAATTTGTTTTGTTTATAGTGTTTGTGTCAAATCAAAATAAGAGGAAATCATTCTAAATGATGAACTTCAAGAATGTTTGATGCATCCAAAGAAAACAAAAGAATTAAAAGCTAAGGAAAAGAAGTTGACACAAGATCTGAAAAAGGAGTACAGTGAAAACAAAAATATGGAGGATGAACCGTCCCCTCCTAAGGGAGATAATTCTAAACTTAAAACACTTTCATCTCATTTGAAATATGTATTCTTAAAAGATAATGCAAAACCAGTAATTATTTCATCTTTATTGATAGGTTTAGAAGAAAAGATGCTAATTGAGGTGCTCAAAAAGTATAAAAGGGCAATTGATTGGGTAACATTAGAATTAAAATGTATTAGCCCCAGTTATTATATGCAATGGATACCTATGGAAGATGACTTCTAACCGGTGGTACAACCCCAAAGGAAACTAAATCCAGCGATGCAAGAAGTGGTGAAAAATGAGGTACTTAAACTCCTCGATACAGGTATTATCTATACCATTTTTTATAGTAGTTAGATCAGTCCAGTTCAATGTGTACCTAAGGAAGGGGGCATGACTGTAATAACCAATGAAAATAATGAATTAATTCCTACATGCATAGTGACGGAATGGAGAGTATGCATTGATTATAAAAGATTAAATAATGTCACTAGAAAAGATCACTTTCTATTACCCTTTATTGACCAAATGCTAGAAAGACTGACAAAAAATAGATTTTACTATTTCTTAGATGGATATTCAGGGTATATGCAAATACCTATAGCCCCGAAAGACTAAGAAAAGACCACGTTCACATGTTCTTATGAAATATTTGTATATAGAAGGATGCCCTTTAGTCTTTGTGATGGCAATGTTTCATGATTTTCTTGAAAAATTCATGAAAGTTTTTATGGATGTTTTTACATTATATGGTCATGACTTTGAATCTTATATAAATAATCTTGAATTGATCTTAAAGAGGTGTCAAGAGACAAACCTTATTTTTAATTGGAAAAAATATCATTTCATGGTTCAAGAATAAATTGTTCTAGGGTATAAAATCTCTAAAAAAGAAATTGAGGTAGATAGGGTAAAAGCAGATGTTATAGAGAAATTACTGCCTCTAACTAGTGTTAAAGGTGTTAAAAGTTTCCTTAGTCATACCAGATTCTACTGTCAGTTTATTAAGGATTTTTCTAAAATAACTAAGCCACTGTTAAATTTATTGTTTAAGGATGTTGCATTTAACTTTGATACTAAGTGCTTGCAGGCTTTTAATTTGTTGAAGCAAAAGTTAGTAAGTGCACCGATCATAGCATCACCAGATTGGAGCTTACCCTTTGAAATTATGTGTGATGCTAGTGATTATGTAGTAGGAGCAGTCTTAGGACAACAAAAGGAGAAAATCTTCTACACTATCTACTATGCCAGCCATACACTCATTGGAGCTCAAGTCAATTATACAACCACGGAGAAAGAACTCTTGGCAATAATATTTTTCTTTGAAAAATTTCAATCTTATCTCTTTGGTTCCAAAGTCATTGTGTGGTCTGATCATGCTGCATTAAGGCACCTTTTTTCTAAGAAAGATTCTAAATCGAGGTTTATCCGATGGGTTTTGCTACTACAATAATTCAATGTTGAGATAAAGGATAAGAAACGAGCTGAAAATTTTGTAGCTGACTATCTATCTAGATTAGATCATACCAGAATTGAGAAGGGAGAAATTTCTGACTTATTTTTCGATGAACATATTTGTGCTTTTTATACTTATGAAAATTCAGTTTTGTGGTACACTAATATAGCTAATTTCCTTGCAGGAGGTTATCTTCCTAAAGATTTTACTTGGCAACAAAAGAAAAAACTTCAACCGGATGCCAAACATTTTCTTTAGGATGATCCGTATCTCATTAAGATTTGCTCGGATCAAGTACTTAGGAGATGTGTACCAGAAACTAAACAGGAGGACATAATGCAACAGTGCCATAGAGGAGAAGTTAGAGGTCATCATGTACCTAATCGTACGGTACATAAAGTTTTTCAATCAGGTTTCTTTTGCCCTACTTTATTCCAAGATGTCAAGTGTTTTATTGAAATTTGTGATCGATATCAACGTGTTGGTAATATCTCTAAAAGAGATGAAATGCCTATGAATAATGTTCTCAAGGTAGAAATTTTCAATGTTTGGGGTATAAATTTTATGGGACCATTTTCAAATTTATTTGGTTTTGAGTATATTTTAGTAGCTGTAGATTATATCAGTAAATGGATCAAATCTATAGCTACTAGAACTTGTGATGTCCGAATTTTGCTTGAATTTATTAGAAAGAACATTTTTACTAGGTTTGGAGCACCAAAAGCCATAATCATTGATGGAGGCAAACACTTTGTCAACCATCAATTTCGAACCTTGCTTAGGAGATTCAGAGTCAAACACAAAATAACTACCCTGTATCATCCTTAGGCAAATGGACACAAAATAACTACCCCATATCATCCTCAGGCAAATGGACAAGTAGAGGTGTCTAATAGGGAACTAAAATCAATTATAAAAAAACAGTCTATAATTCTAGGAAAGATTGGTTTCAAAAATTAGATGAAGCTCTATGGGCTTACAAAACTGCATTTAAAATCCCTATAGGCATGTCTCCTTATAGAATGGTTTTTAGGAAAGCATGTCATCTCCCAGTCGAATTAGAGCATAAAACTTATTGGGCTACAAAATTCCTTAACTTTTATTTGAGAAGTGTAGGAGAAAAGAGAAAATTGCAGCTCAGTGAACTTGATAAAATTCGGCAATGGTCTTATCACAATGCAGCATTATACAAAGAGAAGACGAAACGTTGGCATGACAAGCGCTTGAAGGTCAAAGACTTTGTTCCAGGTATGTTAGTATTATTATATAATAGTCATCTTCGATTGTTTTCGGGTAAGCTTAAATCCAAGTGGCTCGGGCCATATCAAATCCTATCAAGTAATGAGTTCAGAGTAGTGACAATCAAAAATCCAAAGGATGGACATAAATATAAGGTGAATGGTCATTGGCTCAAATCGTATAAAATTGGACAAGGTTGCTAAGGAAACTATTATGCTTCAAGTTTATTAAGGCAGTTTGCAAAGTCTAGCTGAGGACTCTTAAACTCAGAACTAAATTCTCTACATTCTTTTGCTTTAATTTTTTATTTAAGTCAATTTTTTTATTTTTGTGTGTTTCAGCTAGTATTAATTTCTGTCACCTAGTTTCATGAATTATAGGGCTATGAAATTGAATTAAATTGGATTACAGAGAGTCTTGAAGTATTGGAACAAGTATCCACTTAAGTTTTTATTAAATAGGCTATAATGAAAAATATGGCAATAGTTGGGTATTAATTGGCAAAATTTGCATTAATAATAGGAGAAGAAAATATCTTGAAGCCTTATAGGGAAATCTGGAAATTACTTGAGAATTCGGAGCAATATGGCAAAACAAAACAACCAAGTTTCCATTTCCTCACATACACGACCGCGTGTCCTCTCACCCTTGCCTTTGCACGGCCGCATGTTCCCATCTATGTGTCAAAAGTGTTGTTTTTTAATTTTTCCCCAAAAATCTAATTCCTTACATACACGGTCGCGTGTCCTCTCATCCTTGACTTTGCGCGGTCGCGTGTCCCACCTCTATGTCAAAAGTTTGGTCTTTAGTTGAAAAAAAAACCAATTCCTCACATACACGATAGTGTGTTCTCCAAGGCTTGCTTGTGCGGCCATGCATGTCCCTACTACCTCCATATTTTCATTTTTGCTTATTTTCTTCTTTTAATTCACACACACCTTTCACTCACAATACCCAGTCGCGTAACACTCTGCGCACCCTCACCATGCCCGCTCTTCCCACATCGTCCCACCATCCTCGGCCACACCCTACTGCCAGCCACCAATTTCCCTTTTTCCCTCTTGTCCTTTCTCTCTTATTCTTCACCTTCTTTTCCCTTTTCTCCTTCACGTTCTTTGCTTTATCAACACCATCACACACACATCTCACTCAAATTTATTTGCTCCGTACTACTTCTTTTTGGATTTCAAGTAAGTCTTCTCTTACTTTGGTTTTTATTTTTGCTCGCCAATGCCATTTTTGCTCAATTTTATCCTGTTTATTCACATAGTTAGGTCACATTCAGCATGCAATATATGCTTTATAGTTATTTCTTTTTGAAATTTTGTTCGTTGTGTACTTAAGTTGCATGTCAATAATGCTTCATGTTAAATTTGGTGGCTAAAACACTTCATCTTGGCCTTCAATTTGTCTCTCAAACAGGCGTACACCACTTGTTCGATAAAATATCTCAATAAGTTTTACACTTGTTTTGGCTTATTAATTGCTCTTTTTTTGGCTTATATGGGTTGTACAAGCATGATTAGCTACCTTCCATTGACATTCATGATCGTTCATGTAATGCTCGCTCTTATTACCATTTAAAATGTTTATTATTTTATTTAATTACTTGCACAACATACATTTAAAGTACAAATACAAATTTAGTTCATTACATACATGTTCAAATCTTTTACATTATACATTTACAACAATAATACATTGAATGAAGTAACCTCTTGACTCA